>CM067173.1:118769327-118834267 GCA_034093135.1 Erigeron breviscapus
GTTGCTGGTTTTTGGGCAGGTCTGGACCAGAAGCATTCCACTGCGGCGCAGTGGAAGTGCTTTAACCCCACTGCGGCGCAGTGGGGGATTTCCCCACTGCGGCGCAGTGAGTTCCCACTGCGGCGCAGTGGGAGGTTAACCCCACTGCGGCGCAGTGGTATGTTGCTGTAAAAAAAAAAAAAAACTTTAACTTTTGTACTCTTTTACTAAATGAGGTTTGGTTGTTACATATACCGTAATTTTATTAGCCACAAGCCCACAAGGTTATAAGAAGCAAAGATACTACAACTAATTTACTGGAGTATGAAATACCATGTGATGTTTGCCTAAGAAATACCATATGATGTGTGTTGGTGTGAAAATCAAATAGTAAGTTAGCATTGAAAAGAGAAGTGAAAGTACTCCTCATTATAGCCCAGTGGTTGAGCACCAGCTTTACATGCTGAAGGTCTCGAGTTCGAGACATGGGAAAGACATTTAAAGGAATTTCACAAATAAAGTCTTCCAGTGAAGCAGGTTTGAGTCCTGCAGAGGGGGCAGAGTTTTACTCCAATTAAATGTCGTGCCTTGGGGCGGTTTAGTTGGGGGTTTCTCCTCCTACTAGGTATTGAGGGTGAGGGGGCTCTCTAGCGCGGACCCGGTTAAGACAACGTAAGCTAGATCCCTTGTTGCGAGCAAATGATCCACACCTTTAAAAAAAAAGAGAAGTGAAATGATTTTGCAAAATAGTGAAATGATTTTGAAAAATAAATTCACTGAATTACATTAAACGTCTTACCTTTTATACATCCCATAAGGCCTTGGCTTATAGGCGTCCTCCCCGAGCGTCCCAACCACCAAGAACGATTGACGTTATTGGCATAGAGCGTCCAGCGTGTGCGTCTTGAAGGGGAGTCCTCGTGGAGACTCTGAAGGACGGACGAAAGTGGGGTAGGATGTGGGGTAGGAGTTCTAAAGAATTGTTATTTTTATGTTTTGTTAATAAAAAAATTATAAAAGAATTGATGATGTGGCGAAGAAGTTCTAAAGAAGCTTGTCTTATAGGCAGGGGGAGTCCTGAGGGAAGTCCTGAGTGATGTGATGCTGACGTAGCAGTGAAGAAGTCCTGAGGAGTCTCTCGTTAAGGAAAGGCTTAAGAGAACATATTGTCATTAGAAGAGAAGGTGAATGACACCGGGTTGTTCTGGTGTGGTAAATGACATTTTTTCATTGTGGACATCTCACACCTAGACCTACAAATTTAAATTCAACAAAAACCATTTTATTGGTCTAATGGTCTTGTCATATGTAATCAGTTTTCAAAACGTAGAAAACAAATCATCTTCTTGTTAGTTAAATCATACAACACATATACCGCGGATATAAAGAACCTTTACATTTATGACATTGCATACAATTCTGAACCTTCAATCCTCGTATCAAATACTTGAATGAAGTTAAAGCCTGCAACACAATTGACCCATTTCTTTGTGTAAGCTTATTAAGCTTATACAACCCAAAAATAGCATTTTAAATATGTATTTAATAAGTTAAAACAACATTAAGATATTACTTGTTGACTATGATTTACATCACCTACATAACAAAGTCGGAAAGGAATCAGTTTTCCAATAAACTGACCAGACAAATATATAGGAGATTTGAGAAAAACAAAAATCTTATGTTGAGAGTAGGTGAGTTTTTTCTTTATCAAAAAGAAGAGTAGATAGGACTTGGAAGTCAACGTGGATAAAGTAACAAGTTTTTCATGTGTGTCATGGGTTTGGGATTTTTTGCCGTAAAAAATGATATCTTTTCTTTAAACATTAGACTGATAATTCTTTCAACAGCTTGATAGAATAATAAATAGAATAATAAATGTAATCCATTTTTCACCTTAGTTTTAGTTTTTTATCTTATCAAGTGTCATGATCAAGATGTTAAAATAATTTTTCAAAGATATGTCATTCTGCTTTCTATCGTGGTTTAATTATGTGGTGTGGAGATGATCGGTGGTCTATCCCGTAATGATAATTTATTGTCAGAAAAAATTGAATTGTTTACTAGAAGAAAAATATCTTTATCTTTATCTTTACTCCTATATAATAGAAAAGCCCCTTTTTCTAAATCTTAAATTACAATTTTGAACTACCTAAATTACCTATCTTCTTTATTCACTAATTTAAACATCCCTACCTAATATAGCTATAATACCCTTAAATCTCAACCACTCATTTTGCTCCCTCTCTTCAAATATCAACCACTTATTTTTTTCTCTCCTCCATAAACCATTTTATTCCTCTAATTCATTCAAAATCTTTTATCTCAAAAACCGTATATCGATAAATTATAAAAATTATATGGGTGTTCTTAAATTTCATGCTCTTTCATTAGAGATGTCATTCGATATACTTTCGACGAATTTTTAAATCCGAGGGCGGAGCCCGTACAACTAAGACATTTGGCTATCACACTCTATGACTTATCACCTTCTATGTCCTATCACCCCATCATCTCACCGCCGCAACGCGCGAGTACTTTCTCTCGTATTTGTTTACGTATACTGTATATTTATGAATTTTCCTATCATCTAAACATAAAAACAATACTACAGTACCAAATATATGAAATTGAATGTTAATCGTCAATATTAACAATAATAATACGGAGTTCTAATTAGATTTTATGGTATTAAACTATTGAACGAATAACCGATTAAGATTAACTTTTGCACATCATTAACTAATCATTTTTTTTAATAAAGTGGAATCTGAAGACCATCACATTAAACATTTTTGAGTCGATCAAATATTTTTCAAAGAAAGAAAGGATTTATGTGAAAGCATCTAAATTGGTGTGCAATCATCTAGAATTCCATTTTCTTTACTTTTAACTTAATTTTCTTAATATATTTAATTTACTTCGTGAGTCATGTTGTATATTAATTAGAAAATGATTAATTGTCAATGATTAATTGTCTTAAACATTAACCTAAAAGTTTTCTTAAAATTCTAGAAATGTGACATATGCATTTCACTCATTCTTTTTCTTTCTTATTCTTTGATTTTTTCAAATGTCATCATCCCATTGTTAGGAGAATTTTTAGACTAATGAGTTAGAAAGATATATCATCTCCCATATTAATTTATTATTAAATGCTAGAATAAAATGATCATTTTGCATATATTTAAAATTTAACTTTTTATCATGGGTTTAGAAGTTTTGTATAATAGTAATAAGAATTGGGAGTTGTTATATACTAAGATTAAGGTTGCGGAAGTCGCTAGACGTTCTTAGGTTGGCCGACTAGTGAGTTGTGACTACTCGGGTCAATGCGGTTAATACTCGCGAGGTCAAAGCGGCCAATTTTGGGAGTACTCGGATTAATCGGACGACTCGGGTCGACTCGGTGCCTTGTCTTGTAACAAGTAGTCAAATCGACTCGGTAAATTTTACAACAGTGACTAAGTTATTATTTTATTTAAAGGTTCTAGTTCACGTTTATTCAAAATATAAAGTTATCCAATCTAAATCATGCAACACACACAACTAAATTAATGTATGAATATTATGATTTGGAGTACAACTAGTACAAAAAAAAGTATATTTTTTTACACCATGCCTTAAATTAAGAGGCGGTGCAATAGACAAAAGGTTACATGTGGATCGAATTTTCATACATCACGGAAGCTGGAATAACTCGGATGTCGGTTAAGTCATTGTGCATTTGTTGCATGGTGCATGAGTCCATGAAAGGTTGTTTTTTTCTTTTCATCAGGATCTTCGTTTTTATTTAAGTAGTAGAAGCTATTTTTTGTGTTTCTTCCTCTATAGTCTTGTTAGAATTCTTTTTATATTTTGAATCGCATTGTGTCTTTTGTATTGTCTTACTAGCATTTAGCATCGTTTAATAAAATTCTAATGTCGTCAGAAAAAAAGTTAATCAATAAAAGTGTAGGTCACACCTAATCTAAATATTCCTAAAGTTCTTTGCAAAGTTTTTTGAAAATAAACTTCTCATAATAGTTGAATAAATTAATTTGTCCCATCAGGCAGTCAGGCCCTCACTATAAGTTAAAAATGTCTCACTGGATTTCAGTACGTTGGAATCCTGAAGCATCACTACGAACGCCACCGTGCATCCGTCTGCTGTGTGGTAAGGCACCACTCTGTTGTGGGCCAACTTTCCTAGTTACGCATCTAACCTTACTATACTACCCTGATAGAGAATATTAAACATTGTTAATACATTTACATAATTCAAATTTAATAACTAAATTCTAGAAATAATTGGAAATGTTAATTGCGCGTTTATTAAACTTAAAATTACGGAGTACAATTTATAAATCAATGTGTTCCGACCCAAATGCACTCTACATTGTTTAAATATTTCGCGTTTTGATTAGTTATTGAATCTAAAGCTTTAATACAAACTAGGGTGTTTAAAAGCTTGTGTTGCGGGCCAAACTATCGTGTTTGATATGTTATTGATGTGGACCGTCACACTATCTATAAATAAAAATTACTTACAATATTGAATTCGTATAAATAAACCAAAATGAGTTGTGGCAACCACGCCAAAATGTTTACAATATAAAATTGAAAAACAAAAAACTAATATAAATGTATATGTCTCTAAAATCAATACAATGTTACAAAAAATAATTGAAATATGAATATATGAATATATAAGTATCATAACCAACAGAAAAATTTGTTTAGAACAAAAGAGAAACAAAAAAAAATAAAATTGGTTCAATTCTAACGTGGGCCTTAAAAAATATTCAGTGATAAAATATGGTCAAGGCCCAAAAAGTCATAAGCCCAAAAAAATGATTTTGTTAATTAAATAGAAGTTAATATGAAAAATAATGGGGAGAAAGGTGGGGATCAGCCCAAACAATTCCGTCTTCACATTTTAGTTTTTTAATAAAAGGAGTAATTAATGGACTATAACTCTATAAGTTGTAAAGTGTATATGTATTTTTTAACTTCATCAAAAGTTCATGAATCAATCAATATGCTAGTTTGGTGGAGGCTTTTATCTCTTATCGGGCAAAGATTCAGGTTGAATCCTTGACATATATTAATTTAATCATATTTGAGGTAGTTTAATAGAAGTTAAATATATGTTTAGGAAAAAAAAACTTAAAAACAGATATAAAAGGTTCATGTGAGAACCATTTGAATTGGAAGAACCATGAAAACTTCTATATTATAACTTGATATTTATATGTGAATGCTATATGTGAACATATTCGTTCACATATGAACTTTCAAATTATACTTATAATTACCTATGTTCATATGTGAATAATTCTCACATGAACTTTACCATATATATAGAGAGAGAGGTTGGTTATTATAAAACAAGTATTAAGGTAAAACAAATAAGACAAGATCTTGACTCTTAGATCATGATAAAGTTGATGCACGAAAATTCATGAAACACAAGTATATATATTGATACACGATGATTTTCATGATGCACGGTGATCTTCAGTGAAGAGAAACCTATTGTTTTATTTTAATACTTGTTTTATTTTACCTAAAACCTATATATATATATATAGGGATAATGGCATACGAATGTAACTACCTATGACAAAATGGTTATGTAATGTAGTGACCTACTCGGGTGGCTATGTGATGTAAGATCCTTCATTTTTCGGGTTATGTGATGTATCGTGTTACCTGTTGTAAAGGTTACCGGTCACCACACTACATTACATAACCATTTTGTCATAGGTGGTTACATTCGTATGCCATTATCCCATAGATATAATCATATAAATCTATATATGTATAATGTAAAGGTTACCGGTCACCACACTACATTACATAACCATTTTGTCATAGGTGGTTACATTCGTATGCCATTATCCCATAGATATAATCATATAAATCTATATATGTATAATGTAAAGGTTACCGGTCACCACACTACATTACATAACCATTTTGTCATAGGTGGTTACATTCGTATGCCATTATCCCATAGATATAATCATATAAATCTATATATGTATAATGTAAAGGTTACCGGTCACCACACTACATTACATAACCATTTTGTCATAGGTGGTTACATTCGTATGCCATTATCCCATAGATATAATCATATAAATCTATATATGTATAATGTAAAGGTTACCGGTCACCACACTACATTACATAACCATTTTGTCATAGGTGGTTACATTCGTATGCCATTATCCCATAGATATAATCATATAAATCTATATATGTATAATGTAAAGGTTACCGGTCACCACACTACATTACATAACCATTTTGTCATAGGTGGTTACATTCGTATGCCATTATCCCTTAAACTATTACCAAATTACCTGTTACAACTTGCAGTTCCGGTAACATACATCACATAGCCCAAAAAACATAAGTGCATACATCACATAGCCACCCGAGTAGGTCACTACATTACATAACCATTTTGTCATAGGTGGTTACATTCGTATGCCATTATCCCATATATATATGTATGGGAAAAATGAATATAAGGTTGTCCGGTATCTAAGCTTAGGTGTGAAACCTCTCACATACTAATTTTTTAATAATTCTTGTTTAATGAATAAATGTTTGGGCCCCCATGAATTTTATGGATTAAAAAATTAGTATGTGAGTGTTCCACACCTAAGCTTAGGTACCTAACAGCCTTATATAACCATCCCATATATATATATATATATATATATATATATATATAATGTATGTGCCTTATATATATATATATATATATATATATATATATATATATATATATATATAGAGTTTCTTAATAACTAAATGTATTTATTATTTATATATATATATATATATATATATATATATATATATATATATATATATATATATATATATATATATATATATATATATATATATATATATATATATATATATATATATATATATATATATATATATATATATATATATATATATATATATATATATATATATATATATATATATATATATATATATATATATATATATATATATATATATATATATATATATATATATATATATATATATATATATATATATATATATATATATATATATATATATATATATATATATATATATATATATATATATATATATATATATATATATATATATATATATATATATATATATATATATATATATATATATATATATATATATATATATATATATATATATATATATATATATATATATATATATATATATATATATATATATATATATATATATATATATATATATATATATATATATATATATATATATATATATATATATATATATATATATATATATATATATATATATATATATATATATATATATATATATATATATATATATATATATATATATATATATATATATATATATATATATATATATATATATATATATATATATATATATATATATATATATATATATATATATATATATATATATATATATATATATATATATATATATATATATATATATATATATATATATATATATATATATATATATATATATATATATATATATATATATATATATATATATATATATATATATATATATATATATATATATATATATATATATATATATATATATATATATATATATATATATATATATATATATATATATATATATATATATATATATATATATATATATATATATATATATATATATATATATATATATATATATATATATATATATATATATATATATATATATATATATATATATATATATATATATATATATATATATATATATATATATATATATATATATATATATATATATATATATATATATATATATATATATATATATATATATATATATATATATATATATATATATATATATATATATATATATATATATATATATATATATATATATATATATATATATATATATATATATATATATATATATATATATATATATATATATATATATATATATATATATATATATATATATATATATATATATATATATATATATATATATATATATATATATATATATATATATATATATATATATATATATATATACTTGAGATTTGTTTATATTTTGTAAACATTTGATTTAGATTAGTTAAATTAAATAAATTTTGATTGACTAGCGACTTATTAACATTTGTGTGCATAATTTATCTTGGGATGTGTGGGGTGTAATTGAGCCGAGTCGAGCCGACAAAGTGCCAAGCTCGAGCTCGATTCGATTGTAAAACTCGAAACTCGACTCGAGCTCGGCCGAGCCTATATTTTCAAGCTCGAGCTTGAGCTCGCTTTACGAATCGACACTTTCGAGCTCGACTCGGCTCGGCTCGATTAAGAATTAAACTAAGTTTAAAATCTAATTAGTACTATAAGCTCGACAATTTCAAGCTCGACTCGATTAAGCTCGGCTCAGTAAGATAGTAATTATGTAAAAATATATAATATTCAAGGGTAAAATTGTAAATAAGCTCGATTAAGCTCGCGAGCTTTTCGAGTAGGCTATATTGAGGCTCGAGCTCGACTCGAAAGTCTACTCGAGTAGCTCGAGCTCAGCTCGACTAAGACCGAGTCGATTTCGAATAATTTGCTTGTCGATTTTGGGTAGCTCGCGAACTGTCTCGTCTTGTTTACGAAGTAACTATTCATATTATTAATGATGAACGATGACAGTAGTTGTCTTTAGAAATGCCATAAAATATATACTTTAAAGTGACAGACGGGCCGACATTTTAGTGTTTTAATTTATAGAGGTTAATTATTTAAGTTTAGAATAAATGGATATTAAATTATTTAAACTCGCAAGACTACTTATAAATCCTCTAACTCTGTGAACCACAAACTCGCAAAATGTACCTCTTTTTGGCCTCTCTTAAACTCGCAGGTTTCCAAATTCACAAGACAACCTTAATTATGTTTATTAAACCAATATGGGCCAAACTTCTTGAACATCTGATTATAGTATTTTCTTTTACGTTAATTATGTTTTTAAGCACAATGATTTCTCTAACTTTAATTATGTGTAGTGCCTGACCCATTACCAATTTTGGCATTATAAAAATTCGTAACAAGAATATTGTTTGTGAAACAAAGTAAAAACCTATTTAAAAGTATTAAGGTTCCATTTTATTTAAGTGTTTCGCCAATTCATTATCATTATTGATACCAATTTCTGAAGCCTTATCCTCATTCTCAATCTGCTTGTCTAATTCGAAAAACTTGTCTTCACTTTTTCCCCAAAGTACGCAATAAAGTCCAAAAATAATGATCAATGCTCCTATAATGCTGCATCATTGCAAAAGAAGATAGTAGATTAGTAAAGTTACTACTAGTTTTATTTTGGGTTTAGACATATTCTTTCGATCTATAAGAAATTATAACATCTTCTTTCTAAAAGTTGTTACAATTAAGTTAGTGATATGAGAATTACCCTTATTATTGGACTAGTGATTCGGTTTGTAACATATTCATTATATAGTATTTTGATTCTAAACACTTTACTAGTTATAACATATTCATTATATAGTTTTTGATTCTAAACACTTTACTAGTTATAACATATTCATTATATAGTATTTTGATTCTAAACACTTTACTAGTTATAACATATTCATTATATAGTATTTTGATTCTAAACACTTTACTAGTTATAACATATTCATTATATAGTATTTTGATTCTAAACACTTTACTAGTTATAACATATTCATTATATAGTATTTTGATTCTAAACACTTTACTAGTTATAACATATTCATTATATAGTATTTTGATTCTAAACACTTTACTAGTTATAACATATTCATTATATAGTATTTTGATTCTAAACACTTTACTAGTTATAACATATTCATTATATAGTATTTTGATTCTAAACACTTTACTAGTTATAACATATTCATTATATAGTATTTTGATTCTAAACACTTTACTAGTTATAACATATTCATTATATAGTATTTTGATTCTAAACACTTTACTAGTTATAACATATTCATTATATAGTATTTTGATTCTAAACACTTTACTAGTTATAACATATTCATTATATAGTATTTTGATTCTAAACACTTTACTAGTTATAACATATTCATTATATAGTATTTTGATTCTAAACACTTTACTAGTTATAACATATTCATTATATAGTATTTTGATTCTAAACACTTTACTAGTTATAACATATTCATTATATAGTATTTTGATTCTAAACACTTTACTAGTTATAACATATTCATTATATAGTATTTTGATTCTAAACACTTTACTAGTTATAACATATTCATTATATAGTATTTTGATTCTAAACACTTTACTAGTTATAACATATTCATTATATAGTATTTTGATTCTAAACACTTTACTAGTTATAACATATTCATTATATAGTATTTTGATTCTAAACACTTTACTAGTTATAACATATTCATTATATAGTATTTTGATTCTAAACACTTTACTAGTTATAACATATTCATTATATAGTATTTTGATTCTAAACACTTTACTAGTTATAACATATTCATTATATAGTATTTTGATTCTAAACACTTTACTAGTTATAACATATTCATTATATAGTATTTTGATTCTAAACACTTTACTAGTTATAACATATTCATTATATAGTATTTTGATTCTAAACACTTTACTAGTTATAACATATTCATTATATAGTATTTTGATTCTAAACACTTTACTAGTTATAACATATTCATTATATAGTATTTTGATTCTAAACACTTTACTAGTTATAACATATTCATTATATAGTATTTTGATTCTAAACACTTTACTAGTTATAACATATTCATTATATAGTATTTTGATTCTAAACACTTTACTAGTTATAACATATTCATTATATAGTATTTTGATTCTAAACACTTTACTAGTTATAACATATTCATTATATAGTATTTTGATTCTAAACACTTTACTAGTTATAACATATTCATTATATAGTATTTTGATTCTAAACACTTTACTAGTTATAACATATTCATTATATAGTATTTTGATTCTAAACACTTTACTAGTTATAACATATTCATTATATAGTATTTTGATTCTAAACACTTTACTAGTTATAACATATTCATTATATAGTATTTTGATTCTAAACACTTTACTAGTTATAACATATTCATTATATAGTATTTTGATTCTAAACACTTTACTAGTTATAACATATTCATTATATAGTATTTTGATTCTAAACACTTTACTAGTTATAACATATTCATTATATAGTATTTTGATTCTAAACACTTTACTAGTTATAACATATTCATTATATAGTATTTTGATTCTAAACACTTTACTAGTTATAACATATTCATTATATAGTATTTTGATTCTAAACACTTTACTAGTTATAACATATTCATTATATAGTATTTTGATTCTAAACACTTTACTAGTTATAACATATTCATTATATAGTATTTTGATTCTAAACACTTTACTAGTTATAACATATTCATTATATAGTATTTTGATTCTAAACACTTTACTAGTTGTAACATATTCATTATATAGTATTTTGATTCTAAACACTTTACTAGTTATAACATATTCATTATATAGTTATGAAGTGACACTTTGCTAGTGGATATTAAGGTTGCTCCTTTGACCCAATTTTGTTTAACATGACCAGAGAGACCATTAGAGTCATAAATGGCAATTAGTGGCTTCTTTAAAATCTCATTCACTTGGAATCCTCCTCTCCAAAATGTAATTACAAGTGTTCCTATTATGCTTATAAGTGTCCCCAAAACTTTGGCTTGTCCTTTGGAACTTGTAATCTCCACTTTCTCCATTCTATAATCAAGTTATATTTGTGATTACAAGTCAATATTAATTCCATAAGTATTACTCACATAATTTATATAACTTATATTCCCTCTATATCCCAAAATATTATTAATTTACATGCAAAAATCAGAGAAAATTAGGTATATATAAATATCCGGTTATTTGATTTAATGAGTAAAGCTTTTATCCGGACGTCCTTGTGTTTGGCTGGTCGGGGGGTAAGCACGCATGCGTCGACCTCACTGGGGTGTCCCCATTGGTGGGGCTACGGGATAGTGGCTTTGTTCCGGGCCAGGCAGTTTTGAAGGCGGAAGCTAGGAAGGTTGCTAAGCACGAGGCGACATGTTTAGAGAATCAGCATGTGTTCATTCCGTTTGCCTTCGACACATTTGGATCCCTAGGCCCTGAGGCGGTTCGGTTTTTAGAGCGGGTGCAGAAGGTGGTCCACAAAGCCCGAGGAACCAAGGATTTGTATTCAGTAGAATAGGTTTTTCGATTCAAAAAGGGATAGCGACGCAGCTTGTTGCTATTTTACCCATTATTCAGATGTAACTTGGTTTTTGTAAATATTGCTAAAAAAAATAAAAATAAAAATATTTTACATCATGTATGCTCTTACTTAGTTACTTGTTAGTTCACTTTTTATCGTTAAGTTAAATCTTCTTTGTTAAAAATTAAATTCGAAGTATAGTAATAAAAAAATGGAAAGAGAGGCAAAAATAGTTCTTAGTGACTAGTATAAGTAGCCTATTACATATCCCATACAGGGTAGACATTGATGACAGCACGGTACTGCAACAACTATTTGTAAAAAAAAAAGTCATCTACTAACGTGTTGTTGATTGTGAGGGTAACACGATGTAGCTTGATGCACCTATCATTTCCCTATATATAATAAGAACAATTGTAAGTACCTTAGGATAAACGCCATGAGGAAAGTTAAGCTTGGGGTGAGACAATCCAAAGCACTCGCCACGGTTGGAGATGTGTAAGTTAAACCATAACACAAAGCATTAAGATGGATTGTAGCACCAAGTGACGACAGACCAAAAATCTTGAATATCACTCCAAACGTGAGGGCTGGTCGTTCTTTCCTATATGTAGTATTGACTTTCATGTTATAATTCGTTTTTCAAATTGATACAAGTGACTAGCAATTGATTTAGTTGTGAACAAGTTACCTTTCAAAAACGTATGCGAAAGGACAAAAGAGAATCATACTAACTAAATGGCGATACACCACATACACAAGCTGATGAAGTCCATTAGCAAACCCAATTTTTATTGTGATACTTGCTCCTGCAAAAAGAAACTGAGCAAACACCATTGCAAAGTAAGGCAAAATGTTGGTCTTCATGATATGTTAACTACAGAGATTGGCCCATCTTTGGTTCAAATATACTAGAAAGTGAAACCATGATAAATAATAATGGCCTGCGTAGTTGGAACTCATGATTAAAATATACTAGAAAGTGAAACCATGATAAATAATAATGGCCTGCGTAGTTGGAACTCATGATTAAAATATACTAACTTAAAATTAATAAAAAAAAAATATAAATCAAAGAAAAAAAAAAAAAAAAAAAAAAAAAAAAAAAAGAAGAAAATGTTTGCTTTATTAAAGAGTTATAGATAATATTCTCCATTATATATAAAAAGGTGAAAACATATAAATCAATTAGACAATTAACATTAAATAGACTAGACGAACCACACGATGCGGCAGGAACAATGGTAGCAGTGGTGGTAGTAGCGGTATGGCGGCGACGGGTGATGGTGGCGGTGTGGTTTTTGATATAAAGGTAATTGATATAAAACGGTAGTGTAGTTTTTTTAAAGTTGAGGGATAGATTTGGTAAATTATTTAATTAAGGATATTTTAGTTATATAAGTTAAATATAAAAAGAGACTTTTGAAAAAGTAAAGATATTATGGGTTTTTCAAAGGCTTCAAAGTTTAAAAAAAAAAGAAGAAAATGTTTGCTTTATTAAAGAGTTATAGATAATATTCTCCATTATATATAAAAAGGTGAAAACATATAAATCAATTAGACAATTAACATTAAATAGACTAGACGAACCACACGATGCGGCAGGAACAATGGTAGCAGTGGTGGTAGTAGCGGTATGGCGGCGACGGGTGATGGTGGCGGTGTGGTTTTTGATATAAAGGTAATTGATATAAAACGGTAGTGTAGTTTTTTTAAAGTTGAGGGATAGATTTGGTAAATTATTTAATTAAGGATATTTTAGTTATATAAGTTAAATATAAAAAGAGACTTTTGAAAAAGTAAAGATATTATGGGTTTTTCAAAGGCTTCAAAGTTTAAAAAAAAAAGAAGAAAATGTTTGCTTTATTAAAGAGTTATAGATAATATTCTCCATTATATATAACTTTAAAGGTGAAAACATATAAATCAATTAGACAATTAACATTAAATAGACTAGACGAACATGATTAAAATATACTAACTTAAAATTAATAAAAAGGTGAAAACATATAAATCAATTAGACAATTAACATTAAATAGACTAGACGAACCACACGATGCGGCAGGAACAATGGTAGCAGTGGTGGTAGTAGCGGTATGGCGGCGACGGGTGATGGTGGCGGTGTGGTTTTTGATATAAAGGTAATTGATATAAAACGGTAGTGTAGTTTTTTTAAAGTTGAGGGATAGATTTGGTAAATTATTTAATTAAGGATATTTTAGTTATATAAGTTAAATATAAAAAGAGACTTTTGAAAAAGTAAAGATATTATGGGTTTTTCAAAGGCTTCAAAGTTTAAAAAAAAAAGAAGAAAATGTTTGCTTTATTAAAGAGTTATAGATAATATTCTTCATTATATATAACTTTAAAGGTGAAAAACAAATAATAAACTCACTCATACAGTCAGTCATACACTACACATAAATAACCAATGTAAAACATTCTCATATAAGACTAAAGAGTATGGAGCGGTAAAGATGGCGGCTTGGCTCCATGTCGCCTGCAAGATAACATGAACACCGTCTACTAGGCATATCGGGGGTAGACGTCCCACACAAAACACTAAATGTCTTCTTTTATTCCTCTTACTTTTATACACAACTTTATCTTTTTTTCCCACACTTTATTATTTTTGGATAACATCTTGGGGTGTGACATGACGACACATGGTGTATGTCATTCTTCCCTCAAGATGCATCACTCTTTTTAGTCTAATTGATGGGAAGTTTCATAACATTACCTGATTGGCAAATTTGATTCTAGGCTCGTAAAATGGATCAGCTTTGTAATTAGTGCTCACAAAGCGAGTATGACACTCATGATTAGCAAAAAAAAAAATGTATTATTGGTGTTTAAACTACAAAAGTATTGAATTTTATGAATTTTTACTATTAAATTATAAGGTTATATTGGTTATTTTTATTCTTCAAATTTAAAGAAATGGTGTAAATTCTTTATAAGAAACTAACACATAACCCGCGCAACACGGCGGTATTCGTGACGGCGACAGTGTGGTGGTGGGGGACGACTGTTGGCGGTAAGGCGGCCTCGAGTGGTGTAGATAATTGATGTAAAAGTAATTGATTTAAGGGTTAATGAAGATATTTTAAAATATAACGGACTGATAGTGTAATATAATCATTAAGGATATTTTAGATATTTTTCGCCATGTAACTTTCAACATGGAGACTATTCTTTTTATAAGATAATATAGATTATAGATAATGCCATATATAGAGTAGCAACATTTGCATGTTTTTATTTATTTAAAATAGCACTTGACTTTTACATTTTAGTTATTTTTTAGTAATTTACTAGATTATTACCCGTGTAAAATACAAGATTGATACATTATTTTTTAAGATAAAGAAAATTCTTAAATATTAAGACTATTAATCTATATAATTTTATCTTTCAAAAATATATTCACTACAACCTGTTACATCCATTACGTTTAAATTAACATACACCACTTGACGCTGCCACCACCACCACACCAATAGTCGTTGTCATTGCCACTAATCGCTGCCACCACCAGACCGATGTGACGACTATCGTCGCCGTATTGCACGAGTACCGTGCTAGTATTATTCCATGAATTTGTACATTATTCATCACTTACATTCACTTTGGGACAAAAGGTATTAATTAATCGAATAAATTGCAGTGTACGTTGGGACAAAAGGTGTTTTTTTCTCTTTTCTTTCATTAAAGTTTTCATGTTATAAACTTTCGACAATCTTACTTTGTGAAATTTAAAACTTTTACTTTCTAAAATATGTGATAGATACAACTATAAAAAAGATGAATTAAGTAAATACAAAATAACAAGAAATATAACATGATGTATTGGTAAGTGGTTGTGACATGCAACTGCAAGCTTAAACGCATAAATAACAGAAGTGTAAAGCTTATGTATGTTATGTGAATTTAGTTTTACTGCATCAAAAAAAGAAAGTAAAGCGAGATGATCGTACGTGCTAAGTCGCTTAACTTATTCAATAAATGTAAGTGAACCAATTAAAAAAGTTGATTACCATAGTGGAATGTTAATTGTAATTCCACTTTAGAAAGGGTTCAATTATATTAGGAGTTGTAATAAGCACTCACTAAATAATGCATACTAAAAATTTTATATGTAAAGAATGGATTAGGGATAAGCTCGGTTGAAAGACAAGTTCGTATTTAGGAAAGATCAAATATTGAAAAGTGTAAACCAGGTACTGGGATTACATGGCTGGCCTATTTTCAAGACATAACTCATCCTATTAAATTTGGTGACTCTTTTTGGAGTTCTAAAAATAACACCAAAAAAGGAAATGTAAATCGTTTTCTAATTTTCAATGTCGGGCCGTAAATATAAAGTTGGGAATTGTAAAATTATGGTCCGTGCATTTTGTTTAAAAGGTTTTGCTAACTATATATGGTTGCTTGTTATTGTTTATATAATTATCAACTAGCCTTATGCCCGCGCAATGCAGCGGCGGTGGGGATTGTTAATGTAAAAGTTTTTGATGTTAAAGGTGAGAATGTAGTTATTTTAACGGTTGAGAGAATATTCTTTTTAAGAGTTTCTTGTATGTGTTGTGCGTGCAATAGAGATGGAGTTGGGTTGTCTCAATTTTTTGTAAGGGTAATTTAGTCTTAATGTATAGATGGGTATATGATGATATAGGGTTAAGTATTTGGGTGTGTAAGTAACTTTTACACTTTTTCTATTGTGTGAATGTAACTTTCATTTTGTTCATTGTATGTAACTAACCCCGCTAAATTGAACGTTTAATGTAAAACTTTTACGTTGACCAATCAAAAACTTCTACGTGGCAGCTCATATGGTTTGCCACGTATACACTTTTACATTAATCGTCAAACCATATGAGCTGCCACGTAGATTCGTTTAATTATTAAAAAGTATATTCGTTTTTTTAGATTAACGAATATACTTTTTAACGAATATACTTTTTAGATTAACGAATATACTTTTTTTAACGAATATACTTTTTAGATTAACGAATATACTTTTTAATTAACGAATATACTTTTTAGATTAACGAATATACTTTTTAGATTAACGAATATACTTTTTAGATTAACGAATATACTTTTTAGATTAACGAATATACTTTTTAGATTAACGAATATACTTTTTAATTAACGAATATACTTTTTAGATTAACGAATATACTTTTTAATTAACGAATATACTTTTTAGATTAACGAATATACTTTTTAATTAACGAATATACTTTTTAGATTAACGAATATACTTTTTAATTAACGAATATACTTTTTAGATTAACGAATATACTTTTTAATTAACGAATATACTTTTTAGATTAACGAATATACTTTTTAATTAACGAATATACTTTTTAGATTAACGAATATACTTTTTAGATTAACGAATATACTTTTTAGATTAACGAATATACTTTTTAGATTAACGAATATACTTTTTAGATTAACGAATATACTTTTTAGATTAACGAATATACTTTTTAGATTAACGAATATACTTTTTAGATTAACGAATATACTTTTTAATTAACGAATATACTTTTTAGATTAACGAATATACTTTTTAATTAACGAATATACTTTTTAGATTAACGAATATACTTTTTAATTAACGAATATACTTTTTAGATTAACGAATATACTTTTTAATTAACGAATATACTTTTTAGATTAACGAATATACTTTTTAATTAACGAATATACTTTTTAGATTAACGAATATACTTTTTAATTAACGAATATACTTTTTAGATTAACGAATATACTTTTTAGATTAACGAATATACTTTTTAGATTAACGAATATACTTTTTAGATTAACGAATATACTTTTTAGATTAACGAATATACTTTTTAGATTAACGAATATACTTTTTAGATTAACGAATATACTTTTTAGATTAACGAATATACTTTTTAGATTAACGAATATACTTTTTAATTAACGAATATACTTTTTAGATTAACGAATATACTTTTTAATTAACGAATATACTTTTTAGATTAACGAATATACTTTTTAATTAACGAATATACTTTTTAGATTAACGAATATACTTTTTAATTAACGAATATACTTTTTAGATTAACGAATATACTTTTTAATTAACGAATATACTTTTTAGATTAACGAATATACTTTTTAGATTAACGAATATACTTTTTAGATTAACGAATATACTTTTTAGATTAACGAATATACTTTTTAGATTAACGAATATACTTTTTAGATTAACGAATATACTTTTTAGATTAACGAATATACTTTTTAGATTAACGAATATACTTTTTAGATTAACGAATATACTTTTTAGATTAACGAATATACTTTTTAGATTAACGAATATACTTTTTAGATTAACGAATATACTTTTTAGATTAACGAATATACTTTTTAATTAACGAATATACTTTTTAGATTAACGAATATACTTTTTAATTAACGAATATACTTTTTAGATTAACGAATATACTTTTTAATTAACGAATATACTTTTTAGATTAACGAATATACTTTTTAATTAACGAATATACTTTTTAGATTAACGAATATACTTTTTAATTAACGAATATACTTTTTAGATTAACGAATATACTTTTTAGATTAACGAATATACTTTTTAGATTAACGAATATACTTTTTATTAACGAATATACTCTTAAAATAACTACACTACCCATTTTACATCAATAATAACCGCACCGCAGCCGCCACGGCCACCCGTCACCGCCGCCACCACCACCCGTCACCACCATTACCCTCGCCACCATCGACACCGTCACATCGCGCGCGCAAATGTTTAGTTTTAATATACTTGATTTATTTTTAAATAAGGGGTCTGCTGACCACTTTATAACTCACCCAACCACACATTTTAACAACGATACTTTTAGCAGTGATTTTGTATTTTCTTACTACCACCTTAAGTAGAGATTTTATCTTTTCTGCTTGCCACCTTTAGCATCGATATTGCTGCTAAAAGTTAGATGTAAAGAAGGACAATTTGTACACTAAAATTAGTAGTGATATCACTGTTAAAAGATATATGCAAGTTGAAATAAATGTGAAACATTAGTTGAGGTAGGTGTGACATTTAGTGAGGTAGGTGTGAAATATTAAGTGAGTTAGGTGTAAAACATTAATGCAAGCTACCCTTCTTTATCTTCTCCGCATTTTAAATTTCAAATTTCAATTGCACCAGCACATAGTCACCAAGGAAACATCCTCTTTGGTGTTCATATTTTTTCTTTTACAAATGTAGTTTTTTTGATGAAAACGACCCAAATCAATATGATGAAAGCGATCCAGATCAAAGTAATGGATCTGACGATTCAGATTTTGAGCTTGAATACGACCTCGAAGCATTTTATACAAGATAAGGTATAAAGTATATGATTTTGTTCGTATTTTTTTTTCCATTAATGACTTTTGTGAATAATATGATATTTTATTTGTGTTTACTATTTCAGACGTTCGACTCACATGAAGCACTTACGAACTGGGCTCAAAGTACAGGACGCGAGCTCAGTTGTGATAGTCAAATGAAGATAGAATAGAAAGACAAGTAGTGGTGTAGTTTGGAAAGTCTTGCTTGCTTGTCTTCGTGGTGGAACATATGATAAGAGGGAAAGCAAAAACAAAAGTTCAGGGTCTAGAAAAAGTAATTGTTCAATTTGTTTATGTTAGAAGGTCATCTGAATATAGATAATGATAGGTGGTAAAGGTCATAGACCATAGACATAACATCTATTGGGTTATGACGAGGGTGATGTCTATTTAAGATGTATGTTTGTAGCTGAAAAAGAGTTTGTAAAAATGGTAGTGAGACCAGGTGGTAAACCAAGCCGAATTTTAGTTATGTTGAAACAGAAATTTCCAAAACAACAATTCCAGAATAAAAGATATATACAACATAAGAAAAAGATGCAAAAGGGTAGCTGGGGAACCAAGGAAAACTCTAATGCAGGTTAAGATGTCAATCAACATTAAATTAGGGCATTTAAAGTGACATGGAAATCTCATTTTTTATTCATGTAATGCAAGTTATGTTCCAGATGCTATAGGATGGTAAATACATGCATCATTACACCACAGATGGTATATCAAGACGATTGGGGAATTTGTTCTTCGTATGTGTATTTATTTGTGGTAAAATGATATATGTAATTTTTAGGACCAGTTTCGTGAAACTGGCCAGTCTCCAGTTGCACCTGGAGACCAAGAAGATTTGTCCAGAAATATATTGAAGTCCAGTTGCACCGTACAGTTAACGCAACTGAAGACTTCCTCCAGTTGAGAACTGACCAGTTGAAGAATCATTCCAGTTGAAGTCGAAGACAACAAGTGGAAGATAGAGAATGACAATGACAGCGAAGCCCAGTTGACATTCTAGTCAGTTACAAACTGGAGACCATCAGTGGAAAGCTCTTACAAAGCTTTACACTGATTACAAGGAAAAGACTTTTATGCTTTATGTGCTATTACACGGATAAAAGGATTTATCTATGTATAAAGTACAAAAGGTACATAAAGCAGGTTGAGTAAAGTTACTTTATTCAGTAACTTTACACTGCATTTTTAAGGAATTAAATGCTATTCCTTAAATGCTCTCAACCACATTTGTACGGCCAAAGTTGACATCCCAATGTCAACTTTGCCTATAAATAGAAGTCATTGCACAACCAAGAATACACACTTCATACTTTGCATACCTGCAATATTCTTGGTGAACTTGTGCAATATTCTCTCAATCGCTAAAAGGAACATTTCACAACTTTAAGTGTTTCGATTGTCAAGAGAATTTCCAAGTGTAGATCAATTGTAATTCATAGGTTGTTAGGATATTTACATACTTTGTATTATCTTGGTTCCGCAACAACCTTGTAATTTATTTAAAGTTAATAAATAAATTACACTTGAAAATTACATATTGTCTCATCAATTTACTTTACAAGTACTTTCGTTTATTGCATTGTTCTTTACTTATTGTCACTTAAATAATAATCTATCCAAGAACTTGGTATATGCTCACTGCAACTGGTCGTCTCCAGTTCAGTGCTTATATTGCAAAGTAATCCCACCATCGACATAGAGGTGTCTTCAGGTAGTACCATCTATTGAGTTGGGACTTACAAGTGGTATCAGAGCAGAAGGCTAAAATACTTGCCTAGATCTGCTTAGATGACTACTACTGAAGGTGGGAATGGTTCTGGTCAAGATGAAAACCCTTTAAATGTTAATACTCCACCTCTTCAAAATGTTAATACAAACCCTCCTCCTCTTACTGCCCCTAACCATGTCCATGTACATTATTCCAACACTCCTGTTCCCAAATTCGATGGAAACAGTGAGACCTTCGGTACATGGAAGGCCAGAATGCTTTTGCATTTTGGTGGGATAGAGAGATATATGCTGAAAATCCTTAAGGATGGACCGTATATACCCATGTCTCTTGGGGTAAGTCCTCTTCTTGATCCAACTGGAAGAAGAGGTTCCAGAGAAAAGCTCGAAGACCACTGGTCTGATGAGGATCATAGACTTGTAGATCTGGACACCAGACTCAAGAACATGATCCTTGGAGCTGTCACTGAAGACTTAATTCCAACACTTGTGTTGTTCCCAGTGCCAAGTCAATGTGGGATGAATTAGTCATTCAGTTTGAAGGAGGTGATGACACCATTGTCACCAGAAAGGTTGCCCTGAACAAGAAGTATGAATCCTTCTTTGCTCTACCCAATGAAAGTCTAACTGGTACTTACACCAGGTTTTCTAGCCTCATTAATCAGTTGAGAGGCTTGGGTGTAGAGAAGGATAAGGATATTCTTCTTGAGAAGTTTTGTGATATTCTTCCTTCCAAATGGGAAAATATGGTTCTTGTCTTAAGACAAGGTAAAACCCTGCACAGTCACACTCTTGCATCGCTCTATGGAGCCTTCAGATTCACTGAAGATAATAATGCAGCAAAACTGGTGGCTGAGCAGGATGCCATGAACCATGCCCAGAGTCCCAAGGTTGCTAGCATAACTGAGCGACCTTGTGCTGCTTTAATGTCTGCAGAGAGTGTCCAGTCACACTCAATGAAGGAGATGTTAAACAGTTTCTTGAACTCGGGCCTGACCACTGAAATTAGTGATGGTTGTGATGAAACTGACGATGATGATCTGGTAGCCATGATTGCTAAAACCTTTAATAGGTTTAAGCATAAATCCAAAAGATTTAATGGCCCAAACAATGCTTCATGTTAGGACTAGTTTCAGTAAAACTGGCCAGTCTCCAGTTGCACCTGGAGACCAAGAAGATTTGTCCAGAAATATATTGAAGTCCAGTTGCATCGTACAGTTAACGCAACTGAAGACTTCCTCCAGTTGAGAACTGACCAGTTGAAGAATCATTCCAGTTGAAGTCGAAGACAACAAGTGGAAGATAGAGAATGACAATGGCAGCGAAGCCCAGTTGACATTCTAGTCAGTTACAAACTGGAGACCATCAGTGGAAAGCTCTTACAAAGCTTTACACTGATTACGAGGAATTGAATTTTATGCTTTATGTGCTATTACCCGGATAATAAGATTTATCTTATTATTTAAGTACAAAAAGGTACATAAAGCTGGTTGAGTAAAGTTGCTTTATACTGCAACTTTACATAGCATTTTAAGGAATTAAATGTTATTCCTTAAATGTTCTCAACCATATTTGTACGGCCAAAGTTAACATCCCAATGTTAACTTTGCCTATAAATACAAGTCATTGCACAACCAAGAATCACACTTAAAAAGTCACACAGAACATATACTTTGCAAACCTGCAATATTCTTGGTGAACTTGTGCAATATTCTCTCAATCGTAAAAAAGAACATTTCACAACTTTAAGTGTTTCGATTGTTTAGAGAAATTCCAAGTGTAGATCAATTGTAGTTCATAGGTTGTTAGGATATTACATACTTTGTATTATCTTGGTTCCGCAACAACCTTGTAATTTATTTAAAGTTAATAAATAAATTACACTTGAAAATTACATATTGTCTCACCAATTTACTTTACAAGTATTTTACATTATTGCATTGTTCTTTACTTATTGTCACTTAAATAAGTAATCTATCTAGAACTTGGTATATACTCTCTGTAACTGGTCGTCTCCAGTTCAGCACTTATATTGCAAAGTAACTCCACCATCGACATAGAGGTGTCTTCAGGTAGTACCATCTATTGAGTTGGGACTTACAAGTGGTATCAGAGTAGAAGGCTAATAAACTTGCCTAGATCTGCTTAGATGACTACTACTGAAGGTGGAGATGGTTCTGGTTCAGGTGAAAACCCCTTGAATACTAATACACCACCTCTTCAAAATGTTAATACAAACCCTCCTCCTTCTACTGCCCCTAACCATGTCCATGTACATTATTCTAACACTCCTGTTCCAAAATTTGATGGAAATAGTGAGACCTTCGGTACATGGAAGGCCAGAATGCTTTTGCATTTTGGTGGGATAGAGAGGTATATGTTGAAAATCCTTAAGGATGGACCATATATACCCATGTCTCTTGGGGTAAGTCCTCTTCTAGATCCAACTGGAAGAAGAGGTTCAAGAGAAAAGCTCGAAGACCACTGGTCTGATGAGGATCGTAGACTTGTAGATCTGGACACCAGACTCAAGAACATGATCCTTGGAGCTGTCCTTGAAGATCTAATTCCAACACTTGTGTTGTTCCCCAGTGCCAAGTCAATGTGGGATGAATTAGTTATTCAGTTTGAAGGAGGTGATGACACTATTGTCACCAGAAAGGTTGCCTTGAACAAGAAGTATGAATCCTTCTTTGCTCTACCCAATGAAAGTCTAACTGGTACTTATACCAGGTTTTCTATCCTCATTAATCAGTTGAGAGGCTTGGGTGTAGAGAAGGATAAGGATATTCTTCTTGAGAAGTTTTGTGATATTCTTCCTTCCAAATGGGAAAATATGGTTCTTGTCTTAAGACAAGGTAAAACCCTGCACAGCCATACTCTTGCATCGCTCTATGGAGCCTTCAGATTCACTGAAAACAATAATGCTGCAAGACTGGTGGCTGAGCAGGATGCCATGAACCATGCCCAGAGTCCCAAGGTTGCTAGTGTAACTGAGCGACCTTGTACTGCTTTAATGTCTGCAGAGAGTGTCCAGGCACACTCAATGAAGGAGATGTTAAACAGTTTCTTGAACTCTGGCCTGACCACTGAAATCAGTGACGGTTGTGATGAAACTGACGATGATGATCTGGTAGCCATGATCGCTAAAACCTTTAATAGGTTTAAGCATAAATCTAAAAGATTTAATGGCCCAAACAATGCTTCCAGCTCCAACTCTTTGGATAAAACCAATCTTACCTGCTATAAATGCGGTAAGAAAGGTCATTTTATGAAGGAATGCAGATCTAGTCAGATGAACAACCAAACTGGTCCCTCTGTCCCAAATTTCAATCAGCCTGATGATAGCTACAAAGCTAAATATAAGAAGCTTAAGGCCCAGATTGCCCTCTTGTCCATGGAAAAGGAAAAGGATCAGTGCTTGATGGCACAAACTAAGGGAAAATGGGAGTACTCAGATGACTCATCAGCTGATGAAGAAGAGGAAAGGGACATGTGTTTCATGGCCTTGGAAGATCAACAGCAGCATGTGGCAAAAGAAGATGTCATCACTGGAAGATGGGTGGACATCATTTTGAAAAAGGTATGTGATTATGACAATCAGGTGGATCCAGAACTGAAACTGGACCTTGCTGAATCATTAAGTGGTGATTTGGCTTTTGTGGAAACTGTTAGAGCAGATAGTGAAAGATATCTGGACACTATCTTAATTGAACTAAACAATGTTAAACCACAACTGAATGATTTACAAAGTGTCCAGTTGGCTCTCAAGGAGCCAGTTTTGAAAATTGAGGCTTTAGAATTTGATAATCAAAAATTAGTTTCTGATCTTGAAAAAGAACAAATGATTATCAAGTCATGGGTAAAAGCATCTGGAAAGAACTATGATGCATTTTCTAGAACAATTGATGCCCAGAAAAATGCATGGAAATATGGAGATCTGGAAATGGCAGCTCTCATACCAGATCTTCATGCATTGCCTCCAGCTCTCAGGGTTGAAACTTCTTATGATCAACCTGAAGCTGTTGAAACTGAACCCATTGAGACCACCCCTACTGAGGTTAAACCTGGAGCTAAACAGGCTAGTGCTCCAGTTAAAAAGGCCACTGGTAACAAGCCTTTACCTCAGAAGTCTAAGGAGCCCAAGACCCAAAAGACTAAAACTCCAGCTGAACCAAGGTCCAAGGTTCAGCAGCCTGATGAAAACAATATTTTGTTTAAACTGGAAAGTCAACTCCAACTTTTGTCTCGACAGGTTCAGAGTTGTACTGCCCGGATTAAAAATCTGGAAGGAGGTTCATCACCTCCAGTTATAAAACAAAATATTAAACCCCCTTCAAAACCAAAACAAAAGAATGTTCCATCTGGAACTAAATCTGATAAGAAAAAGGGGAGCAGGTATCAAATACCAATCGTTTTTACTCCTACACCTGGATCTGGTGAAAAAGATCCAGATGTAGTCTTCAATTTACCACCACAACAATCAACTGTGACTTCTGTAGAGAAGTCCAGTGAACCCATCAAGAAAAGATGGGTTCACAAAAATAACTGATGATTTTTGTGGGTGTGCAGGGCGATCAAAAGAAAAATATCTGGTATCTGGACAGCGCTGCTGGCCGGACTATGACCGGATGTAAGCCCCTGCTTGAAGAGTTCACTGTCCAAGATGGACCGGCAGTGACGTTTGGTAATGATCAAAGTGGAAAGACTGAAGGATATGGTGTGCTCAATAACGGACAGGTCGAATTCAAGAAAGTTGCATTTGTGAATGGTTTGAAATACAACCTGATCAGTGTCAGCCAACTTTGTGATGATGGCTACAGAGTTTTGTTCGATATTGCCCAAGGCACCATATTTAACAAGGATTGGAAAGTGGTGATGGTTGCACCAAGAAAAGGTAATGTGTACATCATGGATATGGAACCAGCTCCAAAAGAGCAGTGCTTCTATACCAAGGCTGATGAAGGTGTATTTTTAGGTTATTCAGATATTCGAAAGGCCTTTAGAGTTTATAATTATAGACTCCAAAAGGTTCATGAGACAATTCATGTCACATTTGACGAATCAACTGAAGCAATCAACAAGAGACCAAGCCTTGATATTTCTCCAGTCGTTCCAATAAATTTTGGTGAAACTGACCAAGTTCATCAGTTAGTTGTTTCACCAAAAGATGTTTCCAGTTACAACAAATTGGAACCAGTTAAGAAGAAGAGCACCACCAGTGACACATCATTCTATCCCTCCATCAATTTCAATTTACCACCACAACAATCAACTGTGACTTCTGTAGAGAAGTCCAGTGAACCCATCAAGAAAAGATGGGTTCACAAAAATAACTGATGATTTTTGTGGGTGTGCAGGGCGATCAAAAGAAAAATATCTGGTATCTGGACAGCGCTGCTGGCCGGACTATGACCGGATGTAAGCCCCTGCTTGAAGAGTTCACTGTCCAAGATGGACCGGCAGTGACGTTTGGTAATGATCAAAGTGGAAAGACTGAAGGATATGGTGTGCTCAATAACGGACAGGTCGAATTCAAGAAAGTTGCATTTGTGAATGGTTTGAAATACAACCTGATCAGTGTCAGCCAACTTTGTGATGATGGCTACAGAGTTTTGTTCGATATTGCCCAAGGCACCATATTTAACAAGGATTGGAAAGTGGTGATGGTTGCACCAAGAAAAGGTAATGTGTACATCATGGATATGGAACCAGCTCCAAAAGAGCAGTGCTTCTATACCAAGGCTGATGAGGACACCAACTGGCTGTGGCATAAAAGATTATCCCATCTTAATTTCAAAAATATTAACAAGTTGTCTCGCAAACAACTGGTTGATGGGATACCTCAAATTTCTTTCAATAAAGAAAATCCATGTCCAGGGTGTGAGATGGGCAAGCAGAAAAGGGCCAGTTTCAAAACTAGGCAAAATTTTAGCATCACTGAACCTCTTCACATGCTTCATATGGATCTTTTTGGTCTAGTGAATGTTCAAACTAGAGCTGGGAAGAAATACACTCTAGTTGTGGTCGATGAATTCACAAGATACTGTTGGGTGGTATTCCTCAGATCCAAAAGTGATGCACCTGCTGAAATCATCTCTCTCATCAAAAGAATTGAACTCAAGTATACTCAAAAAGTTTGTCAGTTGCGAAGTGATAATGGTATGAATTTCAAAATAAGGTACTTGAAACATTTTGCAATGACACTGGCATCTCTCAAAACTTCTCATCAGCACACTCTCCAGAGCAGAATGGAGTTGTGGAAAGAAAGAATCGCACACTGATAGAAGCAGCCAGAAGTATGCTATCTGAATCAGGTCTTCCACCAGTTTCTGGGCTGAAGCAGTTGCAACTGCTTGTCACACCCAAAACCGGTCAGTCTACATCAAGAGACATAAGAAGACTGCCTATGAAGTACTCAGGAATCATAAACCAAATATTGGATATTTTCATGTATTTGGTTGTCCAGTTTATATTTTAAACGATTCCAGTCAGCTTGGAAAGTTTGATGCAAAAAGCTGATGAAGGTGTATTTTTAGGTTATTCAGATATTCGAAAGGCCTTTAGAGTTTATAATTATAGACTCCAAAAGGTTCATGAGACAATTCATGTCACATTTGACGAATCAACTGAAGCAATCAACAAGAGACCAAGCCTTGATATTTCTCCAGTCGTTCCAATAAATTTTGGTGAAACTGACCAAGTTCATCAGTTAGTTGTTTCACCAAAAGATGTTTCCAGTTACAACAAATTGGAACCAGTTAAGAAGAAGAGCACCACCAGTGACACATCATTCTATCCCTCCATCAATTTCAATTTACCACAGGAATTGGTGATTGGATCTGATGTACGTGCCACTCCAATATCAGCACCAGTTCAAACTCCAACTTCTCCAGTTCTTCAAGAAATGCCTTTTAATGAAGAATTTCAAGATGCAAATCGTGACCTCATTGACTCTGATGAGGACGTAGAAGTAGTTTGGACAGATCCTCCTCCAGAAGCTGCTGCAACTGAAGAAGATCGCCAGGTGACTTGCACTGATATTGTTTTACACCAGCCTAGTCAATACACTAGATGGACTCGAGCACATCCAATTGAACAGATTGTGGGAGATCCAAATAGTGGGGTTCAGACTAGAAGAGCCACCAGTGAACAATGCTTAAACGTCACCTTCTTATCGCTAATTGAACCGAAGAAGATTGACGAGGCTATGGCAGACCCAAGCTGGGTGGAAGCTATGCAAGAAGAGCTCGTCCAGTTTGAAAGGAATAATGTGTGGGAGCTTGTTCCTTGTCCACCAGGGTTAAAGAAAGAACCCATTGGTATAAGATGGGTCTACCGAAATAAGATGGATGAAGATGGCCATGTTGTAAGAAACAAGGCCAGATTAGTTGCCCAGGGTTATTGTCAAGCAGAAGGCATTGACTTTGATGAAACTTTTGCTCCAGTTGCAAGACTTGAAGCCATCAGAATATTTCTGGCTTATGCAGCCCATCTGCAGTTTAAAGTCTTCCAGATGGATGTCAAAAGTGCGTTCCTTAATGGAACATTGGAAGAAGTTGTGTATGTTAAGCAGACTCCAGGCTTCATCAATGAGAAGCATCCTCACTGGGTCTATAGACTGAACAAAGCTTTGTATGGTCTTAGACAAGCCCCAAGAGCCTGGTATGATACTTTAACTAAACATCTTCTTAAAAATGGCTTTCAAAGAGGTGCAATAGATAATACCTTATTTATCTTGAAAGAAAAAGGTAATATCTTATTGGTACAAATTTATGTTGATGACATTATATTTGGTTCAACTGATGATGCAATGTGTAAAAAGTTTTCTAAAATCATGTCATCTGAGTATGAAATGAGTTTAATGGGTTAATTAACATTTTTCTTAGGTCTTCAGATTAAGCAAACTAAAAATGGAATTTTCATAAACCAAGGAAAATATGTCAGAGATTTGTTAAGAAAATACAAATATGATTCAATCCCATCGAAAAACACACCTATTGCAGCACCATTAAATTTGGACTCTGACCCAACTGGCAAACCAGTGAACATCACTGAATATCGTGGTATGGTTGGTTCACTGATGTATTTAACTGCCAGTCGACCAGATATAATGTTCGCAACATGTCTATGTGCCAGGTTTCAGGCTAACCCCAAAGAATCACATTTGCACGCTGTTAAGCGTATCTTTAGATACCTGAAAGGGTGTCCTAATCTTGGTCTTTGGTACCCCAAAGGCTCAGGGTTAGATCTAATGGGTTATTCAGATTCAGATCATGCAGGTTGTAAGATAGATAGAAAATCAACAACTGGTGGTTGTCATTTCCTTGGAGGAAAACTGGTAAGTTGGACCAGTCTTGTCTTAATTTTTCATAACGTTAGAAAATACTTGGTTAATATCTGAGACACGTGATGGTACTCGAGTGTTTTAACCCACTTGATATTGTCATCTGACGTGTTAATAGACATTTTGGTAAATGACAACTGTTTTTATTGGGAAAATGAAAATTAGTGGGCGCGTGGGTAAGTTAAGCCGTCGTAGCATTTAATGCTGACATAATGAATTATGTTTTTGATTCAAAATTCAAACTTATTTTGTAAAAATATCTACAAAATTGATTTTGTTAAATAAAATATAATTTTTGGTATTTCATTGGGATCTTGAATTCCTTATAAATACCCTTATTTACTTCCTTTACATTCTTTTCATTTACTTCCCAATCATCTAAAATTGCTTTTTTCTCTCTCTGTTTCATAAATCAAGAACCCTAATTCCAAAGTTTCAATTTCATTTTCAAATGGCACCTAAATCATCCCGTTCAAGAGATGTAAATCTCTTATCTGTCCCATATGCTCCTCCACCAGATGTCAAACAGGCATCTGGTGCTCCTGGTAATACTTCGCTCATCAAATTAAATCCGAATAATCTGATGGCGAGTTTACAAGGAACCCAAGGGTCCAATACCCTTATTGGGAGAATCCAAAGATTTTTGAAGGATTCTCCAATTGGACCCTCATTCTCCTTAAACCCACGCAAGATGTTTCATGACTACTTGTGTGAGTTTTGGTACACTGCTTCTCTTTCTTCCGATTGTTCTTCCATCACTTTCACATTAAAAGGTGGAACAGTCCAGTGTACCCTATCAGCAGATGTATTGAGGGATGCTTTACACCTCAATTACTGGAGACAAGGAGAGTCTCCTGTTGTCATCTCCCCTAACATTAATTTTCGCCAGGTCCTCCTTGATATGGGACACAAGGAGTGCCTCGAAAAAGGGGTTTTGAAAACTAAAGGTGCGATGACCATGAAGGGCCTTACACCTTCATGGAGGTACTTTTTCATCCACCTTGTGGAAAGTATGGGTGGGAGTTCTGGTGGACTTGACCAGATTAACTCCGCACAGGCAGAGATGGCATACTGCTTGTGGAATGGATTGAGAGTGGATTTTGCTGATATCCTCTACAGAAGCCTGGTTCAAAAACTGAAGGGCACCAGGGGACTATGTATCCCCTTCTCCAGGTTTCTCTCTCTTTGTTTTCTACAAATTCTGGGCAATGAAGCTTATTTAAGCACAGATTCACTTTACACTGTCCCAGATTTGTTGAGGAATCTTGACTCTCTAGTATCTGAAGCTGGAGAGGTCGAGATTCCAGATAGAATGCGGCTGGCATTCGCAAAAACTGATGCACCAGTCCAAGGTGAGTCGGAAAGACAACTGGGCGGGCCTCAAAATAATGAGGGACCCACCAGTTCGTCTGCTGGAATTGTGACCATTGCCGAACCCGGGCAACAGTCTAACCCCTCCAGCTCCAGCGTGTCTGTCCCCACAACCATTTACCCTGGAGACCTCCCAACAGTCTTTCAGGAGTTCCAAAGGCAACAAGAACACGTCGCATTAGGACCTTGTCAGCACTTGCCACTGACAGTAGAAACCTGACCAGCCCTCCAGTTTCCTCCCAACAGGAACCTGGAGAAAGTCAAACGGGACAACCGCAAGCAGCCACCCTCGCAATTTCTGTAGGAGAGGGTGGTGAAGATGAAACTGGGCTACCCAACCCAGATTAGAGTATGAGTCAGCACAAAGTGTCCACGGCCTTTCTGACACTTCTATTGCACGAACTGACGAAGTCTCTGGCCAGTCACTACTGGAGACTGAGGTTCCCAACTCTTCGGCCGATGATGTTATGGTTGTGGATAGAGCAACTATAACTGAGGCAACCCCAGTGACCTCTATCCCTGGTGAAGATACCTCGGTATTTGATCCTCCAACAGATGCAACCTTCCAGGAAACTGGAGAAGGTCATCTGGAGACTGACCCATCTGGTCAGCCCTCAGTTACATTCATGGATCTGGACATGAATGTTAATGACGAGGAAATCCTTATTGAGTCTTCGGATTCAGAAGGTACTGCTTCAGACTTGGAGATTTTTGAGTCTTCTGTACAAGATCAAAACCCTTCATCTCAAGTCTCGCTTCCAGATACTTCAATTTCAGTTTTACCATCCCTAATAAATGAGCCTACTGAAATACCATTCCCCACATATAACTATATGTCTGGAAACAGACGTATGGCACCATCACCATCTGGGCAGTTCTCACTCCTTCGAGAAATGCCACCCCCACCGCCGCCATTGTTCACACCTGAGCATTCTCAGCATGAACAACACATTGTTACTTCAGTCCCTTTCTTCTACCACCACTCCTACTATTTCTTTTATTACTTCCTCAATTCTCCTCCGTCACTGGACAGTCAAGTTGTGTCTGTTCAAGCCGATATCCAAAACCTTCTTACCAGGGGGGAGGATATTCAAAAGACACTTGACAAAAACACTAAGTCTTTCTCCAGATACCACAAGGACCATCTGACCAATATTAAAGTGGTTGATCTGGGGATTAACAAGTTCTCATCAAATGAAGACTTGGTGTTAAAGAAGCTCAATGAGCTGGTCGGAGGCTGCAACAATCTGGCAACTTCTCTAAAGGAAGCCTTCGACCTCACTCAGTCCAATGTCACAACCTCAATCTCAAATCTGCTGGGTAACACTGTTAGAAGATCAGAAATTGATTTGAAGGAGATTGAAAAACAGGTGAAAGAGTTAGTTGAAAAGCCTGGGTTGAATGTGACTGAGCTTGGGCAGCAGTTGATGGTTTCAGTTGGTCAGAAGATCGATGATACGCTGGGTGCAAGGGAAACACAATTGATAGAAAAGGTGATGTCTGAGATCACCAAGCTGGCCATTCCTCAGGTTGATCTGGCCCCACTCACTAATGAGATCAACCAGTTGAGAGGCAGCATTGATAATTTGAGCACCCAGGTATCTAATCATACTCAGTCTATTGAAAATCTGACAACTGAAGTGAATAATTTGAAACAAAAGGATGAAGAAGTTAAGGAAAAGGTGGTTTCGGGTCTTAGTGAAGATTCTAAAATCTTGGAAGAACTGAAAACTGGTCAGCAAAAAGTTACTGCAAATGTTCTGACCCAGTCAAAGGAGACCAACCATCTATGGAGGTCTTTCAGAATGATGTGTGGAATTTTAAAGAGTGCAAGGACTTACAAACATGGCAGCCTCTTGACCGGTTGCCATCTCACCCCTTTGAATGGGAAGCTATAAGGGCAGGTCTAGATGCTGCCAAGGGGGAAAGAAGTGCAGTCCTTGCACCAGTTGCACCTGAAAGAACTCCAACTGAAAGTCAATCTGGTGGTAATGTGATTGTGGCTACCAGTACTGAAACTGGTGAGCAAAGGTTAGAGAATGTGGATGTGATGGATAGGGGAGAATATTGATAAGGGTAAAGGTTTAGCATCTGATGTAGCACAGCCGGCCACTGATGTACCAATGTTGGAAACTGGCAATGCTGATGTACTTCCTCCAGTTTCTGAAAGTGATAGCAAACGTCTGGCAAGGCTTGGTGATCAAATCAAAGAAAGAAAGAAAATGAAACAAGCCAACCAAGCTGAAGCCAGACAACATCTGGCCAAGATTAAATTGCTTGATATTAGTGATGCTCACTTGTTAGGAATCACTAAGGAGGAGTATGCTAGAGTAAAAGATGATGCCAGGATAGTGGGTATGTTAAAAGAAATGCTTGACATTGAACTGGACAGGCACTATCCTGATGATGAAGCTGAGTATGATGCCAGAAACTTAAATATATCAGTGGAGAAGGCAAAGGAAAACAGGGCCAGTGGGATTCAGAAAAGAATCGAAAATGTTAGAAAGGTTGTGAAAAGGGTATTGAATCCACCAAGAAGGATCCCTCAACCAAGAAAACCACTGCATAGAGATGTTGACCTTAGAACTTTTGTTGAACCAACTGGCGATGTATCAAATGATGACATCAAGAATGCTGTGCTGGCTGCTGGAGCTGGGAGTATTAAAATATCAAATGAATCTGAAGCAAGAGAATACTACTCCCAGATCATGGCAACCAGAAGACACAGTGGGGCAATTAATGGTGTTCATGTAACATCCGTGAGTTTTGACCCGTTGACTTTTTGTGTAATATGACTAACAATTTAAGTTAATGAATTATTTGGGTCGTTTCGTGAATTAAATGACAATGTGTTATATTCGGGTCGATAATATGTTTGATTGGTGTTTAAATGTCTAACGATTGTAATTTGGCTTGATAAGAGAAACGGGTCGGCCCGTGGGTAGTCCACGACCCACCAGCCACCATTGACCCATTTCTCTCCTTATCTCTTTCTCCCCTCCTTTCACTTCTTATCTATCTCCCTTTCTCATTTTCTCTCTAAGTAAAAAGGCAAAGGAACCCATTTCATTTCTTCATCTCTCTATCATCGACTTGGTGTTTGGAACGGATATAACACTAGAATCATCGTCACCTATACCACATTATCGTCTATTCGAAGAATCAAAAGTTGAAGTTCTTGCATTTTTACCCATTTTGACCTAATTTCGGGTTTGAGCTCAAGAAGGAGTTTTGGTAAGTCAAATTCATCCCATCTTCACCTATTTATGCTTATTTATATGTTGTTGGTCGATTTAAAGTATTTACAAGTCTTAAATCGGGTCGAATTGAAATTAGGGTCAAATTAGGGTTTCATTTAGGGTTGATGATTTGGAAGTGTTCTTGATGTTTTGGAATGGAAACTAAGACGTGGGTTATGTTTAGTTATGTTGAAACATGTTTGTTTAAGCTTCAAATTGAGTCTTGGAACATCACTAGACGATTTGGTGGTCGAAAATAGGGTTTGGGTGAAGTTGGATCGTATTTTATACTCAAAAATCTCCAGGATTGAGCCCAGTCGCGCCGCGAGCTCGTGTTCTCGCGCCGCGAGTCCGTGTCCAGTCAGGTCAGAGCTTTTTCTCGTGTCCAGCCTCGTGCTCCTCGCGCCGCGAGCTCGTGTTCTCGCGCCGCGAGTTTCACCTGTTTTGCGCGTCAGTTTTCGAACATTAATAACTTTTGATCCGTAAGTCCAAATAAGTCGTATGACCTATCGTTGGAATCGTAAGAGAGTCTAGTTTCTCGTAGTAACCTTCATTTTGTATGAATCTTCGTACATTTCTAAAAATTTCGAGTCAAAGTGTTATGTCTCACACTCGGTAATGTTAAGAAAGTAATTATGGGTTCGTGACTCAACTTAAACCTAAGGAACCAACTTATTTATGATTATAAAGTTGACATTATGATATATGACATGCTTTGATAGGTTGTGAGCGCGTGGGGCCCAATACTCGCTATTAATCTTTTATTAACTCGACTTAAGCTTCTTTGCCGATCAAGGTGAGTTCCGTAGCTCCCTACTCATTTGAGATTTGGGCTGAAAAGTGTAAACCTTGCGTGTTTACTTACGTTGTTGATTGATTGATTGATTTGGGTTAAATGTTGGTTTGATGAGACGGTTTATCACGCTTGATTGACTTGGTCTATGTTTGCTAAGTAATTCATTAATATTAGGATAGACGTACCTACATGGAAGTCGGTTATGCCTTCATTGGGTTTTAGATGTGGTGGGAAGGCTGCGGGTGACCCTATATATAAGCATCTGAGACTCGAAGAAGGGATAATCCTCTTAAGTGTATGTACGTGTAGGTGGTTTAAATTGTGATTATTGGTTTATGATTGACGAATATTGATTGTTGGTTCATGACAGACGATTTGTGATTGATGCATATACGATTGATTGAAAGCATACATACGTAGTACATAATCCCTCGGTTGAGGACTCAAACATCCTAGTGTATAGATGTATACACTTATCCATGAGATGTTGGTGACATGACATCCGAGTATATAGACATATATATCTCGATGATTTTGAGATACATCCTTGTTCATTGTGATGACAGGCGGGTATCGTTGCATAGGTGACTTGAGTTCACGCATAAGATAGGCATGTTGGCTTACTTATGCATTTGGCACTTGCATTGATACTTTTATCATTTGTACATTCCTATTACACGCTTACTTACTTTGCGTAATCTTGATTGTTGGACGTTATTGTGTTACTTAGAGGCTCACTGTAAGTCATGTCTAGCCTCTACTCGTACATTGTGATTATTGACGCTGGTTCTTTATGGACCATTACTACGAACTCACCAACCTTGTGTTGACTATGCTTAGTACACTTTTCAGGTAATCAGGTTATCCCCGGACGTGGAGTTTAGTTGCTTGCTTGCTGTTAAACCCGGGCTTTGGACTTTATGAATCAAGGATTCATCGACCTTCTCTTTTGCATTATACTTAGGATCGATTTGCCATCTTCGGGATGTTATTTTGTAACTTTGATGGTTATTTGCTCCTTATGTATTTTGGTACTTGTTTCGTATTGTAATGGATTCACTGAATCTTTATTTGCATTTAGTACTTGATCTATTGTAATTCCACCTGGCGCTATATGATTTCCGTGATATTTCGAGCATCGGCTTGGGGTGTTAATTCATGTAACAATTAAGCCAGGCACCAAGTACTTTCATGTTGAAGTCAGTTATGCCAGAGGGCCACTGGTTAGAACTGACAATCCTGGTGCAATGCAATATGGGTTCTCAGAATGGGTTGAAATGGTGAACTTTTTGGAGGCTAAGGCACAAAAGAATAGGTTTGAGAAAGCTTGGGTTAACTTCTTGAAGGGCAAGATTCAACACAAAGAAAATCTGGAGCTTAAGTTGAATATTGATCCTGAAGACTCTCAGCCTATCTCTTCAGTGTCAAAGAGAAGGAGAACTGGCGAAGGGCCATCTGATTAAGTTCTCTCTTCAGTTTATCTGCTTGTAATTTTGTTTACATTCTGTAACTTTTGTATATTTCATTTCCTTGTATAAATGAAGTTACCAGTTTGTAACCACAAGATAGATAATAGATTAGATCTAACAAACTTAAAAGAAAAACCCAAGGCATTTACTGATCTATAAAAATGCCTTGGAAAACTTAGATAGATTTAATCGAACAAGTCTCTCCAGTTCACACTTGTACAGATACAAGAACTGAAAAAGACTTGGCAATATTTCAGGACAAATAGGGGGAATTTGTTAGGACCAGTTTCAGTAAAACTGGCCAGTCTCCAGTTGCACCTGGAGACCAAGAAGATTTGTCCAGAAATATATTGAAGTCCAGTTGCATCGTACATTTAACGCAACTGAAGACTTCCTCCAGTTGAGAACTGACCAGTTGAAGAATCATTCCAGTTGAAGTCGAAGACAACAAGTGGAAGATAGAGAATGACAATGGCAGCGAAGCCCAGTTGACATTCTAGTCAGTTACAAACTGGAGACCATAAGTGGAAAGCTCTTACAAAGCTTTACACTGATTACGAGGAATTGACTTTTATGCTTTATGTGCTATTACCCAGATAATAAGATTTATCTTATTATTTAAGTACAAAAAGGTACATAAAGTTGGTTGAATAAAGTTGCTTTATACTGCAACTTTACACAGCATTTTAAGGAATTAAATGTTATTCCTTAAATGATCTCAACCATATTTGTACGGCCAAAGTTAACATCCCAATGTTAACTTTGCCTATAAATACAAGTCATTGCACAACCAAGAATCACACTTAAAAAGTCACACAGAACATATACTTTGCAAACCTGCAATATTCTTGGTGAACTTGTGCAATATTCTCTCAATCATAAAAAGGAACATTTCACAACTTTAAGTGTTTCGATTGTTTAGAGAAATTCCAAGTGTAGATCAATTGTAGTTCATAAGTTGTTAGGATATTTACATACTTTGTATTATCTTGGTTCCGCAACAACCTTGTAATTTATTTAAAGTTAATAAATAAATTACACTTGAAAATTACATATTGTCTCACCAATTTACTTTACAAGTATTTTACATTATTGCATTGTTCTTTACTTATTGTCACTTAAATAAGTAATCTATCTAGAACTTGGTATATACTCTCTGTAACTGGTCGTCTCCAGTTCGGCGCTTATATTGCAAAGTAACTCCACCATCGACATAGAGGTGTCTTCAGGTAGTACCATCTATTGAGTTGGGACTTAGACTTCCAACTCCAGCTCTCTGGATAAAACCAATCTTACCTGCTATAAATGCGGTAAGAAAGGTCATTTTATGAAGGAATGCAGATCTAGTCAGATGAACAACCAAACTGGTCCTTCTGTCCCAAATTTCAATCGGCCTGATGATAGCTATAAAGCTAAATATAAGAAGCTTAAGGCCCAGATTGCCCTCCTGTCCATGGAAAAAGAAAAGGATCAGTGCTTGATGGCACAAACTGAGGGAAAATGGGAGTACTCTGATGACTCATCAGCTGATGAAGAAGAGGAAAGGGACATGTGTTTCATGGCCTTGGAAGATCAACAGCAGCATGTGGCAAAAGAAGATGTCATCACTGGAAGATGGGTGGACATCATTTGAAAAGGTATGTGATTATGACACAAGGTGACCCAGAACTGAAACTGGACCTTGCTGAATCATTAAGTGGTGATTTGGCTTTTGTGGAAACTGTTAGAGCAGATAGTGAAAGATATCTTGACACTATCTTAATTGAACTGAACAATGTTAAGCCACAACTAAATGATTTACAAAGTGTCCAGTTGGCTCTCAAGGAGTCAGTTTTGAAAATTGAGGCTTTAGAATTTGAAAATCAAAAATTAGTTTCTGATCTTGAAAAAGAACAATTGATTATCAAGTCATGGGTAAAAGCATCTGGAAAGAATTATGATGCATTTTCTAGAACTATTGATGCCCAGAAAAATGCATGGAAATCTGGAGATCTTGAAATGGCAGCTCTCATACCAAATCTTCATGCATTGCCTCCAGCTCTCAGGGTTGAAACTCCATATGATCAACCTGAGATTATCAAAACTGAACCCACTGAGACCACCCCCATTGAGGTTAAACCTGGAGCCAATCAGGCTAGTGCTCCAGTTAAAAAGGCCACTGGTAACAAGCCTTTACCTCAGAAGTCTAAGGAGCCCAAGACCCAAAAGACTAAAACTCCAGCTGAACCAAGGTCCAAGGTTCAGCTGCCTGATGAAAATATTTTGTTTAAACTGGAAAGTCAACTCCAACTTTTGTCTCGACAGGTTCAGAGTTGTACTGCCCGGATTAAAAATCTGGAAGGAGGTTCATCACCTCCAGTTGAAAAACAAAATATTAAACCCCCTTCTAAACCAAAACAAAAGAATGTTCCATCTGGAACTAAAACTGATAAGAAAAAGGGGAGCAGGTATCAAATACCAATCATTTTTACTCCTGCACCTGGATCTGGTGAAAAAGATCCAGATGTAGTCTTCAGTTTACCACCACAACAATCAACTGAGACTTCTGTAGAGAAGTCCAGTGAACCCATCAAGAAAAGATGGGTTCACAAAAATAACTGATGATTTTTGTGGGTGTGCAGGGCGATCGAAAGAAGAACACCTGGTATCTGGATAGCGCAGCTGGCCGGACTATGTAAGCCCCTGCTTGAAGAGTTCACTGTCCAAGATGGACCGGCAGTGACGTTTGGTAATGATCAAAGTGGAAAGACTGAAGGATATGGTGTGCTCAATAACGGACAGGTCGAATTCAAAAGAGTTGCATTTGTGAATGGTTTGAAATACAACCTAATCAGTGTCAGCCAACTCTGTGATGATGGCTACAGAGTTTTGTTCGATATTGCTCAAGGCACCATATTTAACAAGGATTAGAAAGTGGTGATGGTTGCACCAAGAAAAGGAAATGTGTACATCATGGATATGGAACCAGCACCAAAAGAGCAGTGCTTCTATACCAAGGCTGATGAGGACACCAACTGGCTGTGGCATAAAATATTATCCCATCTTAATTTCAAAAATATTAACAAGTTGTCTCGCAAACAACTGGTTGATGGGATACCTCAGATTTCTTTCAATAAAGAAAAGCCATGTCCAGGGTGTGAGATGGGCAAGCAAAAAAGGGCCAGTTTCAAAACTAGGCAAAACTTTAGCATCACTGAACCTCTTCACATGCTTCATATGGATCTCTTTGGTCCAGTGAATGTTCAAACTAGAGCTGGAAAGAAGTACACTCTAGTTATGGTCGATGAATTCACCAGATATTGTTGGGTGGTATTCCTCAGATCCAAAAGTGATGCACCTGCTGAAATCATCTCTCTCATCAAACGAATTGAACTCAAGTATACTCGAAAAGTCTGTCAGTTGCGAAGTGATAATGGTACTGAATTTCAAAATAAGGTACTTGAAACATTTTGCAATGACATTGGCATCTCTCAAAACTTCTCATCAGCACACTCTCCAGAGCAGAATGGAGTTGTGGAAAGAAAGAATCGCACACTGATAGAAGCAGCCAGAAGTATGCTATCTGAATCAGGTCTTCCCACCAGTTTCTGGGCTGAAGCAGTTGCAACTGCCTGTCACACCCAAAACCGGTCAGTCTACATCAAGAGACATAAGAAGACTGCCTATGAAATACTCAGGAATCGTAAACCAAATATTGGATATTTTCATGTATTTGGTTTCCAGTTTATATTTTAAACGATTCCAGTCAGCTTGGAAAGTTTGATGCAAAAGCTGATGAAGGTGTATTTTTAGGCTATTCAGATATTCGAAAGGCCTTTAGAGTTTATAATTATAGACTCCAAAAGGTTCATGAGACAATTCATGTCACATTCGACGAATCAAATGATGCAATCAACAAGCGACCAAGCCTTGATATTTCTCCAGTCGTTCCAATAAATTTTGGTGAAACTGACCAAGTTCATCAGTCAGTTGCTTCACCAAAAGATGTTTCCAGTTACACTCAATTGGAACCAGTTAAGAAGAAGAGCACCACCAGTGACACTTCATTCTATCCCTCCATCAATTTCAACTTACCACAGAAATTGGTGATTGGATCTGATGTACGTGTTACTCCAATATCAGCACCAGTTCAAACCCCAACTTCTCCAGTTCTTCAAGAAATGCCTTTTAATGAAGAATTTCATGATGCAAATCGTGACCTCGTTGACTCTGATGAGGATGTAGAAGTAGTTTGGACTGATCCTCCTCCAGAAGCTGTTGCAACTGAAGAAGATCGTCAGGTGACTTGCACTGATATTGTATTACACCAGCCTAGTCAATACACTAGATGGACTCGAGCACATCCAATTGAACAGATTGTGGGAGATCCAAGTAGTGGGGTTCAGACTAGAAGAGCCACCAGTGAGCAATGCTTAAACGTCACCTTCTTATCACTAATTGAACCGAAGAAGATTGACGAGGCTATGGCAGACCCAAGCTGGGTTGAAGCTATGCAAGAAGAGCTTATCCAGTTTGAAAGGAATAATGTGTGGGAACTTGTTCCTTGTCCACCAGGGTTAAAGAAAGAACCCATTGGTACAAGATGGGTCTACCGAAACAAGATGGATAGAGATGACAATGTTGTAAGAAACAAGGCCAGATTATTTGCCCAGGGTTATTGTCAAGCAGAGGGCGTTGATTTTGATGAAACTTTTGCTCCAGTTGCAAGACTTGAAGCCATCAGAATATTTTTGGCTTATGCAGCACATCTGCAGTTTAAAGTCTTCCAGATGGATGTCAAAAGTGCGTTCCTTAATGGAACATTGGAAGAAGAAGTATATGTTAAGCAGACTCCAGGCTTCATCAATGAGAAGCATCCTCACTGGGTATATAGACTGAACAAAGCTTTGTATGGTCTAAGACAAGCCCCAAGAGCCTGGTATGATACTTTAACTAAACATCTTCTTAAAAATGGCTTTCAAAGAGGTGCAATAGATAATACCTTGTTTATCTTGAAAGAAAAAGGTAAAATCTTATTGGTACAAATTTATGTTGATGACATTATATTTGGTTCAACTGATGATGCAATGTGTAAAAGGTTTTCTAAAATCATGTCATCTGAGTATGAAATGAGTTTAATGGGAGAATTAACATTTTTCTTAGGTCTTCAGATTAAGCAAACTGAAAATGGAATATTTATAAACCAAGAAAAATATGTCAGAGATTTGTTAAGAAAATACAAATATGATTCTATCCCATCAAAAAACACACCTATTGCAGCACCTTTAAATTTGGACTCTGACCCAACTGGCAAACCAGTGAACACCACTGAATATCGTGGTATGGTTGGTTCACTGATGTATTTAACTGTCAGTCGACCAGATATAATGTTTGCAACATGTCTATGTGCCAGATTTCAGGCTAACCCTAAAGAATCACATTTACACGCTGTTAAGCGTATCTTCAGATACCTGAAAGGGTGTCCTAGCCTTGGTCTTTGGTATCCCAAAGGCTCAGGGTTAGATATAATGGGTTATTCAGATTCAGATCATGCAGGTTGTAAGATAGATAGAAAATCAACAACTGGTGGTTGTCATTTCCTTGGAGGAAAACTGGTAAGTTGGACCAGCAAGAAGCAAACGTCAGTCTCTATGTCCACTGCTGAGGCAGAGTACATTTCTACGGCCAGTTGCTGTGCCCAGATTCTCTGGATCAAGAACCAGTTACTAGATTATGGTCAAAAGTATACAAGGACCCCAATCTTTTGTGACAACACCAGTGCAATTGCTATATCTCACAACCCAGTGATGCACTCTAAGACGAAGCATATTGACATCAGGTATCATTTCATTCGTGATCATGTTATGAAAGGAGACATTGAAATACATTTCATCCCCACTGACAAACAGCTCGCTGATGTTTTTACAAAACCTCTTGATGAGAAAACCTTTAAAAATCTCATCAGCGAACTGGGAATGTTAAATCATTAAAACTGGAGATTTTTGTTATGAACGCGTCAGTGACACTGATGAAGTTCTCCAGTTGAGGAGGTCCAGATAATATTTGCTCGCCAGGCTATCGAACGCCTTTGTGATACTATCCTGACACTAATCGATTTCTGGATCATCATTTTAGGGGGAAAGACTCAAAATAAATTTTCTTACCAAAATTCCTTTTGTTTGAAAATGGCAACTGGAGAACTCTCCAGTTGGAAACTAGCACTGGAAAGTGTACATGTTCAGTTTTGTCTTAAAACTGGTGGTCAACCAGATTTTCATAACGTTGGAGAATACTTGGTCAATTTTTGTGACACGTGATGGTACTCGAGTGTTTTAACCCACTCAATATCGTCATCTGACGTGTTTAAAGTCATTTTTGTAAAAGACAACAGTTTTTATTGGGAAAATGAAAATTAGTGGGCGCGTGGGTAAGTTAAGCCGTCGTAGCATTTAATGCTGACACGGTGAATTATATTTTTGGTTCAAATTCAAACTTTTTTTTGTAAAAATATCTACAAAATTGATTTTTGATAATAAAATATAATTTTTGGTATTTCATTGGGATCATGATTTCCTTATAAATACCCTTATTTACTCCGATCACATTTACTTCCCTTTACATTCTTTCATTTACTTCCAATCATCATCAAACTCTTCATTTCTCTTTCTGCTTCATAAAAACCCTAATTCCAAAGTTTCAATTTCACTTTCAATGACACCTAAATCATCTCGTTCTAGAGATGTAAATCTCCTCTCTGTCCCATATGTTCCCTCACCAGATGTCAAACAGGCATCTGGTGCTCCTGGTAATACTACGCTCATCAAACTAAATCGAAATAATCTGATGGCTAGTTTACAAGGGACCCAAGGGTCCGATACCCTTATTGGGAGAATCCAAAAGTTTTTGAGGGATTCTCCAATCGGACCCTCCTTCTCCTTAAACCCACGCAAGATGTTTCACGACTACTTGTGTGAGTTTTGGTACACCGCTTCTCTTTCTTCCGACTGTTCTTCTATCACATTTACATTAAAAGGTGGAACAGTCCGGTGTACCTTATCAGCAGATGTATTGAGGGATGCTCTACACCTCAATTACTGGAGACAAGGAGAGTCTCGTGTTGTCATCTCCCCAAACATAAATTTTCGCCAGGTCCTCCTTGATATGGGACACAAGGAGTGCCTAGAAAAAGGGGTTTTGAAAACAAAAGGTGCGATGACCATGAAGGGCCTTACACCTTCATGGAGGTACTTTTTCATCCACCTTGTGGAAAGTATGGGTGGGAGTTCTGGTGGACTTGACCAGATTAACTACGCACAGGCAGAAATGGCATACTGCTTGTGGAATGGATTGAGAGTGGATTTTGCTGATATCCTATACAGAAGCCTAGTTCAAAAACTGAAGGGCACCAGGGGACTATGTATCCCCTTCTCCAGGTATCTCTCTCTCTGTTTTCTACAAATTCTGGGCAGTAAAGCTTATTTTAGCACAAATTCACTATACACTGTCCCAGATTTGTTGAGGAATCTTGACTCTCTAGTATCTGAAGCTGGAGAGGTCGAGATTCCGGAAAGAATGCGGCTGGCATTCGCAAAAACTGATGCACCAGTCCAAGGTGAGTCAGAAAGACAACTGGGCGGGCCTCAAAACAATGAGGGACCCACCAGTTCGTCTGCTGGAATTGTGACCATTGCCGAACCCGGGCAACAGTCTAACCCCTCCAGCTCCAGCGTGTCTGTCCCCCAACCATCTACCCTGGAGACCTCCCAACAGGTCTTTCAGGTGTTCCAAAGGCAACAAGAACACGTCGTCTTAGGAAACAGTCAGAACTTGCCACTGACAGTAGAAACCAAACCAGCCCTCCAGTTTCCTCCCAACAGGAACCTGGAGAAAGTCAAATGGGACAACCGCAAGCAGCCACCTCGCATTTTCTGTAGGAGAGGGTGGTGAAGATGAAACTGGGCTACCCCAACCCAGATTAGAGTTTGAGTCTGCACAAAGTGTCCACGGCCTATCTTCTGACACTTCTCTTACACGAACTGACGACGTCTCTGGCCAGTCACTGCTGGAGACTGAGGTTCCAAACTCTGCGGCTGATGATGTTATGATTGTGGAGAGATCAATTATAACTGAGGCAACCCCAGTGACCTGTATCCCTGGTGAAGTTACCTCGGTAACTGATCCTCCAACAGATGCAACCTTCCAGGAAACTGGAGAAGGTCATCTGGAGACTGACCCATCTGGTCAGCCCTCAATTACATTCATGGATCTGTACATGAGTGTTAATGACGAGGAAATCCATATTGAATCTTCGGATTCGGAAGGTACTGCCTCAGACATTGAGATTTTTGATTCTTCTGTACAAGATCAAAACCCTTCATCTCTTGTCTCGCCTCCAGATGCTTCAATTTCAATTTTACCATCCCAAGAAACTGAGCTTACTGAAAATCCATTTCCCACTTATAGCTATATATCTGGAAACAGACGTATGGCACCATCACCATCTGGGCAGTTCTCACTCCTTCGAGAAATGCCACCCCCACCGCCGCCGTTGATCACACCTGAGCATTCTCAGCATGATCAACACATTGTTACTTCTGTTCCTTCTTCTTCTACCACTCCTATTATTTCTCCCTCGACTGCTGCGACGTCAACTGGGGAGGCTTCTCTAAATTTGCCTCCTCCAGTTACTCCAGTGGTAACTGCTGCTGGTCCAGTGACACCTTCCCCTCCGTCACTGGACAGTCAATTTGTGTCTTTCCAAGCCGATATCCAAAATCTTCTTACCAGGGTGGAGGATATTCAAAAGACACTTGACAAAAACACTAAGTCTTTCTCCAGATACCAAAAGGATCATTTGACCAATATTAAAGTGGTTGATCTGGGGATTAACAAGTTTTCAACAAATGAAGACTTGGTGTTAAAGAAGCTCAATGAGTTGGTCACTGGCTGCAACAATCTGGCAACTTCTCTGAAAGAAGCCTTTGACCTTACTCAGACCAAAGTCACAACCTCAATCTCAAATCTGCTGGGTAACACTGTTAGAAGATCTGAATTTGATTTAAGAGAGATTGAAAAGCAGGTGAAAGATTTAGTTGAAAAGCCTGGGTTGAATGTGACTAAGCTTGGGCAGCAGTTGATGACTTCAGTTGGTCAGAGAATTGATGATACGATGGGTGCCAGAGAAGCACAATTGATTGAAAGGGTGATAGCTGAGATCACCAAGCTGGCCACTCCTCAGGTTGATCTGGCCCCACTCACTAATGAGATCAACCAGTTGAGAGGCATCATTGATAATTTAAACACCCAGGTATCAAATCATACTCAGTCTCTTGATAAACTGACAACTGAAGTAGAGAACTTGAAGAAAAAGGATGAAGAGGTTAAGGATAAGGTGGTTTCTGGTCTGGATGAAGATTCCAAGACTTTGAATGAACTGAAGACTGGTCAGCAACAAGTTGCTGCAAATGTTCTGACCCAGTCTAAAGAGACCAACCATCTGTGGAGGTCTTTCAGGATGATGTGCGGAATATTTAAAGAATGCAAGGACATACAATCATGGCAGCCTCTTGACCGGTTGCCATCTCACCCTTCTGAATGGGAAGTTATAAGGGCAGGTCTAGATGCTGCCAAGGGGGAAAGAAGTGCAGTCCTTGCACCAATTGCATCTGGAAGTGCTCCATTTGGAAGTCAATCTGGTAGAGATATGGTAGTGGCTGCTAGTACTGAAACTGGTGAGCAAAGGGTTGAAGAGAATGTAGATGTGATTGATAGGGGGAATGTGGATAAGGGTAAAGGTTTAGCATCTGATGTAGCCCAGCCGGCCACTGATGTACCAATGCTTGAAACTGGCAATGCTGACTTGCTTCCTCCAGTCTCAGAAAGCGATAGCAAACGTTTGGCAAGGCTTAGGGATCAAATTAAAGAAAGAAAGAAAGTGAAACAAGCAAACCAAGCTGAAGCCAGACAACATCTGGCCAAGATAAAATTGCTTGATATTAGTGATGCTCACTTGTTGGGAATCACTAAGGAGGAATATGCAAGAGTGAAAGATGATGCCAGGATAGTGGGCATGTTGAAAGAAATGCTTGATATTGAATTAGACAGACACTATCCTGATGATGAAGCTGAGCATGATGCCAGAAATTTGAACATATCAGTGGAGAAGGCAAAAGAGAATCGGGCCAGTGGGATTTTGAAAAGAATTGAAAATGTGAAGAAGGTTGTGAAAAGGGTATTAAATCCACCAAGAAGGAACCCTCAACCAAGAAAACCACTGCACAGAGATGCTGATCTTAGAACCTTCCTTGAACCAACTGGCAAAATCTCAAATGATGACATCAAGGTTGCTGTGCAGGCTGCTGGAGCTGGGACTATGAAAATCTCGAATGAATCTAAAGCTAGAAGCTATTATTCCCAGATCATGGCAACCAGAAGGCACAGTGGGGCAATCAATGGTGTCTTTGTAACAATCAAGCCAGGCACCAAGTACTTTCATGTTGAAGTCAGTTATGCTAGAGGGCCACTAGTTAAAACTGACAATCCTGGTGTGATGCAATTTGGGTTCTCGGAATGGGTGGAAATGGTAAACTTTTTGGAAGCAAAGGCACAAAAGAATAGGTTTGAAAAAGCATGGGTCAACTTCTTGAAGGGCAATATTCAACACAAAGGAAATCTGGAGCTGAAGTTGAACATTGATCCTGAAGACTCTCAACCTATCTCTTCAGTGTCAAAGAGAAGGAGAACTGGCGAAGGGCCATCTGATTAAGTTCTCTCTTCAGTTTATCTGCTTGTAATTTTTTACATTCTGTAACTTATGTAAATTTCATTTCCTTGTATAAATGAAGTTACCAGTTTGTAACCACAAGATAGATAATAGATTAAATCTAACAAACTCAAAAGAAAAACCCAAGGCATTTATTGATCTATAAAAATGCCTTGGAAAACTTAGATAGGTTTAATCGAACAAGTCTTTCCAGTTCATACTTGTATAGATACAAGAACTGAAAAAGACTTGGCAATATTTCAGGACAAATAGGGGGAATTTGTTAGGACTAGTTTTGCTGAAACTGGCCAGTCTCCAGTTGCACCGTACAGTTAACGCAACTGAAGACTTCCTCCAGTTGAGAACTGACCAGTTGAAGAATCATTCCAGTTGAAGTCGAAGACAACAAGTGGAAGATAGAGAATGACAATGGCAGCGAAGCCCAGTTGACATTCTAGTCAGTTACAAACTGGAGACCATCAGTGGAAAGCTCTTACAAAGCTTTACACTGATTACAAGGAAAAGACTTTTATGCTTTATGTGCTATTACACGGATAAAAGGATTTATCTATGTATAAAGTACAAAAGGTACATAAAGCAGGTTGAGTAAAGTTACTTTATTCAGTAACTTTACACTGCATTTTTAAGGAATTAAATGTTATTCCTTAAATGCTCTCAACCACATTTGTACGGCCAAAGTTGACATCCCAATGTCAACTTTGCCTATAAATAGAAGTCATTGCACAACCAAGAATACAGACTTCATACTTTGCATACCTGCAATATTCTTGGTGAACTTGTGCAATATTCTCTCAATCGCTAAAAGGAACATTTCACAACTTTAAGTGTTTCGATTGTCAAGAGAATTTCCAAGTGTAGATCAATTGTAATTCATAGGTTGTTAGGATATTTACATACTTTGTATTATCTTGGTTCCGCAACAACCTTGTAATTTATTTAAAGTTAATAAATAAATTACACTTGAAAATTACATATTGTCTCATCAATTTACTTTACAAGTACTTTCGTTTATTGCATTGTTCTTTACTTATTGTCACTTAAATAAGTAATCTATCCAAGAACTTGGTATATGCTCACTGCAACTGGTCGTCTCCAGTTCAGTGCTTATATTGCAAAGTAATCCCACCATCGACATAGAGGTGTCTTCAGGTAGTACCATCTATTGAGTTGGGACTTACAGTAATCACCATCGTGTATCGTCTGGAACAAAATCTTCATTGCATGTATAAGAAATTAGATTTCCATGTCACTTCATATACCCTAATTAATGTAGAAGTGACAACTTAACATGAGTTTCCCTTGCTTCTCCAGCCACCTTTTTTATTGCATTGTTCTTTACTTATTGTCACTTAAATAAGTAATCTATCCAAGAACTTGGTATATGCTCACTGCAACTGGTCGTCTCCAGTTCAGTGCTTATATTGCAAAGTAATCCCACCATCGACATAGAGGTGTCTTCAGGTAGTACCATCTATTGAGTTGGGACTTACAGTAATCACCATCGTGTATCGTCTGGAACAAAATCTTCATTGCATGTATAAGAAATTAGATTTCCATGTCACTTCATATACCCTAATTAATGTAGAAGTGACAACTTAACATGAGTTTCCCTTGCTTCTCCAGCCACCTTTTTTATTTTTTTCCTTATGTTGTATATATATCTTTGATTTTAGGTTTATTTTCTGAAAATTTATGTTTAAACTTAACTAAAATTCAGCTCGGTTTACCACCTAGTCTCATTGCCCTTTCCACAAACTCTTTTTCAGCTTCAGACATACACCTTAAATAGGCATGACCCTCATCATAACCTAATAGATGGTGATTATGTCTATGGTCTATCACTTTTACCATCCAATAATCATCTATATTCAAATGTCCTTCTAGCATAAACGGAGAGTTAGTTTTTTTGCACCCGGGACCTTTGTTTTTGCTCCCCCTCTTATCATATGCTCCACTACGATGACAAGCAAGCGAGACTTTCCAATCAACACCACTTATCTTTCTATTAGATCTTCTCTTGAATATCACATAACCGAACTCGTGTCCTCTTCTTTGAGCTAAGTTCGTAAGTGCTTCACGTAAGTGGAACGTCCGAAATAGTTAACACAAATAAGATATCATATTATACACAAATGATATTTATGGAAAAAATATATGAACGAAAACATATACCTTATACCTTATCTGTATAGAATGCTTCGGAGTCGTAGTCGATCTCAAAATATGAATCGTCACATTCATCACTTGGATCTGGGTCGCTTTCATCATATTGATTCGAGTCATTTTCATCAAAAATTATCATTTGTAATAGAAAAAATATGAACACCAAGGAGTAGGGATGACAAAAAAAATATACCCGTACCCGATTGGAAATCCGATACTCGAACCCAATTTGACCGGGGAATCCTCGAGTTAACCAGGGATGGGGACAAGTATCGAGATGTAATTCTATTTCTTGATGGGCATGAGGACGAGGATGCGAAACCCCCGAACCCGAAAAAACTATATATACTTATTTGAAGCACTTTATGTTTTTTATAGTATATTAGAATCACTTTAAGTTTATAGCTTTTTATTTAATACTTTTCATGTGTTAAACTTTGTTTATTAATTACTTAACATAGATATTAGTTTATCCATAGAAAGAAAAGGTCGAAATACACGTTTTCTTAGTTATCTTCCATTTCAATGAATCTATGTTTATTCAAACCCAATTACCCGACGGGGATCTCCTATACCCGTTGGGGACGAGTATGGGGATGGGGACGAGGAGGGGATTACAAGTGGGAATACGGCATGAGAATGGGGATTGAGATCCCTGATGGTACTAGCCCCGTCATCCCTACCAAAGAGGATGTTTTCTGGGTGATTATGTCTATGGTGCAACCAGTGGCGGAACTTGAACAACTTTCTTGGGGAGGCTAAAATCACTTGATGTGTAAAGTGTATTGAGTCTTTCTCTTTTCAAGCCTTGTGAATAAAACTTTGCTTTAAACAATAAATAATTTTACAAGCTTGTGATTGTGTTGTATGATATATGACAGTTGTTTATTCTTTCCAAAATAAAGTTAATATAATTAATACATTTGGTATTTCAAAAAGGTTAAGAAAAAATCAACACATAAAAATATTAATCTTTAATTATATCTGAATAGGATTAATAAACTGAAAAAATGGATTGATGTAAGTAAACAAAAATGACTATAAAACACATTTGGAACCGAAGGAATGTCGATGCATTAAGAAAAAAACTAAAGGAATGTCAATGTATAAGAGATTATGATTTTAAAAAATGGTATCAAATGCTGTGGGGTTAGAACCCCCGCCACATTAGTGCAAAAAACAATAGATGAAACACTATAACCAACTGAACCAAAGTAGAGTTTATTTACATTTCATGAAACATTACATGTATATATACTGATATTGACTTAGAAATTTGGGGGGTTAGAACCCCTCCCTGCCCCTATCTATGGGTGCAACTCAAATGTAAAAGAGATAAAGAAGACTTTGTATTAATGTTTTCTCACTTAGCTCACTTAATGTTTCACACCTGTCTCACTAAATGTCACACCTACCTCACGTTTCACATTGATGTCAACATGTACATACCATTTAACAGCGATATCGCTCTTAAAGGTAGTGTACAAATTGTCCTTTTTGACACCTATCTTTTAGCAGTCTTTTTTGACACGTATGATGTCGCTGCTAAATGTGGTATTAGAAAGAACAAAATCTTTAAAATAGGTGATAGTAAAAAAGATAAAATCGTTGTTAAAGTGGTAAAGAGAAAAGATAAAATTGCTGCAAAAGTATCACTTGCTAAACGGTATGATCGGGTGAGTAGAAATATGTTCGAATTAGCAAGGCCCCTTTAAATAATATGAGGGTGTTTTATGTAAATACAGCGGACAACAAAAGTTGTAGTAATATTTCATTTTACATTATCTTTTTCTGTGTAAAATAAAACCCACCTTCAGCCAGGTCCTGCTCAGATATTTGGCCGTCACAACCGCCAGCCGGTAAGTTCCATTTCCTTATTTTTATATCACTTTTAAATATATCGTTGCTTTTTATTATGAGATTTTTATTTGTGTTTTTTAACTAAGTTTCTTAATGTTCAACAAATATTATCATTTTAAGATAATGTGTTTTCTAATGTACAACAGATTATTGATTAATAAGTTTTGTAAAGTGATTATTATGGTTTTAATATGTGGATTGTAAAGAAAAAAAAAACATGTATTTGGTTGGTAATTGAATTGTAAGGTATTTTTAGTTTTACTATGACACTGCCAGGAGATAGAGTGAAAGTTGAAGTAAGTCGTTATGATTCAACCATAGGTCGTATAATTTATCGAATCCGCAACAAAGATTCGAAAGGTTAGGTGTTTTATAACCACATCCAAGGTGGCCTAAGTGGGTGGGCGTCCTCATGTCGTCATAAGAGATTAAGAGGTCGAACCTCGGTAGGTAATCTTGGAAAAGGGTCCCGAAACAGCCAATAGAATAATGGGATACCCCGTTAGGCTGCGTACATTCGGTGTCAAAAGACTACGTTTCCGGGTAACTTGAACAGGGAAAACTACTTCGGTTTACCCGTTTAATATGAATAATAATGAGGTCTGGTTTGGCCAATATCGAATTATGGTTAAACTTTTGGCATGATGGGAAACCTCAGTTTGGTCCGCAATGGATCATAATCGAAGAGTAATAGAAGTGAACGACCTGAACTTGAATTGCTATATCATTTTTATTTTTTATTTTTCTTTATAATATCCACTGAAAAGTTCATTTAGGGGGATACTTGTTGAAAAACCGTGTGAAATGAGTATATGAGAATAAGGATACGAATCATTATCTAACAACTTTTGTTTGGAAAATATACGTGAAGTAAATTCATTTAGGGGTAAATCTCCTACCGGCATCCTTGAAAGCTTTTAACTGCCTTCATGATTCAGGTCTAAAGATATGCATATACAACTTTTATGTCAACATGTTTTTAGTCTTTACATCTTGAAAAACATGTGATGAATTATTATTTATCTAAGATGCTATGCTCAGTACTTTTCTATTGCCAAATTGGCATAAGGTTTGTTGAAGATTGAAGACCCACATTGTTGAATTTAGTACTGCATGCAGTTTGCATTACTTTTTGGAAAATAATGTATTTTTTGGGATACAATTCTAAAGTGTCGAACTTTTGTTAAGATAAAGCTATGATACTTTAAATCAAAGTGTTTTGTTTAATAATGTGGGTAATTTGTAATGTGTTATGTAAATGAACATTGTCAGGTTATTCTCACTTTTCTTTAGCTCTTATGAAACCTAATACAGCTTTTATTGCATGTTTTTTGTATAGGTTCGTACGAAAGTGCCTCAGTATGATTTTAAATGGTTACTCCATATATGGGGGGCAGTTAGTTAACTACCAGACCTGTAAAACCAAGCCTTTGAAGTCAATGTCTATATGTTCTCTTCATCCGCAGGCACTCTCACTTTTGAGGGTTAGTAGTTCTTTGAAATCTCATCAGGAGCACAGATCTTTCTCTTCCCAAGGTTTGTGTATCCTCTAACTAGTTTTACTCAGTTTTGAATAAGTTCGTTTGTAACATGATATATTCATGATCAAAAAATTGATTATTGAAGTTGTGAAAGGAACAAGGAGTGATTTTATTGGACATAATCTCGTAAAGATGATTCCATACTTGACATGGACCTTTTCAGTATGAGAAGTACTGTTATCATAAGAATGTATCTTTTGTTCGATGCATGGAGTGCAGTATTTAGTGAACATATTGCAGAATTTATAGAAACATACTGGCTTATCTCTAGTTGTCAGATATATAGGTCAATTTCATCACACAGATTACCGATATATAGAGAGATGCGGTGTTACAAGTGTTTTTCTTTAAGCAGTCTCTCTTCCCTCGCGTGGGGGTATGAGTATGACTGTCCATATCGTACCTCCTCCATACCCCACACACCATTGAGATTGGGTATTGTTACTTATGTGGTGCTACAACTAGGCATGTTGAGATGTTCTAGAATTGAAAAAGAGTATTGTTTATATTTGTTAGTCCTTTGAGATACCCAGTGAAAGGGAAGAACTTGTAATTCTAAGAAGACCAACGCTTTATGCAATTCATGGTTCTCTCAAGTCTCAAGTTATTTAAGCATTTTGAGATACATTCCACTTTTTAACGATGATGCATCTGGATTAGGATTGACTTAAAAGTTAAAACTCATCATGAAATCAAGTAAAAAAGTTGTAGCCTTGGAGAAAAAGCTCTATTTTTGGACTAATGACTACTTGAACTTACTGCATACAAGTTACAACCCACAATGGGTGTGAGAATGTATACATGTATGTATGTACAATATCTAGTCTTAAAACTTGTCATATATTATTGCCATAATATCTTTTGCCGCTTGTTTCACCGTTTTCTCACTTAATCCAAGATTGCATCTTATATGACAACTGTCCATGGGAGATAATACTATGTTAACTCTTTGGCCCATAAAACTACTTGTGTGTGTGTGTATAGAAGTTCTAAAGATGATATTGTCATGTTGGTGAAATCTTTCTTTAGATCGTTCTCTAGAATGAGAAATGGAAAGGGTGGTTATATTACTGTTCGTAATTCTTGTGTTTGAGCACCTGTGTGCAGTTTACTTCCATTGCTCATAACGGAATCTTATTACTTTCTTTTTTATTAGCAGATAAAACAATACTTGTAGGTACTGTGGTACAATTGGCTGATATTGGTGGAGAATTAGGGTTTTTTAATACAGTATACACATATTATAGGAGGTCATAAAAGTTGTAATTGCTAAAGATTATGCTCTAGCAATTTTCTTTACGTGGAATAGTTTTCTGCTTTCCCTCAAAAAAAAAAAAAAAGAAATATTACATGAATTTAATCAATCAGTTTTTACACGCTTATGCCAAATCTTTCCGTTCCGTGAGTAGTGGAGTTGGAATATCTGACCCTTTAACCATGCCTAGAATAGTTTGTTTATCGTATTTACTAGAGGTTGCAGTTTCGACCCATTTATGGATAAACAGATCAATGCGGTTACTACTTTTACTCTTAGGTTTAATGTTAAACATAAAGTTTTCTAGCTAAAATGAAACAGGTCAAATGTGGCAGAAGTTTACCCAAGTGTGTATACAAGGCAAAAAGCCCATAAATTGTTAAATTTCAGAAATGGAGAATCATTTCAACAGCATAGTTTTTTAATTTTTATTTAACTGTAGAACTCATGAGAAACAATAGATCAAGTGCTGGCTCGAATTAACCCGGACTAAAATCATACCGCTTTGATGTGTTGCCCATTGTGACACCTCTAGTTTTAGATCAAATCAAGTTTATTTTAATTTTCTTCATCTTTTTTGACAATTTTGACGCAGGAGCCCTATTTGTGCATATCTCTGACGCATCATCTGCACTATACGGGCATCTAGGTCATTTTACATCCAAAACACCAGCCAGATTGTCTCGAAAACGTCACTCTACTGTATCTCCACGAGCATCAAAAGATACCGGTGCATTTAGTTACAAATTTCCCCCCATGGATAAAAAACCAAAATGGTATTGGAGAACTCTAGCATGCTTACCATACTTGATGCCACTTCATGAAACATGGATGTATGCAGAAACCGCCTTTCACCTCCACCCTTTCTTGGAAGATTTCGAGTTCCTAACTTACCCTTTTTTGAGTGCTCTTGGGGGTTTGCCAAGTTGGTTTTTGATCGCATATTTCATAGTTGCTTACCTGGCAGTCGTTAGAAGAAAAGAGTGGCCTCACTTTTTTAGATTTCATGTGGTAACGGGGATGCTACTGGAAATTGCTCTTCAAGTCACAGGAACTGTATGGCGGTGGCTGCCGGGTGCCTGGTATTGGGGTAAGGTTGGAATGCATTTTTGGACGGCTTTCGCGTTTGCTTTCCTGTTCACGGTTTTGGAATGTATTCGATGTTCTCTTGCTGGGATGTATGCTGATGTTCCATTTGTTTCAGATGCAGCTTATATTCAAATCCCATATGAATAAGGTGTCTTGATCGATGTTAATCGTGTTGTTATTGTTAGTACTCGACAATTCTCTCTTTTTGGTCTTTTTTAGAACTCTGAGGTGCTATTTTGATTCTCTTGACTAATGTAAGAAATGGTTTGAGTGTTGTACTACTGTTTGTACATTTAAATTACACCATACATAGTATGATGTTTAACCATGACTTCCTTACAAACAGATAGCAAGTTGAAAAGTCTGTTGGTGATCTAAAATCAAATGGCCTAAAGTTACAGCATGTAACATGGTTCTAGTAGTTGCTTATATAGTATACTTGATACTCTTTGTTTGCTACACCGATCGTCATCATCAAGCGCGGATCTAGGGCCATCTCTAATGGTATTTTTAATATGCTCAAGCATAACGGCCAACTCAGCAAATACATTATCAAAAAAATTTAGTAAACTGAACTCATTTTGTCTAAGGTTGTCCACTTTGCAAAAGTTCAATGCCATGTTATAATTTTTTTTTTTTTTTTTTTATTTTTTTTAGCACACACATTATCATGGCATTACAAAAGTTCAATGCCATGTTATAATGGTAACTAGCAGTGGCTTATTTTAAGTTTTTTGTTTCCTAATATAATGATTTTCTTGTTTCCTTATATAATGATTTATTGACAACGAAGGAAGTGAACAATTTTCATAACAATCTTGGTAGAAAAAATATACCTGTTTTTTTTCTTAAGAAATGACAAAATGGTTTTCGTTTCTCCAAAAAAAATCCGGTTTTCACTGGGTTTGGGTCACCCGGTCAACTGGGAACCCGACCAGTTTTTGGAAAACAACTCAAAGGCCAAAAAAAAAAGAAGTCCTACTTGAGCTTGTCTTCAAGCATGCACTGATATAACGTTAGGTTGACTTAGGTTATAAACATTTGTTTCACGATAATCACTGAGTAAATTAGTGATTGCTTTGGTCAAGGACTCCAAGTTGATTAGCGACTATAGTGACTTGTGCGTTATGCCTATCAAATATACCAATTGTAAATTTGTAATCTATGAAAGATCTTTTAAACTATTTTGAACTGTTGTATCTTGCAAAAATATTGAGTTTTTCATATATATATACTACAAACACGAACTTTAGGCTCTCTTGCAATCTGATTTTATATTTTGCGCACTGTTCCAGCTTTTAGCATACTGCCCACCTTGCATGTTACTTTTGGGGTTCGAACCATTAACCTCTAACAATTGTCAAAAACTATCTGTCTTATCTCAAAAAGAAACCCGTATAATTCATACATAACAATTTAGTTTAAATCAGTTGCATATCATCTGCATGTTTCTATCTAGAAATATCTCTAAAGTCTAATAAAAAGTTAAAGGCATCTCTCACATATTACTATATCATTAAAGGCCAAATAATTTCACGATCTCAAAGTTTTTACAATCTTCCACCAACTGTTTGATAAAAAGCCTCACCCTTCATCTCGTAGATCGATCAAGGTGTCTAGTATTATTAAGGATGTTTCAGACAATAATTCACGGTCTATCCTTTCCAAGATAATCGAGCCAACTAATATCCCTTTAGTAGGACAATGGCTAAACGAGGAAGGTTTTGTTGATTTTTCTGTTTCATGTATTGGTGGTCGATGGTTACATATCACTTTCATGGATGTGGCAACCAAAGATCTCTTCTTATCTAATGAAACATTGAAGTGCAGGTTTTGCGCCTTTAAAACCCCTTGTTATTCTTTTGTTCCTGATGAGAGAATGGTTTGGGTTGAGATTTATGGACTCCCTTTAGGAGCTTGGCAACAACAATCTTTGCAAGAGATATTGGAAAAATGGGGAAAATGTATCTTTTTCATTAATGAATGGGAGAAAGCGTTTTCAATGTGCAAGGTGTGCATATTGACAAAATCATCCAATTATGTATTCGAAGAGTTAGAATATCTTCTTTGATGACAAACAATTCGACATCTGGATCAAAGAGTTCAATATGTGGGGACCAAAATCGATGAGTAATTGTGTCGCATCTTCTACCTCAGATGAATCATCACAGCTTGGTATTCCAAGTGAAGGATATGACTCCTTTGACGATGATTGCGTCAATAGTGAACAGTTCGATTCTGGTTTGTGTAAAGAATACACAGAAGAGAAACTTGAGAAATATATGCCGCCTGGAGGTACAACTACTCACGAAAACATTGAGGTTAATTCAGTGGAATTGGAAACCACTAGCCATGAGGCTGAACAAGTATGCCTCAATAGTGAACAGTTAGCCTCTGGCGAAGAGAAATTTGTGAAAGTTGTGTCACCTGGAGGTATAACTACTCACGAAACCATTGAGGTTAATTCAGCGAAATTGGAGAAAATAACCAACCTTGAGGATGAACAAGAATGCATCAATAGTGAGCAGTTTGTTTCTGGTCAGTGTAAAGAAAACGAAGAAGAGAAACTTGAGAAAAATGTGCGACCAGGAGGTATAACTTACCATGAAAACACTGACGTTAATTCAGTGGATTTGGAGAAAACTACTAGTCGTGAGGCTGCACATGATTACAAGAAAGAAGCATTGGACAACGACATTTTCTCTCTGGATCGGATCATTGCACAAGATACTAGGAATCGAAAACGTGCAAAGTCATGTCCCCCTACTGATAGACCATCAACATTTACATCTGAATCTCAAGGAGCTCCTAGATTTGTAAAAGGAAAAAATATTAATAAAAAAGTGGCTTTAGAAGACAAGACTTATGAGGACGGGGAAGGAGAGTTGAAAAACATGGAATCATTCTGCTCCTCTTATGGGTCGTGTAACAAAGAAGTAAGAACGAGTGAGTTTGTTGATATGGGGAAAAACATGGGCTATACAGTGATCGGGGATAATAAAGAAGTAGAACAAAACATCAACAGGTTACGCGCTAATGATGGTCTTCAATGAATATCTTATCTTTGAATATTTATGGTACCGGATGTGACAAAAAACGTGAAAAACTTCAGACTATACTTAACAAACACCGAGTAAACTTCTTGTGTCTTCAAGAAACGAGGATGCAGTTGACTGACATGTTCAGAGTTAAATCTTTATGGGGTAATTTTGGGTTCAATTTTGCAGATTCATTTTCAAGAGGTCTTTCGGGTGGTCTTCTTACTATCTGGGACCCCCAAGTTTTTGTCAAAGAGGATTCATTCATTCATGATAACTTCATTGTCATTAAAGGGAAATGGATTACAGAAAATTTCACTTGTTTCATGGTAAATGTCTATGCTCCCCAATTGGAAAATGATAAAGTCAACTTATGGAATCACTTACTGGATTACATGTCCCACAACTCGGGGGTTTATTTATTATGTGGCGACTTTAATTCGGTTAGAAAACAGGAGGAGCGCATGGGCTCTCTATTTTCTAACATCAATGCTTGCAATTTCAATTCGCTTATTGACTCCGGAAACTTGATAGATATTAATATGGGAAGGCACAGATATACACCAGTCTCACTTGATGGGTCTAAAGCCAGTCGTCTTGACCGTTTTTTAGCCAATCAACAATTCTTGGATCTGGCTCCAGACCTGGTCCTTGAAGCTCTTGACGATATCCTTTCTGATCACCGCCCCCTCCTATTGTCTAGAAAAAAGATGGACTTTGGCTCGATCCCATTTAAATTTTATAATTCTTGGCTCGAAATTCATGGTTTTGATAATATTGTTTCCACCTCCTGGAATAGCGATAGTGTGAGTTCTAATAAAGGTGCTTTCGTCCGGATGAAAGAGAAGTTGAAAAATCTCAAAAACAAGCTCAGAATTTGGAACAAGGAAAGAAAGGAGTTTCGAAGCAGAGAAGACATCACTAGTGAGATAGCCAATGTTGACATCCAGATTACTTCAGATAACAGTAATAATGAGCTGTTCATGAAACGAAGGGAACTTATGGCTGAATTACAATTGATGGATCAAAGGAATAACCAAGACCTGAAACAAAAGGCTAAGATAAAATGGTGTGTGGATGGAGATGAAAATTCAAAGTATTTTCATGCTGTCATCAACAAAAAAAGGAGATCGGGGACCATTAAAGGGATTAAACACAACGGTGTTTGGGTGACAGATCCAAATGAAATTAAAGAGAGGTTTCGAAGGTATTATGACCAAAAATTTAAAAGGTTTGATGGCCTTCAATTTTCTGTTGAAAACAACGAATTTAAAAGACTCTCAGATAGTCAGGCGGCCATGATTGAAGCTGATTTTTCATTGCAAGAAATAAAAGATGTTGTTTGGAGTTGCGGGGGGGAAAAAGCACCGGGGCCGGATGGATTTTCCTTTGAATTTATTAAAAGACATTGGGATACTGTGAAAGATGATATTGTTGGCATGGTCTCGGAATTCTCTCAAAACTCGATCATTCCAACAGGTTGTAATTCTTCCTTCATCACTCTAATTCCTAAAGTGAACAACCCTGTCATTATTTCTGATTTTAGGCCTATTAGTCTCATTGGAACACAATACAAAATCATTGCTAAACTCCTTGCCAATCGCTTAGCAAGAGTGGTGGATTCTGTAGTAAGCCCGGTACAGACGGCTTTCATCAAGGGAAGACAGATCTTAGACGGTCCTCTCCTCTTAAATGAGATCATCGACTGGTATAAGAGCAAACATAAAAGACTAATGCTTTTTAAGATCGATTTTGCCAAAGCCTACGACTCGTTATCGTGGAATTTTCTTTTTTCCATCTTAAAGGCCATGGGTTTCAGCACCAAATGGATCAAATGGGTTACTACTTGCCTCTACTCTGCAAAATCATCGGTGTTGATTAATGGTAGCCCTACGGAAGAATTTGGCATTCGTCGCGGGTTGAGACAAGGGGACCCAATGGCTCCTTTCCTTTTCATTATCGCCATGGAGGGTCTTCATGTGGCCGTGAATAACTTGGTTAAGAGAGGTATGTTCAAATGCGCTAACATTAATAATGCTTGTGTTTCCCATCTTTTTTATGCAGATGATGTCATGTTGGTGGGTGAATGGTCCAAGGAAAATCTCGAAGTTATAGTTACTGCCCTAAAATTCTTCTATTGTGTCTCTGGACTTAAAATCAACATTGACAAATCCTCTATCATCGGCATTGGGGTTCATGAGACGGAAGTGAATTCTTTGGTCAATAGTATGGGATGCAAGGTGGAATCTTTGCCATTTAAATATCTTGGCATTCCCATTGGTGGAAGTGCCATGAGGATTTCCACCTGGAATCCGATTATCACTAAATTCCAGAAAAGGCTTTCTACTTGGAAAGCAAATCTCCTATCAATTGGTGGTAGAGCTACTCTTATCACTACCGTCCTTGGTTCATTGGGTATTTATTTTCTTTCTATCTTTAGGATGCCCAAAAAGGTTAAGAATCAATTGGAGGCTATGAGATCTTCATTTTTTTGGGGCGGCACAAAGCAAAAAAGAAAGGTACATTGGGTCAAATGGGACTCGGTTCTTGCTAAAAAAGAAGATGGCGGTGTCGGTTTTGGTAGTCTAGACGCTATGAATCAAGCTCTACTATATAAATGGAGGTGGCGTGCCCTTTCTTCACCTCAAAGCTTATGGGTCAAGGTCATCTCGGCTATTCATGGTGAGGATTGTTTTGTATCTCTTCATGCAAAAAATAAAGGTTTATGGTCACGTATGATTATTACTATGCGTGAGATTCATGAAAGCAAGGTTGTTGGTTCTGATTGCATCATTCGAAAAGTTGGTAATGGTCGTGAAACAAAGTTCTGGTCTGATAGTTGGTGTGGAGACGAACCGTTGGAAGCTAGATTCCCAAGACTTGCGGCTTTAGATATGGACAGAAGATGTCTTATTAGCGATCGCCATGACACCACGGGATGGGTTTGGAATTGGCGTAGACCAATTAGAACAAACCGCGAAATTGAACAAGTACAACATCTCATTAGCTTGCTTCCTAATTGCCTTGAGAATGACCAGAAGGATAAATGGATCTGGAATCTTAATGGGAAGGCTACTTTCTCCATTTCTCAGGTTCGTACGTGTTTAGATCACCATTTGCTTCATTTTGATAACAATGTGAAAACAAAATGGAACACACTGGTTCCAAAGAAAATTAATCTTTTTGTCTGGAGAATGAGACGAGACGCCATTCCTACAAACATAAACCTGTTCACTAGAGGAATTGATGTGAGTTCATTTCGTTGCTTGCAATGTCAAAATGGAGTGGAGTATACAAACCATCTTTTCAACCAGTATAAGATTGCTAAAGAAACATGGCAACTCCTTTGTGGCTGGACGGGACTAAACATCCCAAATGCAGATCCGGAAGTTGTTCTAGAATGGTGCGATAAACTTCAGGTTACCGCATATACCCGACAGAGACTCGAGGCTATAATTTTTACTTGGTGGTGGTATATATGGAAGGCAAGAAATAATAATCTTCATAAAAAGGTGATAGAGAATAGCAAGGATATGTTCTACAATATTGTCTCCATCACTTACTTATGGATACACAATCGAGACAAGAAGGACAAGCTAAAGTGGGAAGAGTGGATCGTGAGTCCATTCGGTTATGGCTAACGGGTATCGACTTTTTTGGGAGCCTATAGTTCGTTATCTTTTCCTCATTGTAGCTTTATTGTCTTGTTCCTCGGAACTTGTTTGGGAGTGTATCAAAAACATCGCGAGGTGAAAACCGGTGGCTCGGCCCTCGTGATGGGGTTTTTTCTTGTGTCTTGGGTCACTGTAATTGACACAAGTTTTTTTTCCAACCCTTTTACACTCTTAGCAGTTAAAGTTTCGGGATGAATCTAGTCTTTGGTAATTGTATGTAGTCTAGATTGTATCTTTTGTACTCTTGACTTCTAGCGTCTTGCTAGATAGTCATTTTAATAATATCATTATGTCGTTCCAAAAAAAATTAAAGGCCACTGCAATGAACAGTAACTTTTTGTCTTTTATGATTTTTTTGTATAAATACAATGATTAACAACTATAAACAAAAGTAATGGATGGTGTAGTGGTTTCATCCTTTGATTGTGAGGGTGGAGGTCATGGGTTCGAGACTCTGCCCTCACTTTCTTGCCTTTTTTTTTCTAACCCTTTTTTGGTTTTTTTTTTTTGTTTTTGAGTTTTATAATTGTTTTGTATTTTTTTTTCCATTTGTGTTTCATTACTGTTTCTACATTTAATATTTGTTTAGGTCATGGGTTCGAGACCCTGCCCTTACTTTCTTGCCCTTTTTTTTCTAACCCTTTTTTGGTTTTACTTTTTTTTCTTTTTGAGTTTTATAATTGTTTTGTATTTTTTTTCCATTTGTGTTTCATTGCTGTTTCTACATTTAATATTTGTTTTTTTTATATTTTTTTTTTTTTTTTTTTTTTTTTCATTTGATTTTTGTATTCCTATTTGTTCTCTTCTTTTTTTTTTTGGATTTTTTGGTTTCATTATAGTCTTTTGTATTTTTTTACCATTTGATTTTTTTATACCTTTTATACTTTTACCATTTACTTTTCTTATACCTTTTTCTTTTGTATTCTCTTTTGTTTTTCTTTTGTTTATTTGGTTTCTGTTCTTTTTTTTCCGTTCTTTTTGTATTTTTTTGTTTTTTTTTTTTTGTTTTTGAGTTTTATAATTGTTTTGTATTTTTTTTTCCATTTGTGTTTCATTACTGTTTCTACATTTAATATTTGTTTTTTTTTTTGTATTTTTTTACCTGAACCCGAGCATACGGGACTTTTAAAATATAATATACAAAAGGACGATAGCAACTTCAATATTCCCACCATGAACCAAATTTTTGCACGCTAAAGACATCCAAATGAGTAACAAAACACGCCGGGCGGCGCCGAACTTTCTAGTTAATTTTAAATCCAACAAAAAACAATAACTATTAATAATATTAAAAATATATTAAAAAAATTAGCATAGGTGGGTGTTTTCACCCGACTTGTATGAAACAACAACATTCTCACTTTCCTCATAGAACATCTCCAATATTAGGTTGATAAAAGATTTTTTTTCATCCAAAAAGGCTATTGTAAAACTTTTTATCATTGAATGCAATGACTTATTTCATCGAAAGTTTTTTTTGTTTTTAAACTGATTGAAAAGTTCAAAGCTACTTTCTTTTATATAACCAAATTTTAATCGGTCTATAAATATGATTTGGTTAAGATAAAGAAGTTAAATTTTCAAAATTGTTTGATGTGTACATACAATTTTTATTTAAAAAACTTTTCATTTTCAATTAAATGCATAACTTAGAGTTAAATAATAATTCTCTCTAGTCTCTATTCGTATCATATTTGGTCTTATTTATATAAAACTAGAAATATTATACACGTTTTGCTGCGTTTTTATCATGTTTAGTTTTTATTACCAGATATTTAGCATTTGTCTTGTATGCATTTTATTGAACAAAAATAACAAAAATTAATATGTGTTATTTTTGTATTAGAAGATGTAATAACATCTTTTCAAACATCAAATACTCATGAAGTACATAGTATAATTTTGTGTATTGTAAAACTAATAATAACATCGTAACAACATTGAAATTACAACATATAAAAATATTCATATTATTTAAACGTAGTATTAAAAATCTTTTATTATTTAGCATAAATCATAAAATAAAATTTAAAATAAGATAACAACATATAAAAATCGTATGTTAAATTAAAATAAACAAACGTGTTAAGTTAACAATATAAAAAAGAGAGATATAAATAAACTGGGATTTAAATTACGAAACTTTATGGTGTTGTGTCATTCGAAGTTAAAAGACAGCATTTACGCTGATTATAGTCTTAAAAATTGTACTTAACGTGTATAGAAAAATTTACCTTTTATATCAAAACCGGTCCCAAAATTTTATTTCTATGACCTTAATTATAACCATGTTTTTAGTAAAATTAAAAAATGTTAAATTAATAACATAAAGCATGCTTTGTGTTTGTGATGCATGCCATTTTATACTTATGTATATGCCCTAAAAGTTACATGGTAATTACATCTCTGCCATCAAATTTTCCATGTTTCTTACACGAGTAGTTTGTATTTATAGTTTCACATTCGGCCTAAAAATTTGATTTATTTTACAATCTCTTAACTAAGAACAGCAATTAAACCCCCAATGTGTGAGAGAGAGCGTGGTCACTTTGCTATTGATTGTCGGAAGCCTCGTCAGAAAGACTCTGGGTACTATAAGTACAAGTTGATGTTAGCCAAGCAGAAAGAAGGAGGAATTGCTCTTCTTGCGGAGGATGATCAATGGCTACATCTCACTGATGATGAGACTGAGGAGCTGTCTGCAAATGTTTGCTTCATGACAAAGATCAAAAGGTCAACAGAGTTGGATGAAGGTTCTTCTATTGATGAAGATGATGAGGTAGTCTCGTACAGTGATAACTCTGTTTCCATTTCTTATGATCAGTTTAACACAGGTAGATGGACAGAAGCTTTTA
>CM067173.1:118835267-118963357 GCA_034093135.1 Erigeron breviscapus
TATGATTACATTGAAAATTACAATCTGTGTGCAAGAATGTCTTTTAATATTTACTGCTTTACTGTTTTATTGATTCCTGTTCTTTACTTACTTAATATATAAGCTGAGTCTTTAAAACGTTTATTCAAAAGTTTGTAAAGATCGAATTAAGTTGTATTCACCCCCCCCCCCCCCCCCCCCCCCCCCCCCCCCCCCCCCCCCCCCCCCCCCCCCCCCCCCCCCCCCCCCCCCCCCCCCCCCCCCCCCCCCCCCCCCCCCCCCCCCCCCCCCCCCCCCCCCCCCCCCCCCCCCCCCCCCCCCCCCCCCCCCCCCCCCCCCCCCCCCCCCCCCCCCCCCCCCCCCCCCCCCCCCCCCCCCCCCCCCCCCCCCCCCCCCCCCCCCCCCCCCCCCCCCCCCCCCCCCCCCCCCCCCCCCCCCCCCCCCCCCCCCCCCCCCCCCCCCCCCCCCCCCCCCCCCCCCCCCCCCCCCCCCCCCCCCCCCCCCCCCCCCCCCCCCCCCCCCCCCCCCCCCCCCCCCCCCCCCCCCCCCCCCCCCCCCCCCCCCCCCCCCCCCCCCCCCCCCCCCCCCCCCCCCCCCCCCCCCCCCCCCCCCCCCCCCCCCCCCCCCCCCCCCCCCCCCCCCCCCCCCCCCCCCCCCCCCCCCCCCCCCCCCCCCCCCCCCCCCCCCCCCCCCCCCCCCCCCCCCCCCCCCCCCCCCCCCCCCCCCCCCCCCCCCCCCCCCCCCCCCCCCCCCCCCCCCCCCCCCCCCCCCCCCCCCCCCCCCCCCCCCCCCCCCCCCCCCCCCCCCCCCCCCCCCCCCCCCCCCCCCCCCCCCCCCCCCCCCCCCCCCCCCCCCCCCCCCCCCCCCCCCCCCCCCCCCCCCCCCCCCCCCCCCCCCCCCCCCCCCCCCCCCCCCCCCCCCCCCCCCCCCCCCCCCCCCCCCCCCCCCCCCCCCCCCCCCCCCCCCCCCCCCCCCCCCCCCCCCCCCCCCCCCCCCCCCCCCCCCCCCCCCCCCCCCCCCCCCCCCCCCCCCCCCCCCCCCCCCCCCCCCCCCCCCCCCCCCCCCCCCCCCCCCCCCCCCCCCCCCCCCCCCCCCCCCCCCCCCCCCCCCCCCCCCCCCCCCCCCCCCCCCCCCCCCCCCCCCCCCCCCCCCCCCCCCCCCCCCCCCCCCCCCCCCCCCCCCCCCCCCCCCCCCCCCCCCCCCCCCCCCCCCCCCCCCCCCCCCCCCCCCCCCCCCCCCCCCCCCCCCCCCCCCCCCCCCCCCCCCCCCCCCCCCCCCCCCCCCCCCCCCCCCCCCCCCCCCCCCCCCCCCCCCCCCCCCCCCCCCCCCCCCCCCCCCCCCCCCCCCGCCGCCCCCTAGATTATTTCTTAATAAAGGATTACATTGAAAATTACAATCTGTGTGCAAGAATGTCTTTTAATATTAACTGCTTTACTGTTTTATTGATTCCTGTTCTTTACTTACTTAATATATAAGCTGAGTCTTTAAAACGTTTATTCAAAAGTTTGTAAAGATCGAATTAAGTTGTATTCACCCCCCCCCCTCTACAACTGTTCTGTGTACAATATACTTTGGTATATTGATACACCTTGGGACGTATCAGAACAAATCTGCAAGAAAAAAAAAGTAGATATCAAACATATATATAATTACCTTCCACCACCAGCAATTTATATTTATATTTATATTAATGCAATATTCTATTATAAATTATAATTATATTTTAAGAGAAATAAAAGGGAAAAAAATCATAAATGTTCATTGTAAAATGATATTAAAACAACACAAGAATTATTAACAGACTTTGGTGGTTTCCTATCGCCACCAAGATTACGGTGATGATTATGATGCTATTTTGGAATTTCTATTTCCATTAGTATTATTTATTATTATTATTGATATAAATAAAAATCACAAATTCTTAACTACTAATTTCTTTCACTATCATCTTCAATCATCACTCATCTTTAACTATTATTATTATTATTATTATTATTATTATTATTATTAAAGGGGATTATTTACTTATTATGTTGTTTTTCTTTTAATTTGAAATAAAAAAATACTGATATGTGGAGGAATAAATAATTAAAGAAAGAACCATGTAGATGAGAGAAGAACATCTTACCTTGTGTGAAATCACGATGAAGAAAAATCCAAGGTAAGCAGGAGAGGCGTTAGAAAGAGAGAAAAGAAAAGATGTAAAGAAGGGGCATTAAAGGTAAATATGGCTGCTGAATGGTTTGGGAGTTATTTTAAGGATGAACCGTTCAGTATCAATTATTTTCCATTCAGCATTCAGAGATGGGAAACAAACACTCAGGATGCTGACCGAATCAGCATTCAACACTGAATGATTCCATTCAGTACGAATCAAACACACCCTAAGTTCCTTTCATGTGATATTTATTGTTGTGTGACTTGTGTCCTATTATTAGAACATGTTTTAGAAAAATTGTTAAAAATAGCTATACAGACTATATATGATTATCAACCTTTTTTGGTTTATATATGTTATTTGTGTAAATTTATAGTGAACCACAAGATATTTATATGGGCAAATTAGTTTTAAAGGTATTCAAGTGTCACGTTTTTATTATGGTATTCATTAGAAAACACTAAATACTTGTACAATGGAAGCTTGTGACCTTTTTGTTAAAGTTCCAACTCCCATAGTGGGAAGCAAATCTCCTCCATTCCCATCAAAATGTGAGTGAAGATATGGAAGACATTTCAATGAGCAAACACGTCATTAACACATAGTATCTTCTCCATTTATAACTAATGGAAGGAGGAGTGGATGATACATAAATTACATACGTGATTAAGTTGCTTGATACTCGTGCACCTATGAAAGAGGAGGTCTTGGAGCAGATTTCTCGGACATTCCAACGCTAATTTTGTGACCTCTCGACTCATAGCTAAAAATCAACCATAATTAACGTTTAGGTAGTCTCGGTAACCAAAAATCAACATGAAACTCATTAGAAAAGAAACCATATAAAAATCGTAATAAAAAGGTTAGACAGTGAATACAGAATTCATTTAGACTTTTAAAAACACAATTTGTCTTATATAATTTGAAAGCAAATCACCTACACATGAGTATACATACACTATTGGTCTTTCTAATCTTCTACATTCCTTGGATGCACATAATCATATAATGTACCCCAAACACTTTGTGAATCTACATTGTACATTACTTTCTAAAATATTTTGTGCTTTCCTTTTTACAACTTAACCTTGTCCAACAATGTTTCAGTATATCCTCAAAACACTCATAGTAACAAAACCTAAGGATCGATCAAACAATGTCATTCATATCACGTCCTAATCCAACAAGACATATATAGGCTTGAGATTAGGTGATCAGATAAAGGCCAATTGCAGTACTAATCCAACTACACAAATAACCAATAAGGTAGCATTACAACAAAATTATCAAGTTTTACTAAGACATTAATACAAACACTTGGTGTGCCAAATAAATGTAAAGTCTTCGAAAACAAACTTTAGTAGCATATTTACTTGGGGGAAAAAACCTTTGTAAAACACGATTGTCCATGAGCAAATTGTTTAAGAAAGTAAAACAATAAAGGGTTTAGTATCTAGGAGTGAAAGAAACTTTTATAAACTGGTGTGACAAATAAATGTAAAGTCTTCGAAAACAAACTTTAGTAGCATATTTACTTGGGGGAAAAAACCTTTGTAAAACACGATTGTCCATGAGCAAATTGTTTAAGAAAGTAAAACAATAAAGGGTTTAGTATCTAGGAGTGAAAGAAACTTTTATACTTTTACTATTGTATGAATGTAACTTACATTTGGTGCATTGAAGGAAGAAACTTTTTAAAATTGTTCAAATAATGTAAAATTGTATACGTGGCAAAACATGTGAGCTGTCACGTGTAAGTTTCTGATTGGTGCATATAAAAATGTTACATTATTTGAACAGTTTTACAAAGTTTCTTCCTACAATACACCAAATGTAAGTTACATTCATACAATAGGAAATGTGTAAAAGTTCCTTACGCTCAGATACTAAACCCAACAATAAAAGATCGGAACATGAACTCCATCAAGTAAATGAACTGTTTCACAATAAATAAACGTACTAAATACACACCTTGTGATTCGTCGTTTCAAGTTTACCAAATACCCAATTTTATAAATCACCACAATCAAATTTCCAAAAATTTCATTCCCATTTGTAAGCAAGCAATACGAAATGGGAAAATAAATGGTAAAGCTTCTCGATCGCTCTGGAACTTTTTTCTTTTATGAAGTATGAGGAGCCCATCTGTAATTAATAATGACAAAAATATTACTTTCAAGTTTCGTTTAATTGGTAAAGATCAAGATTAGGGATGAGCATTTGGACCGAAACCCGTGACCCGACCCGGAACCGCCCGGACCGACCCGCCCGAAGGGCTAACGGGCCGGGTCACGGGTCACGCTTTTGTTGCATTTTCGGGTCACGGGTTGCGCGGGTCGGGTCGGGCCACGCTTTTGTTGCATTTTCGGGTCCCGGGTTTTCGCGGGTCGGGCCATTTGCACATCCCTAATCAAGATAATATATTAATGTTTATCGCTATTACTATTAGAAACAACAATAAGAACTTAAGAAGTATCCTTTTCATATAGAATACTAATTAATTGGATTGAGATCCTCTAAAGTTAAAACCCAACTTTATTAATAAAGTTGGTATCTTGACCATTGGATTAAAATCAAAGGCCAATATTCAAAAATCATATTTGAATCTTGACCTTTGATTTTAATCCAAAGGTCAAGATATGCTCAACTTTACCTATAAAGTTGAAAACAACTTTAGAGGATCTCCATCATAATTAATTAATATGTGGTTCAGATCCTAAAAAGTTGATAATGTTGTACATCATGTTGAAACTCATGTAAATTGCACATTATGCATAAAGTATTGTAAAAAAGAGGTAAGTTTTTAGTATATAGATAATTTATAGCAATAAGTAATCATTGTTTTAACCGAAAACCCGAAAATCCACCATAGCCCTTTTTGGTATCAGAACATAAAATCGGTTATAGGATCTAAAAGACTAAAACAGACTCTTTTTTGTGGCGTGAGATTAAATATAAGTCCACATTATTTTTTTAGAACCCGCTTAGGTGAAGATTAAAAAATATGGCTTTATGTTTTAATATTAAAAAGGGTGTTATGATGGCTTTTAAAAGTCAAAACTTAAACTATAATCTTTATTTGTTTAGAATTTAATTTAACGTCATGTTTTTTTCGTTTGTTTTATTAAAGTCAACAAAGGGATATATGACTATATTATGATTATGAAAAAGAGTAAGGAATAAGGGATAAGATTGAGAGATAAAAGTTATAATAACCATTGATTCAAACACATCAACTTTAAATTTTAAAAGCCTTGAACTTTTAGATCTAGAATACAGCGAAAAACTTAATAATAATATCACATCCTTAGATAATTATAAAGTTAATTGCAGATTTAATAGCAAATTTAAATACAGTGTACAGATAAAATACACTTAAACGGTTTAATAGATTTAATAATAAATTTAGGATTTAATTTAGAAAAAGAAGTTAAAAATAAACATAATATTTTAGACAGACTATCTAAAGATACAAAAATTTATAGATTAATAAAAAATCTAGCATATATTAAAGAACAAAATAACCAAATTATAAAAGAGTTAAAAGACATTAGAAAATATATTACTAACAAACAATAAATACAACAACTAAGCTATTTATTAGAAAATAATTTACCAACAGCTATAATATGTAAAATAGAAAAACAGGTTACAAATTAGATAGAATTATTGGAAACAGTAAAAAAAATAGTTGAAAGATAAAACTGAAGTTAGCATAATATAAAAAACTTTAGAAGAAGCTAACAAATATAGACCAAAAGAAAATAAAGAAGCAATCCCAAGTTTTATAAAATATTCAAGAACAGATAAAAGTGATAAAATATATCCAAGTTCATCCAGTTACATAAATAGTTTATTGTTCATCATTCAGAAGTTAAATAAATTACTTAACAGAGATCATCAAGTTATTGAAAGATTAGATAAAATATTAAAATAAAAAATAGAATCTAGTAAAGTACAAGAAAATGATATAGACAAAATCACATAATCTTTAAATAAATTAAAAAATAAATCTTAAAAAAAAAAAAAAAAAAAAAAAAAAAAAAAAAAAAAAAAAAAAAAAAAAAAAAAAAAAAAAAAAAAAAAAAAAAAAAAAAAAAAAAAAAAAAAAAAAAAAAAAAAAAAAAAAAAAAAAAAAAAAAAAAAAAAAAAAAAAAAAAAAAAAAAAAAAAAAAAAAAAAAAAAAAAAAAAAAAAAAAAAAAAAAAAAAAAAAAAAAAAAAAAAAAAAAAAAAAAAAAAAAAAAAAAAAAAAAAAAAAAAAAAAAAAAAAAAAAAAAAAAAAAAAAAAAAAAAAAAAAAAAAAAAAAAAAAAAAAAAAAAAAAAAAAAAAAAAAAAAAAAAAAAAAAAAAAAAAAAAAAAAAAAAAAAAAAAAAAAAAAAAAAAAAAAAAAAAAAAAAAAAAAAAAAAAAAAAAAAAAAAAAAAAAAAAAAAAAAAAAAAAAAAAAAAAAAAAAAAAAAAAAAAAAAAAAAAAAAAAAAAAAAAAAAAAAAAAAAAAAAAAAAAAAAAAAAAAAAAAAAAAAAAAAAAAAAAAAAAAAAAAAAAAAAAAAAAAAAAAAAAAAAAAAAAAAAAAAAAAAAAAAAAAAAAAAAAAAAAAAAAAAAAAAAAAAAAAAAAAAAAAAAAAAAAAAAAAAAAAAAAAAAAAAAAAAAAAAAAAAAAAAAAAAAAAAAAAAAAAAAAAAAAAAAAAAAAAAAAAAAAAAAAAAAAAAAAAAAAAAAAAAAAAAAAAAAAAAAAAAAAAAAAAAAAAAAAAAAAAAAAAAAAAAAAAAAAAAAAAAAAAAAAAAAAAAAAAAAAAAAAAAAAAAAAAAAAAAAAAAAAAAAAAAAAAAAAAAAAAAAAAAAAAAAAAAAAAAAAAAAAAAAAAAAAAAAAAAAAAAAAAAAAAAAAAAAAAAAAAAAAAAAAAAAAAAAAAAAAAAAAAAAAAAAAAAAAAAAAAAAAAAAAAAAAAAAAAAAAAAAAAAAAAAAAAAAAAAAAAAAAAAAAAAAAAAAAAAAAAAAAAAAAAAAAAAAAAAAAAAAAAAAAAAAAAAAAAAAAAAAAAAAAAAAAAAAAAAAAAAAAAAAAAAAAAAAAAAAAAAAAAAAAAAAAAAAAAAAAAAAAAAAAAAAAAAAAAAAAAAAAAAAAAAAAAAAAAAAAAAAAAAAAAAAAAAAAAAAAAAAAAAAAAAAAAAAAAAAAAAAAAAAAAAAAAAAAAAAAAAAAAAAAAAAAAAAAAAAAAAAAAAAAAAAAAAAAAAAAAAAAAAAAAAAAAAAAAAAAAAAAAAAAAAAAAAAAAAAAAAAAAAAAAAAAAAAAAAAAAAAAAAAAAAAAAAAAAAAAAAAAAAAAAAAAAAAAAAAAAAAAAAAAAAAAAAAAAAAAAAAAAAAAAAAAAAAAAAAAAAAAAAAAAAAAAAAAAAAAAAAAAAAAAAAAAAAAAAAAAAAAAAAAAAAAAAAAAAAAAAAAAAAAAAAAAAAAAAAAAAAAAAAAAAAAAAAAAAAAAAAAAAAAAAAAAAAAAAAAAAAAAAAAAAAAAAAAAAAAAAAAAAAAAAAAAAAAAAAAAAAAAAAAAAAAAAAAAAAAAAAAAAAAAAAAAAAAAAAAAAAAAAAAAAAAAAAAAAAAAAAAAAAAAAAAAAAAAAAAAAAAAAAAAAAAAAAAAAAAAAAAAAAAAAAAAAAAAAAAAAAAAAAAAAAAAAAAAAAAAAAAAAAAAAAAAAAAAAAAAAAAAAAAAAAAAAAAAAAAAAAAAAAAAAAAAAAAAAAAAAAAAAAAAAAAAAAAAAAAAAAAAAAAAAAAAAAAAAAAAAAAAAAAAAAAAAAAAAAAAAAAAAAAAAAAAAAAAAAAAAAAAAAAAAAAAAAAAAAAAAAAAAAAAAAAAAAAAAAAAAAAAAAAAAAAAAAAAAAAAAAAAAAAAAAAAAAAAAAAAAAAAAAAAAAAAAAAAAAAAAAAAAAAAAAAAAAAAAAAAAAAAAAAAAAAAAAAAAAAAAAAAAAAAAAAAAAAAAAAAAAAAAAAAAAAAAAAAAAAAAAAAAAAAAAAAAAAAAAAAAAAAAAAAAAAAAAAAAAAAAAAAAAAAAAAAAAAAAAAAAAAAAAAAAAAAAAAAAAAAAAAAAAAAAAAAAAAAAAAAAAAAAAAAAAAAAAAAAAAAAAAAAAAAAAAAAAAAAAAAAAAAAAAAAAAAAAAAAAAAAAAAAAAAAAAAAAAAAAAAAAAAAAAAAAAAAAAAAAAAAAAAAAAAAAAAAAAAAAAAAAAAAAAAAAAAAAAAAAAAAAAAAAAAAAAAAAAAAAAAAAAAAAAAAAAAAAAAAAAAAAAAAAAAAAAAAAAAAAAAAAAAAAAAAAAAAAAAAAAAAAAAAAAAAAAAAAAAAAAAAAAAAAAAAAAAAAAAAAAAAAAAAAAAAAAAAAAAAAAAAAAAAAAAAAAAAAAAAAAAAAAAAAAAAAAAAAAAAAAAAAAAAAAAAAAAAAAAAAAAAAAAAAAAAAAAAAAAAAAAAAAAAAAAAAAAAAAAAAAAAAAAAAAAAAAAAAAAAAAAAAAAAAAAAAAAAAAAAAAAAAAAAAAAAAAAAAAAAAAAAAAAAAAAAAAAAAAAAAAAAAAAAAAAAAAAAAAAAAAAAAAAAAAAAAAAAAAAAAAAAAAAAAAAAAAAAAAAAAAAAAAAAAAAAAAAAAAAAAAAAAAAAAAAAAAAAAAAAAACGTACTTGCTTTTGGATAAAAAACAACAGCTATAATATGTAAAATAGAAAAACAGGTTACAAATTAGATAGAATTATTGGAAACAGTAAAAAAAATAGTTGAAAGATAAAACTGAAGTTAGCATAATATAAAAAACTTTAGAAGAAGCTAACAAATATAGACCAAAAGAAAATAAAGAAGCAATCCCAAGTTTTATAAAATATTCAAGAACAGATAAAAGTGATAAAATATATCCAAGTTCATCCAGTTACATAAATAGTTTATTGTTCATCATTCAGAAGTTAAATAAATTAAAAAATAACGATCTTAAAATAGAACACCCTTATAAACATCAAATATCATGAAAATGAATAATATAAACATTCCCTTTTTAGGAAGAAGTCGTAAAGTACAAGAAAATGATATAGACAAAATCATAGAATCTTTAAATAAATTAAAAAATAACGATCTTAAAATAGAACACCCTTATAAACATCAAATATCATGAAAATGAATAATATAAACATTCCCTTTTTAGGAAGAAGTCGTAAAGTACAAGAAGCAAGAGCGTCTACTAGTAGTTTACATGACACTATTTCATCTTATTCATTTTTAAATAGATTAATTAGAAGATGCTCTAATTCCAATAGCACACCACAAACTATACAATTAGAAGAAGAGATAGATTTAAACGTATCCATCAATTTATATAATCAACATCAATTAGAAATTTTAAATATCAGAATTTTATATCAAATAGGAAGAATAAATATTAATTAGAATTAGTAGAAAAGTAAAGGAGAAAGTCTAAGAGTATATGACAGAACAATAATAATATATATATATTTTTTTGAACGATATATATATATATATTATATATATATATATATATATATATATATATATATATATATATATATATATATATATATATATATATATATATATATATATATATATATATATATATATATATATATATATATATATATATATATATATATATATATATATATATATATATATATATATATATATATATATATATATATATATATATATATATATATATATATATATATATATATATATATATATATATATATATATATATATATATATATATATATATATATATATATATATATATATATATATATATATATATATATATATATATATATATATATATATATATATATATATATATATATATATATATATATATATATATATATATATATATATATATATATATATATATATATATATATATATATATATATATATATATATATATATATATATATATATATATATATATATATATATATATATATATATATATATATATATATATATATATATATATATATATATATATATATATATATATATATATATATATATATATATATATATATATATATATATATATATATATATATATATATATATATATATATATATATATATATATATATATATATATATATATATATATATATATATATATATATATATATATATATATATATATATATATATATATATATATATATATATATATATATATATATATATATATATATATATATATATATATATATATATATATATATATATATATATATATATATATATATATATATATATATATATATATATATATATATATATATATATATATATATATATATATATATATATATATATATATATATATATATATATATATATATATATATATATATATATATATATATATATATATATATATATATATATATATATATATATATATATATATATATATATATATATATATATATATATATATATATATATATATATATATATATATATATATATATATATATATATATATATATATATATATATATATATATATATATATATATATATATATATATATATATATATATATATATATATATATATATATATATATATATATATATATATATATATATATATATATATATATATATATATATATATATATATATATATATATATATATATATATATATATATATATATATATATATATATATATATATATATATATATATATATATATATATATATATATATATATATATATATATATATATATATATATATATATATATATATATATATATATATATATATATATATATATATATATATATATATATATATATATATATATATATATATATATATATATATATATATATATATATATATATATATATATATATATATATATATATATATATATATATATATATATATATATATATATATATATATATATATATATATATATATATATATATATATATATATATATATATATATATATATATATATATATATATATATATATATATATATATATATATATATATATATATATATATATATATATATATATATATATATATATATATATATATATATATATATATATATATATATATATATATATATATATATATATATATATATATATATATATATATATATATATATATATATATATATATATATAGATATAATATGTATATATACAGTATTAATAAGAAGTAGTAGAGAAGAAAGTATAAGAGTAGTTTATGAACGATAGTAATAATAGACTTATTTTCTCCAAATACTATACAAAGAATAAAACAGTGAGTAAAACATTTTCACATATAAGTTTAGTAGTTATAGGGATCAAAGCTTTAGGTAAAAAAACTTTAGGAACAAAATTACTAGCAAGAATAAAAGTTAGAAAACAAAAGTAAAAAAGACAATCATCTCAGAAATGACATGTGACAATTTATTAAACGGACGTTAAGGGTTAGGATCAAAAGTGTTGACGGACACATAAAGAATTAAACTAAATAAGTTACAATTAGTCTTGCCCTGGACATATTTGGGGTGACCACATGCATTTAATTTCCATTTATGATGGGCTTGGGTGAGTTTCTCCTCCAGATTCTTGGATGATAGGAGTTTCTCATCGAGGGGTTTAACTTGAGAATCTATTCGGCAAAAAACTCTCTAGCACGACTCCAATTAAGACAAAGCTAGAACTCCTAATATTTGCGAGTTCAGACCTTAAAAAAAATACATTCACAAGTGAGAGTGACGAAAATTATAATTGTAATTAACTCTAAATAAAAAATAAATTATAAAAAATAAAAATACGAGTTAGTAAGACTAGATTTGTGAAAGAAAATTGATAGAAAATTGACTAAAGCTTGTACAGTAGTAAAGTTGAAGCAAAATCACCAACTAACCAACCGAAATTTTAGGGGTTGTATGGGTTTCCACTATGTAATTACAGATACCTTCTTTTTCACAAATCTCTAACCAAATTCCTACTTTCATTTGCTTCTTCACTCCATCAGGTACGTATATATAACCACTAGCCACCAACCTATCTGACATAAATAACACCTAAAAACTAGTAAACACTAACCAACTACAACATAACTAACTATCTAAACGCCTGCAAATAAACATGCTACTTTGAACCATTCGAACAAACCCGGTTCAGCTCCATGACCCATACCCGTTTGACCCGGAATTGACCCGCACCATCAAGATTAACTCCAACCCATATTAGTTGAAAAAATTTACTTGACCCCTTCTGACCCAAACCCATTTAGACCTGACCCGTTATGACCCGTTTTCATAATGACCCGTTCTGATCCGGATCACTTTTGACCCGAACCCGTTTTAGGGCATATAATGTAATGGAGATTTTGTGACTTCTAACCAACAAACAACAATTTTCAGAAATCATGAGAAGATGAGCGAAACCACTTACCGGTATGAAAATGAACGACTTGAAAAGATGAGCGAAACCACTTTCCGGTTTACAATTTTGTATGTTTGGGATGTATGATAGTCTAAGCGAAACGGGTTTTTCAAGTTCTGTAAATTCAAAAAAAAGAAACAAAAAAGGACTTTTTGCTGGCCGATGCATATCTAAAAATATAAATGTCTATGCAGTTTAAGTATAATCTTCTAAGACCAAAATGTGTATTTCTATAAGACCGAGAATTAAGATGGGTTAATTGTTTGGAAAGTACTCCAACTTAGACACTTTTGCTTTTGTGGGGCTCCAACAAAAAAAGGTTCTATTCAAGGGAATAAAAACGTATAAAAACACTTTTGTGGAGCTCCGTACAGGTAGCAGGTTAAAAATGTTTTTGTAATTCATTTTCTTTTATTTTTACCCATTTATTGATTACATGTATATTACACGTCATTTTACAATTACACGTCATTTAACAAATACCCAGTTATTGTTCATGGAAACAAAATAATTGTTTACAGTGACTGAGAATCTCTCATATGAATTCTTAGATACAAAAACCCATCATTCTAATCGCCATTCTCATATGAATTCTTAGATACAAAAACCCATCATTCTAATCGCCTACAAAAATTCCGCCACAAATCACCATCTCATATGAACCCTTACATATGAGAGGATGTGTGGGGTTGGGAGGTAGATATAGAGAACGGATTTTCAGTCAAATCGGTACGTGGATTGCTGGTCAATCAGGTGTCACCTGATGAGTTTGATGTTTTCCCGTGGATTCGATGGTTACCACTCAAGGTCAATGTTTTCGGATGGAGGATGCTTTTAGATCGTTTGCCTACTAAGCTTGCTCTATCAAGGCGTAATGTACAAGTTGATTCTCTTTGTTGTCCTTTCTGTGAGGAGATGCCCGAGTCTTTAGATCACATGTTCACTAGGTGTCGATTTATTCATCTACTATGGAGTGCTATTGAATCTTGGTGTCATTTGCCTCCTCTCATCGTTTTTTCTATCAAAGATCTTATCTTCTTACATAAGTCAATAATTGGATCAGAGCTTAGGAAGAATATGGTGCATGTGGTTATTTTAACATCGTGTTGGACAGTTTGGAAGGCTTGCAATGACATCGTGTTCAATCATAAGAAGGTGACAATTTCTTGCATTTTTGGTGAAGTCAAATCATTTGCTTATCTTTGGGTAAAACATCGTGCTAAGAAGGAGTTCAATGAAACTCTATGGAATGATTTCGGGTTTTTGTAATTTGTTTAGCTATGTTTTAATTTATATAGTTTCGATGTATTGTTTCTAGCATCTTGCTAGTTGTTTAATGAAATACCGCCTTTCCAAAAAAAAAAAAAAAATAAAAAAAAATATGAACCCTTACATACAAAAACACCTAATATACACACTCCAAAATTAATCAGATTTATATTTCTATATATATATATATCATACAGAATATGATATGTTTATATATCTATATCTATCTTTGAAAAATATGCTAATTGATGAAGGGGTAAGGCCGAAGAAAGGTTGCACGCGTTTCAACCCTTGTGAACAAATTATCCAATATATTTTCCTTTGTGGGATCGAAATCTACAAGGCAAAGAAAAAAAATTTAGGCATGATTTACTGATTTAGGGATCTTACTCCAAAATTTACAGATCTGGATGTGAAAGGGATATAGAAGATTTACAGGTTGTCCAGATCTGCTGCTTTTGAAAAATCAACAGTATGGTGGTGGTGGATGTGACAGATTGTCGGAACTGTGTCGTTTTTTTTGTCGGAGCTCTACTCCATTTTTATACTCTCAGTTGCATATTGGTGGTGGTAGTGTTGTTTGACAGAGATGATTGTGTCGCGATATTTTCCGGTTAAATTTTGATTTTCTCGGCGATGTTATCCAGCCTTCAATAAGATTTTGCGATTTTGGGGTTTCAATATTACCATTCAACATAGCAGATCGTATATATCTCTATATAAGGCTATCAGAAAGCGCTTACTTGGCGCTCTCCTAGCCCGCCATGTCAGCAAATTCTGATGTGGCGTTACCAGAGCGATTCGAATGGCACGTCAGTAGCCACATTAGCATTTTATGTGTAGGGTCTAGGGGTGTAAGAAATGAACCGAAAAACCGGTCCGAACCACGTGATCCGAAACCGAAAAAACCGAAACCGGAAAAAACCGAAACCCGAAAAAACCGAAAACAAAAAACCCGATGTGTAACGGTTCGGTTACGGTTTTCAATATTCATTACCCGCGGTTAACCGAACCGAACCGAATTTTGATATATACCTACATATAATCATATATATGTATATTTACACATATATGTATTACATGAATACATCATTTACATATCTATTTAGCTAATTTTTTGTATTTGTTGTCTAAAATATTAACAATTTTACTAACTTTCTTTCACAATCTATGAAATTTTGGAAATTCTAAGTAATTTTCTTATATATGTACTCTTTTTAAGAAAAGTTGTTAACTTTGTTTAAAATATTTATCAAAAATATTAGTAATCTAATACTATCTTATAAAGCATTTTGCCCTTTTTTTTTAAGAAAAGATGATTTGAACTACCCAAAATACCCATATTCCTTATTCACTAATTTAAACATCTCTACCTAATATACCTATAATAACCTTGAATCTCAACCACTCATTTTTTTCTCTCTCCTCAAATCTCAACCACTCATTTTTTTCTCTCTCCTCCATAAATCATTTTATTCCTTTAATTCATTCAAAATCTTTTATCTCAAAAACCGTATATCGATAAATTATAAAAATTGTATGGGTGTTCTTAAAATTTCATGCTCTTTCATTAGAGATGTCATTCGATATACTTTCGACGAATTTTTAAATCTGATGGCGGAGCCCGTACGGCTAAAGCATTTGGCTATCACACTCTATGACTTATCACCTCCTATGACCTATCACCCCACCATCTCACCGCCGCAACACGCGGACACTATCTCTCGTATCATATAAAAGACATTTTAAGTAGTAAATCATGATACTCTTAAATAGAAACTTGCATTGCATAAATATAACGTTAGAAAAAAGTAATTCAAAATTAGATGTAATGTATATTTATTTATAAAACAAAATATTAATGTAGTTAAATAACTATTATACATAGAAAAATTAATTAATACAATGTAAATTGACTATTATAATTGAAAATTTAAACTTTATATTAGCATAACTTTAATAAATGGTTAACCGAAAATAAAACCGAAATTAACCGACTTTTTCGGGTAACCGAAATTAACGGTTCAAAATTTCTAACTAACCGAACCGAAACCCGAAAAACGGTTTGAAATTTCTAGCTAACCGAACCGAACCGTTTACAACCCTAGTAGGGTCCACCTAAGTATGTAAGACATAAATGTACCCTTTATTAAAAAAAATATGGTTTCTGGGTTTCGAACCCGAGACCTTATGTTCATCAGCTCCGCGCGTTTACCACTTGAGCCAAGGAGGTTTTGTTTAGAATTCTCAAACTCACTACTAATAACCTATCATTCACATGGCTTTTTGTAAAAAAACAACCAGATCCATCGTAACCCTTTAGCAGCCTCCCTATTTTCATTTTTTCATCTGCTTTCAAATGTAATCTCCGAAAATCCTTTCCTATTTTCTCTCCAAATCAATTCCTAATACCTCAAATCCCTAAACTTTAGGGATTTAGGGTTTTAAAATAATGGCTAAATCCTCATATATCTCATCTTATATATATATATTATATCAACACATTACGAAACGCAGATTATTTTGTTATTTCGACTAATAGCATCACGAAAACAATTTTCAAGGTAACAATTTTCGATCCTTGGTTCTGTATTTTTGTTTAATCAGTTTTTTTTTTATAACTTGTGAATAGAAATCGTGTTAAATTGTTATATGTATCTAGGGGTTCTGGAATGTGTTTTGTAAATGTAAATCATATTTGATTAAATTGTTTTTTTCGAGATATAAATCATGAATATTTGGATTCTATTTTGGTAAGTTTCTTTTTCCAAGTCTTCAGTCTAATTTTATTAGAAGATAATCACCCCTTTTTGATTTACAATAGATATTCTCAAATTTCTAAATTTTTAGGATTTGAGGGTTTTAAATTAAATGGCTTTTACCATAATTTTTCACACAGGAACTAACCCTAATCTAACGATTGCAACCATTCCAAGATCGAGGTATGATTTCTTTTTAATCTAATAAGTCACTGTTTGTTTGTGTTTCTATTAATGGATTTCTATGTTGTAAATAAAAATCAGTGATACTTCAAGTTTCTGGTTAGTTTTGTTTATTTTGATGGTGTTCACGAATGATATTTTAAGGTTTTAGTAATCTATGTTCATCCTTTTTGCGTCGTATATGTTAATTATTTGAATTTAATCTTTTTTTTAGCATAAAGGTTGGGATTTTCTCTTAGTATTACTGTAACACCCTTCGTTTAAAAATACAGGTTTTCAAAAATTTTTGCCTAACGGCGTTAAAATAGAGCGGAAGAAACTTTATGTAACATCCCCAACTTTTTATTTAACAGTTGACTAATGCCGTTAAGTCAATGTTATGTGTATCGTTAAGTCTATTTTAGATTTAATGTTTATATGTAGTTAAAGTGTGATTGTGTGTGAGGTTTGAAAGCCTAAAATGTTTAATGCAGGATTTGTGTGGATATAATGTAGTTAAACGCCTATGTAGTGACATCTAAAGAAGTATTAATGTTATATATGGTCCATAGAGTAGTTTGTGACCAATAATGAAGCATTAGGAAGCTTAGGGACTAGTTTTGACATAGGAGGAAAGTCAAAAACGGGATTAAGGTCTTTGAGTGTGTCATTAGATTATTTGCAGCCAACACATTCTTTAAGCAAGCCCTAATCACCCCACCAAGTTCTTCTACCAAATTGCAAGCTGAAAAGCTTCCCTACGTGTGATTCGAGTGTGTATTGTCAAGGGTTTTGCATCCTATTTGTTATCTACAGGTATAGCAGGTATTAAATCATTGATTTTTGGTCCTTTTGATTATATGAGTCATTAGGATTAATTATAGGGTTGTGGTGAGATCGTTTAATGAAGATTAATGGTGGTTTTGATGGATTTAAGTTATGTAGGATGTAATTGATGGTTGTAATGCTTTGTAATGATTTGAATATGAAGGATTTTGATGTACAAAGGTCTGAGAGTTGATTTGGAATGGTTTGGATCTGGTTTGGGGTAAAATCGTTTGATGTTGTGCAGAATCGCAACGAGTTGCGGCGCAACTCAATTCCAGAAAGATAGGTTGCGGCGCAACATAAGGTGTTGTGTTGCGGCGCAACTGGAGGCTTGAGCTGCGGCGCAACTCTATGTTGCGGCGCAACTCCAGAAAATGTTATATTTTGAACCGTAACGTCGTTTGATACGAAGATTAGACCTGAAACTAAAGTGAGTCTTTAAAGTGTGTGGGGTCTAGTTTATGACCTTAGTAACGTGAGAATGTAGTTGTCTAATGCTTGTTCATTAATTATAGGTAGACGAGCATAGTTACTTGCATTGTAACTAGTTGTTGATTGTTGTGGACTACGCCGAGGTAAGATACACTACTTTGACACGCTGGGGGATTCAACGAAAAGCTGGTTTCAAATCATAAATACTTCCATTTGGTATCTTTATATTGCATGTGGGCATATGGGGTTACATGGGAGGTATTATGGGTTATGTAGTTGACCATGAGACCTGAAATGTAGTCCCTAATGTAGTGAAATGAAGTATTGCTTAATGTAGTGTATTGTTATGCAGTTTATGTAGTATTACGAAGTATCTCTTTATGCATGAAATGTAGAAATGAAGTTGATGTGTGATATATGCATGCTTGCATGGCTTGTACACCTAGCTCACTAGACTTATTAGGTTGCCATGTCACTTGCACGTTTAAGGATCCAAACGTAATGAAGATAAAGTGTGTGAATGTCTAGGAATGTGTGTTACCTAGACTATATATGTGTGACGGTTTAGGAATGTGTGTTACCTAAACCATATGTGTGAAACCGAGCTCGTAAATATAATGCAGGGAAAGTGTTAAGCTTAACCCGTTCTTGCCCTAGCCCGGCTAAGTGCGTTGACGTAGTTGTTGCTTGGGTGGCTCCTTGCAACATGGTCTTTATAATGCAGGGCGAGTAATACGAGGGGTTCGACCAACCTCCACATACGGATTACTCTTGGATTGGCTTGCCATTCCTTAACGACGAAGTATGACTAACCTTTTGGTGTAGCATCTAGTCGGGTGTGACTTATGTTACACTTATATGCAGATAATGAAGATATGTGTGATAATGTGTGAATATAAAGAAAGATAGGCACATTTAGGGTGATTCATCCTAATTGATATGAAGTTGATATGCAGTTATGTGTGAACGTGTGATGTGTGTTGTGCCTAAATGAACTTGTTTAATAACAAAGATTGTTTTAATTGGACAAATGCTTTATTACATAGTGTTATCTTACTTAGCTAATTCGTTAGCTAACACTTGTTTCTTAAATGTGGTTGTTCCCTCAGGTTTAGCTTGAAGGATTAGTTGATGCAGGGATAAGAGTGAGAGTTGGGTAGATGCATGAAGGAGAACTTAGCTACCCATAGACGATTGTCACTTTAGACATTTATTTACATTTCGTACTTGATGTCGAATTTATGTAGTATTGTTGAACGGTTGTTTTGTGTTGGGCAACCGTTGGGTTTTCATTTTAAACTATTTGATGGTATTGCATGTAACACCAACTAAACGTAGAAACCGAACAGTTTTTATCGGTTTTGACTTTTAAAGTCTTTTCTTCCGCAATTTGACACCGTTGGGTGAAAGTTTTTGAAAACCCATATTTTTAAACGACGGGTGTTACACTTTAAAAGTCCAAACCAATTAAAATCTGTTTGGTTTCCTTATTCATTGGTGTTACTTATTCGTACCATCAAAACAAGTCTAAATAGAAACCCGTCAGCTGCCCAACACAAAACAACCGACTACATAACATGCAACTTCATAAAAGACAAACATAAACAAATGTCTATAAAAGTTCAGCATATATGGGTAGCTAAGGTCAACAGCAAGCTATCTACCCATTCCTCGCTCTTCTTCATCAACTACCTCAGCTACGCTAAACCTGAGGGAGCAACATATTTCAAAAGACAAGTGTTAGCTAACGAATTAGCTAAGTAAGATAACACTTAAGTTATAAAACATTTGTCCATTTCAAACATTATGGATTTATATACTTCATTAAGGCACAACAGACATCAAACATACCACGTCATCAACATAACATATTAGGATGAACCACCCTAAATGTGTCTATCCTGCTTTACTTCATTACACACATATAACCACATAACTGCTTTCTACATTTAACTGCTTTTCTACGTTTTAACTGCTTTACTACATTTTAACTGCGTCAATGTGTAACATAAGTTACACCCGACTAGATGACAACCATTCAGTTGAACATCAAACGTCGTTAAGGAATGGCAAGCCAATCCCGGAGTAATCCGTATGTACAAGACAAATGAGGGTGGGTCAGACCCCTCGTATTACTCGACTGCATCTCAATGACCATGTTGCTAGGAGCCACCCAAGCAACCTACGTCAACGCACTTAGCCGGGCTAGGTCAAGTACGGGTTAAGCTTAACACTTTCCTGCATCAAATTTTTAACGAGCTCGAACCTGCATCTCATTTAGTTTAGGTGACTGCATTACCTAAACATTTACTACGTTTACTGCTTTTACGTTTTGGGCCCTTAAACGTGCACGTGTCATGACAACTTAACAAGTCTAGTGAACTAGATGAGCAAGCCATACAATCATGCACAAAACAACACATGCTACATATACTACATCTCAATGCATCACAAGATACTACATATCACTTCATAACATAACGCTACATTATACTTCATATCATAACATTCACTACATTATACTACATATCATAACATTCACTACATTATACTACATATCATAACATTCACTACATTATACTTCATTTGGGACTGCATTTCAGGTCTCAATGGTCAACTACATAACCCATATCACCTCCCGTGTAACCCCGAATACCCACAAACAATTCAAGATATAAGTTGGGAAGTTATTATTTGAAACCATCTTTTCGTTGAACCCTCAGCGTGTCAAAGTAGTGTATCTTACCTCAAAGAAGCGCACGACAAATGATAACTACGTTACCGTGCAAAACAAGTATTCCTGCCCTCCTATAATCATTAAGCGATCATTACACAAGCTAATACCCACATCATTAAGGTCATAACCCAGACCTAAAAACCTATAAACATGACCCATGACAATGCTTTATGCATTGGAGGTTTGATTAATACATTAGGACTCATAGAATCCGACGAAACTCGACCTTCACTCACTAATTCAACCTTTCAGGAAACTTGACATCAAGATCATCTTTTAAAAGCATTACCATTAGAAAATAGACTCTCTCACGATTCCGTGGATAGCTTATTTGTCAAAAACGGAGTTACGGTTCAAAAGTTATGGCCATTTGAAAATTCAGTCGCTGTTGCGCCGCAATGACTCATTGAGCCGCAACTTATCTCCCTGAAATCCAATTGCGCCGCAACTGGCTACGAATCAGCACAACTATCATCTTTTAACCTCCAAAACTTAACCAAACTCAACCCAAACGACCCCAAACCTTATGAACAACCTTTGAACCTTAAAATCCACCATTGTTAAGACCATAATGATGCAATAAAATCTTTGATTAATCCATACATGATTTGCATCATAAAAACAATTGTTTTTTATTACCAAATCGATCAAAACACATGTTTTTGACATCAAACAACCCTCCAATGACTTAGATCTGATATTGAATGAATCAAGGGATTGGAATGACATGAAATCAAAGTAATAATACCTGTAGATTGCAAAATGAATGCTAAAACTTGATCAAAACACCCTCAACTCCACCAAATAATGATGAAATTGATCGAAAGGATGCTATGGGGGCTAAGGATCGGCTAGGGCTTGATAAAAAGGAAGAAGAAACTGATTTGTGATGTTAATTAGGGTCTAATAAACCCCTAATCCCGTTTTTAAGATTGGCCATATGTCAAAACTGGTCCCTTGACTTCCTTATGACTCATATTTAGCTCAAAACACCTTTAGGGTATACTTACAACTCATTAAACACTTCAAGCACCTCTAAGGCATATAAATACACCTTAGACACCTTAATACATCCATCATTAAGACATTCAAGCCTCTCACATCAAGCACATTAATAACATATAATCATTAAATCTCCTAGAGACTTAACAGACACGAAGTGTTGACTTAACGACTCAAGTCAACCGCTAATTAAAAAGTTTGGGATGTTACAATTAATTTGTTCATGTATTTAGGTTATAAGAGAATAATGCTTCTGTTAAAAATTTTCAAGGAAAACGCTATCATGTATGTACAATATAATGTTTCTGTTCAACTATTGTTACTACTACTACTATCTTGCCTTTAAAAGAAGATTTTTGGGGTATATATTCTTTCAACGATGGCTTATGCTGTTAAAGAAGTGACATCCTCATGTATCTTAAGCATCATCTCCGTGACCAAAGTCACATTGTTGTTTCTTTGTCGTAACAGAATAACCGTTTTGTTGCTTACAAGCTGAGTACCACCATGTCAATGAAAATTATATTTCTAGGTGCACCTACACATGGATTTACCTATTTTGGATATCCTGTAGCATGTGTTGCTGCACTGGAAGCTCTCCAACTCACTGGCTTGAACTTTTTTGTATTATAATGCATGTCGTCTAACTTATAAGTTAAGCCATTTGCCCATTCGATGTTTTTTCAGAGACATGGACATTGTTGAACAAGTAAATTGTGTGGTCCCGAAGTTTCAAGATGGTTTAAATGCCTATTCTTCGGTTCATATAATTAGGGAGGTACTGAAATCTCAACATTAAGCAGAGTTGGCAACGCTCAATGGTAAGTAGTTAAATTTCTCATGTAAAAATCTTTTAATAATAAGAATTTTGCAAGTTTGCTAGGTAAATATGTGATCAGATATATATCCTGAATACATAAGGCAGGTTACATGGGTTAGATAATAGTCAATATGAGAATTTGTGTTGTAAAATAAAATAAATATTATAGCTGCAAAATATGTGATTACAAAAACCCTTTAGAAGTAGGCTTTATTTGATGTTGTTGCAACTCTCTATAGTGTTTAAAAAAGGGAAGTGATAACTTTTGCTTCTAAATAACACAAAAAAAGGAACCAGTTACTCAATCGGCCTCGATTCTGAATTCTGAATGACATATAGGTATTGCGTCAAAATTTTGTTTAAGTTACCAGTTACTAATCAATCTGCCTCGATTGTTTTCGTTATTTTTATGACATGTTCAAAGTCTATATCTGTGTTTTTAATGATATTGGGTCGTCGTCCTTCACGTTGGTTGAAAACCATATCAAGACACTAATTGGAATGAGCTGATTTTAGCAAGCGATATCTTGATGACCCGGATATCATTCCTGATGAGCTCAACGACATTTTAGGTAGATCTTTTCTGTTCAAGTTCTAGATAGAACCTTATAATAGAAATCTGCTAGAAATCTGTTCATTTAGTTATTGAATTTTGTGAAGGTGGAGAGCTTTTTGATAGAATTATTGCTTAAAGTCATTACAGTGAAAGAGCTGCTGCTGGAATATGTAGATCAATTGTTAATGTGGTTCATGAAGGCACCGCAATTTGAAACCAGAATATGTCATTTTATGGATGTGATGCACCGCGATTTGAAACCAGAGAATTTCATGCTTTCGGATGAGAGTGAGAATGCTTTATTGAAGGCAACTGATTTCGGGTTGTCGGTCTTCATTCAAGAAGGTATTGTTTTAGATTATATATGTGTGTGTGTTTTTCTTTTATATAATTGTGGAACTTGGACTATTTAGTTATGCAAGATACTTTTTTTTTTAAGTAAAAAAATTGCAAATCAGTCTTTATCCATGGTTCAATTGAAGTAGAATTCTATCAAAATGATACTTTAATGTTGCAAGACTGTATCTTTTCATAATAACCTTTCCTGATTTTTAGTCTTTATTCTTGGAACTTTAATGGAATTCTAGCCAAAAATTGAGCAGGATCGTGTGTTTTAAGTAGAATTCTAGCAAAAGAACCTTACAAGGCTTCAATCATTTAGGACATTATATTTTAGCACTCGGTTGGTACAATCCATCTTTATCGGTGGATCTTGAATTAGAATTTTAGCAATCGAACCCTTCAATCATGCAAGATTTTGTGTTCAAGTATGTAGTGAAGCATATCGTTATAAATGGTTTCTTCTCAGCAACTCTCTTACAGAGTATGCAACTTTCTTTGGTGGCTTTCTTCGTTTACTGGTCTTGAGTAAAGTCCTATCATATGAATCTTTGATTCCCTCACAATTGTATTTATTGAAGCAGCCTAACAGAAACTTAGAATCTATCGTTAAATATGATTATATTTGACGATCTTTGGACATCATTAACCTCAAAGATATTGGACGAGCGAGTCCTTTGCTAAAGGGCTTCGAGTTATTTCTCACATCACATCACGAGATGAAAGGCTTTGCGGTCAGATGGGTGTAAAACCAGCTCAAGCTCGAGAATGGTTGTTTTAGAAGAATCAGAAGCAAAACAATTTTTTGGGAAACCACAGGACTTTCAGATGGTGCTGTTGATCATCACGTTTAATTTTCTGAATATCGATAGTGTGTGTTTCGCATATAACTTATAACTGATGCAAGGCAAGCCCTTTGGGCCAGGATAATTCAATGTGCTAGACCATAATTAACAGCCCACATGGTTACCAGACTCTTGGACGTGACGTGTTTATCTATATTTTTAGAATTTATATTTTATGCTCCCTAATTTGTCTAAGATTGTTTCTCTATATATTCTGTAAGGTTTTCATTGTAACGGGGACTTTTATGCTTAATTGATAGTGAACTTTGTTCATTGAATCTATGGTTCTTTAAGCTTATGATTTTCAAAAGTACAAGTTAGGCTGAGCTTATCAAAAATTAAATTACCTCAGCTTGCATTACACTTATTTCAAAAAATAAGTTTTATGTGTTTGTCATTTTTACGTTTTCACCAAACACGAAAGCTCTGAATATTAAGTGATAATGATCCTACACTTATATTAAATGATCCTATGCTTATAATTAGTAATATATGTTTGTTATTTTACATTATTTTCCCCCTCATCCCTAAGTTAGACAAAAAAGAATTTATGCATCTTGTAGATCATAGGTTTATGTGTTGCTGAGCTCAAAGTTGGGGCATTAAATTGGATTTTGTTGTTGCAGCTACAATCGGCTATGTATTGGAAACAAGACGAAGCTTTTGATTACTAGCTTTTGTTTTTGTAGAGCATTGAATACTAATCGCACACTACAAGTAGTTTTTTTCAACTAATCGCACACTACAAGTAGTTTTTTTCACAAGTCGAGTAGAACCAGTTTTGCAACTATTTCTGTGTAATAGATATTAAGTATATCATTTTATCAACATTTTCATATCTAAATCCTTTTTATTGTTCAATACATTTAAACATCTATTTTATTGTATATAATAACTAATCACTTTTCGTTATAACAACATTTTGTTGCATTCCATTTACTGTGAATCACGTAGAAAACAATATAGCCCGGTGCAACGCATTCCATTTACTGTGAATCACCTAGAAAACAATATAGCCCGGTGCAACGCACGGGTTTCACCTAGTAGAATATATATATGGATGATGAGTTGAGATTAATAAGATTAGAGTTAATGTATTTGGGGATGGAAATTTAAATAAATAAAAAAGATAAAAAAAAAGATAAAAGAGAAATTTAGTTAACATTAATATCCCCATCAGTATACAAATACACATGGCAAAGGATGTGATATATGATGTGTAAAAAATAAGGCTATAACCGGCTAACCAGAGTCCACATCAGCAAAAACAAGTCGTAGTCCCACAAAAGTGATTTTATCCGTTTTCATTCCCTCGAATAGAACTTTTTTTTGTTGGAGCCCCACAAAAGCAAAAGTGTCTAAGTTGGAGTACTTCTCAAGCAATTAGCCCGATGATTAAAGATAGTTACAACAACAACAAGACCCAATCCCTGCAAACGGGATATGAGGGAGGTGAGATGTAGACAGTCTCGCCTGTAACCAGGGGTATAGAGGCTCCTTCCATAAAGACCTCTTACCAAACGAGACAATAGCAGAAGGGTGTAAAGAATTTAGTAATCATACCATTCTATTATTTTTATGTCCTTTGGGGTATTTCATGGTCTTTTTTGGCACATATTCTAGGCCTTTTTGGTGTTAGTCGATGTATTAAGTAGCTTGGTGTCTTTTTATAGGACATGTAAATTACATAAACATATTTACTTTTATAAAATTGGGCAAATGAACCCAAATGACATTTAGTTACAAATATATTACTTGTACAAGGTTTAATCATAAACTAATTCATTCCACAGATAATAGTCATGACTTATAGAAAAACGATTATTCTTCCACATATATTTGGTGCTCTTTTAAGCAGTAATGCCGTCGGCAGTGGGATAGAGATTGAAGCTGTCGATGTGTTTCCGAGCAATGTGAAACTGTACAACGTAACTGTACGATGCCTCACATGACCTCTTCGGTGGTTCGTTTAGAAATGCCCACTTGCTACTAATCCACCTATGTTAATTAAACAAAAATTCATAAGTTTAAGATCGATATATGCATTAACTTTGCGAATTAATTGTCCGCAAGTTGTTAGGGGCGTTTGGTTCACAGAATGTTTTTGAAGGAATTGGAATTTGTTAAAGAAATTGGAATTTGAAGGAATTGGAATCTGAAAGTTTTAATATTTATCTTGTGGTTGGTTGACAGAATTCAATGGAATTCAGTTAAAGGAATTAAATGATAACTATGTCAAATGACAAAATTAACCTTTATTATATTTAATAATATCTTTTCATTTTAATAATAATAATAATAATAATAATAATAATAATAATAATAATAATAATAATAATAATAATAATAAAATAATAATAATAATAATAATAATAATAATAATAATAATAATAATAATAATAATAATAATAATAATAATAATAATAATAATAATAATAATAATAATAATAATAATAATAATAATAATAATAATAATAATAATAATAATAATAATAATAATAATAATAATAATAATAATAATAATAATAATAATAATAATAATAATAATAATAATAATAATAATAATAATAATAATAATAATAATAATAATAATAATAATAATAATAATAATAATAATAATAATAATAATAATAATAATAATAATAATAATAATAATAATAATAATAATAATAATAATAATAATAATAATAATAATAATAATAATAATAATAATAATAATAATAATAATAATAATAATAATAATAATAATAATAATAATAATAATAATAATAATAATAATAATAATAATAATAATAATAATAATAATAATAATAATAATAATAATAATAATAATAATAATAATAATAATAATAATAATAATAATAATAATAATAATAATAATAATAATAATAATAATAATAATAATAATAATAATAATAATAATAATAATAATAATAATAATAATAATAATAATAATAATAATAATAATAATAATAATAATAATAATAATAATAATAATAATAATAATAATAATAATAATAATAATAATAATAATAATAATAATAATAATAATAATAATAATAATAATAATAATAATAATAATAATAATAATAATAATAATAATAATAATAATAATAATAATAATAATAATAATAATAATAATAATAATAATAATAATAATAATATCAACAAAAAATACATAATAATAATAATAATAATAAAATAATAATAATAATAATAATAATAATAATAATAATAATAATAATAATAATAACTTAGTAATAATAATAATAATAATAATAATAATAATAATAATAATAATAATAATAATAATAATAATCAAATAAGAAGGTGTCTTAAGGAGAGAAGGGAGAGAAGGTCCTATGAACCAATCAGAACGTGACATGTGGTTTTTTTAAAAAAAACGCGGTGGCATTTTTGTAAATAATTTGACTTCAAACCCAAGCTGACCCAACCCAACCCCAAGCTGACCCAACCCAACCCCAAGCTGACCCAACCCCAAGCTGACCCACCAAGCTGACCCAACCCCAAGCTGACCCAACCCAACCCCAAGCTGACCCAACTTGACCCAGACCCCAAGCTGACCCAACCCCAAGCTGACCGCCCCAAGCTGACCCAACCCCAAGCTGACCCAACCCAACCCCAAGCTGACCCAACCTGACCCAGACCCCAACCTGACCCAACCTGACCCAGACCCCAACCTGACCCAACTGACCCAACCACAGACCCCAAGCTGACCCAAAACCCATAATCTACATTTGTGTAGATTAATCTACATTTGTGTAGATTATGTGTAAATTGTGTCAAGCTGACCCAACCCCAAGCTGACCCAACCCCAAGCTGACCCAACCCAGACCCCAAGCTGACCCAAAACCCATAATCTACATTTGTGTAGATTAATCTACATTTGTGTAGATTATGTGTAAATTGTGTCAAGCTGACCCAACCTGACCCAACCCCAAGCTGACCCAACCCAGCCCAAGCTGACCCAACCTGACCCAAGCTGACCCAACCCAGAACCCAAGCTGACCCAGACCCCAAGCTGACCCAACCCACCCAAGCTGACCCAACCTGACCCAGACCCCAAGCTGACCCAACCTGACCAGACCCCAAGCTGACCCAGACCCCAACCTGACCCAGACCCCAACCTGACCCAACCTGACCCAGACCCCAGCCTGACCCAACCCCAAGCTGATCCAACTCAAGCTGACCCAACCCAAGCTGACCAAGCTGACTGAGAACCCAAGCTGACCAAGCTTCAAAAAAGTTTAATTTATTTACAAAATTGCCACCGCGCTTTTTTTTTATTTTGACACATGTCGCGTTCTGATTGGCCAATAGGACCTTCTCTCCCTTCTCTCCTTAACACACCTTCTTCCAGGATCCTCACCCTATATATATATGGGTGGGTTAATTTAGAGACATCTTAAATTAGGGACCATTAGGGACATGTAACTTACACATGTGTAAGTTACAACTTACACATGTGTAAGTCGTGGTGGCGGTGGTCGCCGTCGCCGGAGGATCATGGTGGTGGTCGGAGATGATGGTGGTTGTATAACTTACACATGTGTAAGTCGTGGTGGCGGTGGTCGCCGTCGCCGGAGGATCATGGTGGTGGTCGGAGATGATGGTGGTGGTGGTGGTGGTGATGGTGGTGGTGGTGGTCGGAGATGGTGAAAAATGAATGATTGAGAAATTGTCCCTAGTGTCCCTAATTTAAAAGTGTCTCTAAATTAACTTTTACCTATATATATATATATATATAGGGCTATTTGATTGGAAAGTCCCTCAACTTGTCACAAATACCTGTTCTGGGGTCCAAACAAAAAAGTTCTCTATTGTGGGGAACAAAACCGGCAAAAACATCTTTTATGAGTCCATGTTCAGGTATCCGGTTACCTTTAATTTTGAAATTCATTTTCCTTTTTGTTATTGCTTATGTGGATTTACCATGTCATTTATTTTGCTTAGTCACCTAATATATACCTATTTTATTACATATATATATATTATATTTAGTTTAATATTTTCATGTCTTCTGCTTTGTATCTTTTTTCCTTTTTTTCGAACATCTATTTCCTTTCCTTTTTAATTCCAAACCAACTTCTTTATATTCAATGATTCAATCGATCTCTATGTTGCTTAGTCCCCCAACATCTCTTTTTTATTCACCCCAATCTGATTTATATAAGAATCAAATAACATGGGGGCTTTGTTCTTAAAATGACACCACATCGCCAGAGTTATCGAGTTACCAGAGTTGAAGACCACCTCGTCGGAGTCTGAAACCACCTCGTCAACCACCAAACTCACTCCCAGATCATCGTCGGAGTTGAAGACGATGATAAATCCAGATCTGAAATTCCATATTAGACCCCGATCTAAACACCGGCAAGACTTCCGGTCAGAATTTCGGCCACGGATAAGAAGAAAAGAAAGTCAAACACCAACCAAATTCTTGACATATATGGATTTGTCGATCTCTAATTTAGATTTGACATAGTTTTGTCTTTTTTTATTTAGATTTTGGTAATTGTGATTTAGATTTGTATAAATGGATGGATGGATTTAGATTCTATTGATAGACATAGATAAAAATGTAGATATAGATGGATGGAGATTTAATATGAAGTTATTTATTTGGATGATGAAGAGAAGTTCTGAAAATGGAAAAAGAAAGTAAAAATATATGTTTTATTTGTTTTTTTATTTACTTTATACATAGAGTGTATTATGTGGGTCCCAATGTACATATGACTGATGACTGGTTCCACATCATCCATTAGCCGGTACAGAACCATAAAAGATGGATTAGCCGGTTTTGTTCCTCACAATAGAGAACTTTTTTGTTTGAACCCCTGAACAGGTATTTGTGACAAGTTGAGGAACTTTCCAATCAAATAGCCCAATTAAGATATATACAGAAATCAGAAAACAGAAAACAGTCTACAGGAGTGCAAACTATGATCAAAAGAATAATGATTTTCTTAGCTTAATTTGAGATTAGAAGTGCAACTTCAACACATATACCTACAAATGGTTCAATATGGATTAAAAATCATGGCTTATCGATATCTCCAGTGTGTACTTGTGACTCACAAGTACACAAACGATGAAATGTAAAAGCCTTGCTAGTAGCTAGTAGATCTGATTGCTATACAAACTTTAATTAAGTGCTTAACTAGTCAGCAAAAGGAAGTAAGATTGAGCTGTAGGACATGTGGAATTATAGAACGGTTTTAGAGGTATTAACACAAATATAAGGTTAACTTTTAGTTTTGATTGACCAATTATCTTTACCTCTAGCTATAGCTTACTGATTTTGTCTAAAGCTTTCTCAAATCATTTGCATGACTAATCTTTGAAATGATTTTATAAAGTAGAATAACTTGAACACTTAAGTTGTCCGCTCATCAGTGTTTTATTTTCTTGGACTATTTGCTTGAGGACAAGCAAAGACTTAAGTGTGGGGGTATATGATGAGCGTCCATTTTGTGATAAAAAACCCCTATCGAAAGGCTTCATTTCAATATCTATTTTAGTTAATATTCCGGAACTATCGATACTTAATGGATTCTATGTTTACGCAGGTTCACGGAAGATGCGAGTGAGGGTAAATGGCATCAAGTGACTCAAGATGAAGGCCTATGAAGTTACAAGACACAAGGAGGTGATTTGGGAGCTGAACGAAGCGATACGAGAAGCAGCAGGAGCTGCCAGCGCCGCTGGCACCTTGCCAGCGTCGCTGGCCCATGTCCATCCAGCGCCGTTGGGCGGCCCAGTTCAGCAACCGACTTTAAACACTATTTAAGCCGAAGCAGCCCTCAAAACCCTAAGAGAGAGCCGATTCAGCAGCCCTAGCCGCCCACATCAAACCCTAGGTCGACTTTGCAGATCCCAAGGAGGTTTTGGAGCTTCTAACGCCTTCAGATCTTCATCCTCAACCTAGATCTACTCTTTTATTTTACTTTCAGGTGGTAAACAATGTCTTTCATCTTTTCAGACTTTGTTATTCGTTTAATAATGGTAGGCTAGTAGGCTGAATACTTGTTTGGATCGATGTGATCATGTAGACGTTTATTTATTTTACTTTATTTGTTAGATCTGTTAGAGTATGTTTTACTGTTTGTCGTAGATCCATGCTTTACTAGTTCTTCATATTATTATCGGTTCTATATCTGCATGTATTGATTTAATTCTGATGATAGGTCTATAATCATACACTAGGATTAATACATAAGGATGGAAAACACTAGTGGGTCTTTAACTAGTCGTAAAAGGTGATTCACTTGTAACCGAGGGATCCAGAACCATAGTAATTAGGACGAATAGAACATGATGCTTAACAATGTCAGACGCGATCCAGTGACTTGGAAACGTGCACTGTGGTCACCGGAGGGAATTATTATCTGGTCATGGCTTAAGAGCCGGGTAACTTAAAGATGAATTAGTAACACAAACTTTAGTTCATTAATGCTTAAACAATGAATCTAACGAGAATTTGTTTATAGAGTAGTGTGAGTCTAAGGACAACACTAGTTACTTAGGCAAAGTGAATCTAACGAGAATCTGAGCCGTGATGAAGTTTCCAACAGTCTAGCAAGTAGGTTGAATGATATTTGGTCGTACCATGAGATCTGAGATGCCAAACAAGTATTTTAATTTAATTACTGTTATTTGCTTTTTCAAACTATTTTCAGACTAAGCCTCTCGTTGAACAAGCGGTTGCGGCTTCTATTTACTTTTCAGTATTTTAATTAGTTTAATAGGAAATCGTGACAACCCCCAACCGCTAGAATTACACGTATTACTAGATTAGGTAAAAGCAATGCATCCCTGCGAACGATCCTGTACTTATCACTAAACTATACTACATCTGATCGGGTCCCCTGTCCGTTAAGGTGTGTGTTTGTGTTTTGAGATAATTACTTGTACAACATTTTTATAAATTTAAACACTAAGAAACGCAACCCATCAATTGTTCATCTGAGTTTGAAACCCTAGCTACCTATTTCTGCAATTTCAACATATTTTGAGTATTCACTTCCATGAGTCGAAACCCTAGACAACTCCATATGATTTCAAGTTTTTTTTGGCGATTATGTTCCTTGTAGATTCAGTGATATGTGTATCTTTTTTTGGGTGTGATCAATTGTGATGATTTGATTGATTGTTGAAAACCTACAAAAATGATATGAACAAAGAGGCATGACAGATTGATACAACAGAAAGCAAAGTTAATTGATACAAGTTTTCTTTAATAGGGCCCTACGAATCTTAATGAAGGCATGATAGATCATAGAATATTATGTTATAGTTTACATTTCGAAAAAGAAGAAAAAACCTATGTTTGGGTTTAATTTACTCAATTCTGTTATGTAAGTCACCAAACAAAAGAATCATTCTTCTTATATGGATTCCCCAATGGTACCAAACATTGGAATTTGATTCGATTCTTTTAACTTATTCCCTTTCTTTTTTTTTTCAATTCCATTCTCTAAAATTCACTTGTACCAAGCACCCCTGACACTGGTTCAAGTAGCAAGAATATCCATGGTATGAGGAGTTGTGATCATACGCGTGCCATGAATGTGTGAACCTATGTGGTTGGAGCAAGATGCGGTAAAGATAGCTAGCAAGACAACAAATGTTGGTTGAGGCCCCTCACAAAACACAAAACAAAACTCACGCAGTTTCATCTATCAAATATGAGTACATATATAACCACTAGCCACCAACCTATCTGACGTAAATAACTCCTAAAAACTAGTAAACACTAATCAACTACAACATAACTAACTATCTAAACAGCTGTAAATAAACATGCTACTTTGAACCATTCGAACAAACCCGGTTCAGCTCCATGACCCATACCCGTTTGACCCGGAATTGACCCGCACCATCAAGATTAACTCCAACCCATATTAGTTGAAAAAATTTACTTGACCCCTTCTGACCCAAACCCATTTAGACCTGACCCGTTATGACCCGTTTTCAAATACCCGTTCTGATACCCCTTCTGACCCGAACCCGTTTTGAAATAGAAACCAACCCAACCCAACCCAACCCACCAGTTTGCCAGGCCTATTTGTTACCTATGTCGGTATTAGTTCAGAAGACCCACATTTTAGGGCATATAATGGAATGGAGATTTTGTGACTTCTGACCAACAAACAACAATTTTCAGAAATCATGAGAAGATGAGCGAAACCACTTACCGGTATGAAAATGAACGACTTGAAAAGATGAGCGAAACCACTTTCCGGTTTACAATTTTGTATGTTTGGGATGTATGATAGTCTAAGCGAAACGGGTTTTTCAAGTTCTGTAAATTCAAAAAAAAGAAACAAAAAAGGACTTTTAGTTGGCGGATGCAACGTTATGTGAGGGGGGAGTTAGACGAATAGACCCCAGCCAAAGTTGACCAAACTCATAGCAATTTTGGTACTTATATAAATTCAACCCAGCCCAAATATAAATATGACCCCAACCCAGAAAAAAAAATTTAGCCTATCAATAAATCTTTCTATATAACTAAGAGAGGATATAATAGGGTTTATGTGGACATATTCAACTTTTGACGATTAGGGTTTATCTGAAGTGGCATTTTCTCAATAATCCCTCTTATTGTGAATTTTCCAAATCAGCATGGGTTGATTGTTTTGAAGTCCAGCCGTCCAGCCTTGAATAGTGGAGTTTGTTGCCTATTCTTTGGTATCTCAAAGTTACTAAAGAAATTGATATTAAATTCTGGTTCTGTTTTAGAAATTGGGCAAATCGCTCTACTGAAAATTTTATCTCTCTCAATCATATCAATTTTTATTCTTCACCGGTTCTTAGATGATCTCATGGCTGCATTACGTATTCCATGTTTTAGTTAGCGTCTATGGTTGGATATATTGAAAATCTTGATCAACAAGTTGAAAGTATATCTGATTATAGTTTCAGTTCTAATATACGGATTCCTTCTTCTTAATTATATTTTGAATACCATGTCAAATATATTTAAGAATATATCCCATTGATTTCTTTAGGGTGTTTGTGTTAATCGTTGGTATGTTTTTGGCTTTTGTATATTAATTCCGGATAAAAGGTATGTATAACTTTATGTGCTCAATTTCTTCCAATACGGTGGTTTAGTGATCTATACATAAGTCTTTATATTTTTTTTGAATAGCGAGTTAGTATAAAAAGTACCTCATTTGCAGCAACATGTAACAACTCGCAAAAATCTGAGTAAATATAAAATTTGATAAAAGACGATTAATGAAGGATATAAAAATCATAAGGTATTATGTCTAAAGCCTTAATAAGATCAAATTTAAAGTTTGACAAAGTAACGTCAACTATTTAGATTAAATCACGGATTAAACATTTAGCAAACAATGACTATCAATTAAATAAATATACGAATTCAGTCCGTGATTTTTGACATAATTCTTCTTCTGTTTTTCTTGACCACTACTTCCACCACCTTTATTCCTTTTATTTGTTAAATATACATACATCCAAAGAATTATAAAACAAAACAAATTTGATAGCTTGCTCCTTTCTACTTTACTCGACCGGCCCCTCCCACGTTGATTTTTTTTTCTGTAAACTCCTTTTCTATTATTATATTGATATAAATATAGATATAGCCGTGATCAAAACATTATTACCATGCTGCTACTCGGTTTGCTGCTACAACCACGAGCCAGCCACGCAACACCACCGTCGGCCATACAACCACCTCACGGTTCCACCATACTGCTCAATCATGGCTGCTGCCGTTTGAACACCATCACTATTTTTAAACCATCGTGTGCTACAACTCGGTTTTGTTGCCAGCACCGAATCACCATTGTTACTATTCATCATCATCTTCATTCGGTCACCACCTTAAAACCTCAAACACCACGTAATACTACTACTACTCCTGCTGCTGTTTTATTTTGTTGCTGCTACCGTTTGATCAACCTTTCACCACACCATATATATATACATGCATACGCTATATATATGTATATATACATATATTGATTAGATATAGATGATGATATACATATATGATAACTATCTTTCTCGGCTCACACACACATACAAATACATATATACATACCGATTATACATATAAATATAGATATAGCCGTGATCAAAACATTATTACCATGCTGCTACTCGGTTTGCTGCTACAACCACGAGCCAGCCACGCAACACCACCGTCGGCCATACAACCACCTCACGGTTCCACCATACTGCTCAATCATGGCTGCTGCCGTTTGAACACCATCACTATTTTTAAACCATCGTGTGCTACAACTCGGTTTTGTTGCCAGCACCGAATCACCATTGTTACTATTCATCATCATCTTCATTCGGTCACCACCTTAAAACCTCAAACACCACGTAATACTACTACTACTCCTGCTGCTGTTTTATTTTGTTGCTGCTACCGTTTGATCAACCTTTCACCACACCATATATATATACATATATTGATTAGATATAGATGATGATATACATATATGATAACTATCTTTCTCGGCTCACACACACATACAAATACATATATACATACCGATTATACATATAAATATAGATATAGCCGTGATCAAAACATTATTACCATGCTGCTACTCGGTTTGCTGCTACAACCACGAGCCAGCCACGCAACACCACCGTCGGCCATACAACCACCTCACGGTTCCACCATACTGCTCAATCATGGCTGCTGCCGTTTGAACACCATCACTATTTTTAAACCATCGTGTGCTACAACTCGGTTTTGTTGCCAGCACCGAATCACCATTGTTACTATTCATCATCATCTTCATTCGGTCACCACCTTAAAACCTCAAACACCACGTAATACTACTACTACTCCTGCTGCTGTTTTATTTTGTTGCTGCTACCGTTTGATCAACCTTTCACCACACCATATATATATACATATATTGATTAGATATAGATGATGATATACATATATGATAACTATCTTTCTCGGCTCACACACACATACAAATACATATATACATACCGATTATACATATAAATATAGATATAGCCGTGATCAAAACATTATATATACATACCGCCATATACATATATAAATATACACATATATATATATATATATATATATATATATATATATATATATATATATATATATATATATATATATATATATATATATATATATATATATATATATATATATATATATATATATATATATATATATATATATATATATATATATATATATATATATATATATATATATATATATATATATATATATATATATATATATATATATATATATATATATATATATATATATATATATATATATATATATATATATATATATATATATATATATATATATATATATATATATATATATATATATATATATATATATATATATATATATATATATATATATATATATATATATATATATATATATATATATATATATATATATATATATATATATATATATATATATATATATATATATATATATATATATATATATATATATATATATATATATATATATATATATATATATATATATATATATATATATATATATATATATATATATATATATATATATATATATATATATATATATATATATATATATATATATATATATATATATATATATATATATATATATATATATATATATATATATATATATATATATATATATATATATATATATATATATATATATATATATATATATATATATATATATATATATATATATATATATATATATATATATATATATATATATATATATATATATATATATATATATATATATATATATATATATATATATATATATATATATATATATATATATATATATATATATATATATATATATATATATATATATATATATATATATATATATATATATATATATATATATATATATATATATATATATATATATATATATAAATATATATATATATATAGATATATATATATATATTTAGTTATAAATACTTATTATACTTTAGATAGTTGTACATACATGGAAGATAATTATACTTTTTATGAATAGTAGATGTGGTGGAAAGGCTGCGGGTGACCCTATATATAAGCATCGATGATTCCTTTAAAGTAGAATTATAAGAAGTGTATGTGCATCGTATTTGTTGGTTGATTCACTTGTTATGATATGGACCGAGATGTCAATTTGCTTAATTGTTGATTTGATTGATTGTATGATTGAATTGTTGATATGGACATGTTAGCGCATTATTCATTATATAAGTCGCACCGTTAGCGCATTGTTAATTATTAACTATGTAAGCCGCATTCTTGTTGAACGTTGTTAATTGTTATATGGATTCGTTGTTGTTAAACGTTGGAACGTATGAACATGCCTTTGAAAGATATGTAAGTCATGCTGTAATGATCACGCCTTTGGAAGACATGTAAGTCGTGCTGAAACGTGTTGAATCGTGATATGTGTTGATATTGTGCTAACGTATACCCTTTTAGGGTTTTCTTGATGTGATTAGGTATTCTAAATCCCCGTATATCGTTAACGGTTGTATTTCCCGATACGTTTATTCCTGGTTATATGTCCCTACGAACTCACCAACTTTATGTTGACGCTCTTTAGTACACTTTTCAGGTAATCAAGTTAGTCAAAGGAAAAATGGATGATTGCATTGCTTGCTTGTAAGAATTGGACTAGCTTTGGACTTCTGGATCCGTGATCCTTATTCTCCCTTTAATGGGTTACTTTTAGGATCAACTATTATTGATTGAACGTGTATTTGATGAATGTTGATGAATGTATACGTTTGTACGAGTTTATGGATCGTTTCGATCTTATGTTTTCATATAGTTGACTCTACATAATTCCCATGTCGTGATGTGCTATTTCTAAGTGATACCCCATGATTCCGCCATGTTGGGGTGTTACAGAATGGTATCAGAGCCGTGGTTGTAGAGAACTAGGAGGATTTACCTAGTCTATAGCCATCGCACCCACATTTCATATTAGCATGCATGATAGGGAACTTTGTGTGCAACGTGAACTGTATGATGCATAAAAATGTTTTAAACGGAGTTCGTAGGTTACTTATGATTTGATGACTTGATTGTTATGTGACAACTTGATGAACGTATATGATAGTGTCGGGATACACCGTGAATTGTGGAATAATTGTGATAAACGTTGATGTGTGTGGAATCTTGGATGCATTTATTATTTGTCCCCCAGCAAAATGAAATGATGGCATTAATGGAGTATAACATTCGATAACCCTAGAGGCGCCTGATCAACAAATCTATGGTTATCCTATGTTATATAAAGTTAATGATCTCATGGATTGCGCCTCGTGGATAAAGTATAGTAGCTAACCCAGTATGTTTAATAAGTGTTGGTTAGGTGGAGGGTTAGCCGCTGGTACACCCTGTATACAAACACTTTTAATGTGTCGAATGTTGAAGTTAAAATTCGGACTATGCTTTACCCACCTTGTTATGACTTGACCCTTTTATTTATATAGTGTTGAATGTTTTCGTGATTGTATTGTTGATTGTAAATTGTACGATTGCTGAAGCCTTAGATTATTGCCATGATAATATCCCTGTAGAGATAACTATATTCATGCAATGATTTATAAGGACTTGATGTGGAAATTGTGTATTACTTGAAGGTCAATTTTGATATTCAAGTGTGAATTGTGTGGACTTGAAATGTTATGTTAATAGAAATGGTAGTACAGGCATAGAGTATTTTGAACGGATTGGTAATGCAATGGGCTGGCCAATGGTATGCCTTATATTATAAGCATTACCGGATGGCCCATGTCTAAGCTATATTACTTATAATTGTCTACAATTATCAGTCATTGTTGGAATAACAGTATGAGAATAAGATTTATAATACATGCTTATTTAGGTCTTAGATACTTATAATCTATAATTGTAGACCAATGATTTATTATGAACTATAGACTAAGTTCAAACTTATAGTTACGATTGGCTGATAGGATGAGCTAAGATTTTTGGAGATTATGATGTTTAAGTAAATTGAGATATTATGGATCATTATGTGATATACTATGTTAAGAGGCGTTATTAAGAATGTTAAGCTTGAGTTAGTGATTTAATGAACGTGTTCAAGGATATGGCTAGAATAAGAGCAAACATGATGGTCGTAGAAGATTATGAACTTAAGAAATTATATGCAGGAATCAAGTCCTCTAGATTTCACCTTATATTGGCTTTGTACGTAGAGTAAGAATACATGGTTTTACTGGGAGTTACTATTCACTTATATAACGTAAGCAATGATGTCAGATGACAATAATTTTTGAAATGGCCGACAAAGAATAACTCCTCGTCAATAAAGCCAATTATTTAACATTCTTATATTTAAATCAAGAATTTAATGAGATAAAGTTGAATAACTTTATCAGAATAACCTAATGAAACCAATAATAGGGTACTGACTATGAACAGGAGTTGAGCGGGTAATTGGAATGCGAAAACTTAGGTATGAATATATATTGCACAAATCTATATATAAGCATTACCGGATGGCCCATGTCTAAGCTATATTACTTATAATTGTCTACAATTATCAGTCATTGTTGGAATAACAGTATGAGAATAAGATTTATAATACATGCTTATTTAGGTCTTAGATACTTATAATCTATAATTGTAGACCAATGATTTATTATGAACTATAGACTAAGTTCAAACTTATAGTTACGATTGGCTGATAGGATGAGCTAAGATTTTTGGAGATTATGATGTTTAAGTAAATTGAGATATTATGGATCATTATGTGATATACTATGTTAAGAGGCGTTATTAAGAATGTTAAGCTTGAGTTAGTGATTTAATGAACGTGTTCAAGGATATGGCTAGAATAAGAGCAAACATGATGGTCGTAGAAGATTATGAACTTAAACAAAAGTAGAAATTTTATTTAATCGAACATAGCAAGCCACTATTACAAACATTAATAATACATACGCTCTCGACTGGAACATATACTGGACTAAGTGGCTCGGTGTGGCTTGGCTAACTCTTGCTCAATCTGCCTTAAGAAGTTGATATTACTGGGATTCTTGGAACAAATTTTCCAAATGTTTGTTAAGAAATGAATAGAAGCCTTATCGATCTCGCTTATACGAAAGAACTTCTCATCCCCATCCTCTGAAGTGTAGAAGATCCCAGCAGGCCTACTTAAGACCCTTCCTTCCACAAACACTATGCCCTTTGGAAGCTGGAGATTTAACAAGGCATCATCGTCAGCTGGTGGGAGCATATCGGAAGCGGATGATGAGGCACCAGCAGTTCTTAGTCTTTTCACGGGTCTTTGAGAAGTTGAACGGAAAAGCTGTAAGAGTGTTCTCTAAGATAGAGAATATTGAAGCAGTCATTTCCACTAATGAGCATGAAGTCGATTATCAAGTTAAAAATGTTGCTAGAACTTTTAACTGGGGAATAGTTTGAGTAAGAACCGTGAGAGAATCGTCATGCATATGGAAAAATTGTTATAATTGAATAGATTATGAACTTAAACAAAAGTAGAAATTTTATTTAATCGAACATAGCAAGCCACTATTACAAACATTAATAATACATACGCTCTCGACTGGAACATATACTGGACTAAGTGGCTCGGTGTGGCTTGGCTAACTCTTGCTCAATCTGCCTTAAGAAGTTGATATTACTGGGATTCTTGGAACAAATTTTCCAAATGTTTGTTAAGAAATGAATAGAAGCCTTATCGATCTCGCTTATACGAAAGAACTTCTCATCCCCATCCTCTGAAGTGTAGAAGATCCCAGCAGGCCTACTTAAGACCCTTCCTTCCACAAACACTATGCCCTTTGGAAGCTGGAGATTTAACAAGGCATCATCGTCAGCTGGTGGGAGCATATCGGAAGCGGATGATGAGGCACCAGCAGTTCTTAGTCTTTTCACGGGTCTTTGAGAAAGTAGAGGAGTGCTACTTTCGTCACCTCTACGTGTAGTGATATCTTCTTCTCCCATATTCCTCTGTAGATACTCCCTTAGACTTGCTTCACCTTTAGCCATTTTGGCATACCACTCAGCTTCTCTTTGTCTAGCAAGTTCCAAACTTATAGTTACGATTGGCTGATAGGATGAGCTAAGATTTTTGGAGATTATGATGTTTAAGTAAATTGAGATATTATGGATCATTATGTGATATACTATGTTAAGAGGCGTTATTAAGAATGTTAAGCTTGAGTTAGTGATTTAATGAACGTGTTCAAGGATATGGCTAGAATAAGAGCAAACATGATGGTCGTAGAAGATTATGAACTTAAGAAATTATATGCAGGAATCAAGTCCTCTAGATTTCACCTTATATTGGCTTTGTACGTAGAGTAAGAATACATGGTTTTACTGGGAGTTACTATTCACTTATATAACGTAAGCAATGATGTCAGATGACAATAATTTTTGAAATGGCCGACAAAGAATAACTCCTCGTCAATAAAGCCAATTATTTAACATTCTTATATTTAAATCAAGAATTTAATGAGATAAAGTTGAATAACTTTATCAGAATAACCTAATGAAACCAATAATAGGGTACTGACTATGAACAGGAGTTGAGCGGGTAATTGGAATGCGAAAACTTAGGTATGAATATATATTGCACAAATCTATATATAACTCACAATAGTAATTGTTTGCAATAAAAATAAAAATAGTGAAATCGGCCGTCCCCGGGAATCGAACCTGGGTCTAGGCCACACCCTTTCGCGCATTTAGCCAACCGCGCTAAATGCCTAGTGTTGTGAAAGTTCTCTTATGATTTAATATAAGCATATGTACAACAAATTCCTTAATTCACGCATATATTGTAAGAATTTTCTTTCCTAAAAAAAAAAATTTCTCGAGGAAGGGAAAACAAATGAGAAGATTTGACTACAAGCTGTTTAAATAATTAAACTTTGAGAAGTTGAACGGAAAAGCTGTAAGAGTGTTCTCTAAGATAGAGAATATTGAAGCAGTCATTTCCACTAATGAGCATGAAGTCGATTATCAAGTTAAAAATGTTGCTAGAACTTTTAACTGGGGAATAGTTTGAGTAAGAACCGTGAGAGAATCGTCATGCATATGGAAAAATTGTTATAATTGAATAGATTATGAACTTAAACAAAAGTAGAAATTTTATTTAATCGAACATAGCAAGCCACTATTACAAACATTAATAATACATACGCTCTCGACTGGAACATATACTGGACTAAGTGGCTCGGTGTGGCTTGGCTAACTCTTGCTCAATCTGCCTTAAGAAGTTGATATTACTGGGATTCTTGGAACAAATTTTCCAAATGTTTGTTAAGAAATGAATAGAAGCCTTATCGATCTCGCTTATACGAAAGAACTTCTCATCCCCATCCTCTGAAGTGTAGAAGATCCCAGCAGGCCTACTTAAGACCCTTCCTTCCACAAACACTATGCCCTTTGGAAGCTGGAGATTTAACAAGGCATCATCGTCAGCTGGTGGGAGCATATCGGAAGCGGATGATGAGGCACCAGCAGTTCTTAGTCTTTTCACGGGTCTTTGAGAAAGTAGAGGAGTGCTACTTTCGTCACCTCTACGTGTAGTGATATCTTCTTCTCCCATATTCCTCTGTAGATACTCCCTTAGACTTGCTTCACCTTTAGCCATTTTGGCATACCACTCAGCTTCTCTTTGTCTAGCAAGTTCCAATATGTTGACGTGTTGGTTTGCTGGTGTTTGCACCTCAGAACCTGTTTCTCCTGCTTCTGCAAGCAGTAGTTCATTAGCTAACTTCAGAGAAGCCTCTTCCTCTATCGCTTGTATTTTCTGACGTTCTATAATCTCTTTGAGGATCACGTCTTGAGAACTACTTTGGAGTGTTTCAAAATTTTCATGAAATATAATAGGAAAAGGTGATGACATAGGTCTCTTTCCCTTGAAAACAATTGGGTCAACTGTTGCTTCAACTTCTTCAGATTGTGAGAAATCAGCAAGTTGATACAACAACCCTTTAATTTCTCTAATTTCTGCTTCAAGTTTTGTTTGTTTATCGATAGATTTTCTCAATAGTGCTCTATCGGCTGCTAGGAGAAAAGGTGCACTATTGTGTATTTGGTCGATTCGAGAAGTAAGAAACTTAAATGAGTTGGTTTGCTCAGTAGCAAGTGATACTATAATACTGTTAAGTTGATCAAATTGCTTCGCCAAAAGCTCTATTGAACGTTCAAGTGCAATAAATGTGTGAGTAGCCATGGTTTAGTTGAGAAAGAACGGTGTTTGATTTGGATGTGTCGAAATATAGATTCACACAAAGAAAAGTGTAAAGGAGAGAAGGAAATTTCAGAATGCCTATTATCTTTACAAGTGCTTTTCTTATATAGAGAATGAAAGACGAAGTGTGACCTTGGAAAACGGACAGGTGTCCATAAAATTTCAGTAATCTATAATCATCACGATAGTAATATGATTTTTTTACTGTTGGATTAAAAAAAAAAAATAAAAAAAAAAAACTACTTTGGAGTGTTTCAAAATTTTCATGAAATATAATAGGAAAAGGTGATGACATAGGTCTCTTTCCCTTGAAAACAATTGGGTCAACTGTTGCTTCAACTTCTTCAGATTGTGAGAAATCAGCAAGTTGATACAACAACCCTTTAATTTCTCTAATTTCTGCTTCAAGTTTTGTTTGTTTATCGATAGATTTTCTCAATAGTGCTCTATCGGCTGCTAGGAGAAAAGGTGCACTATTGTGTATTTGGTCGATTCGAGAAGTAAGAAACTTAAATGAGTTGGTTTGCTCAGTAGCAAGTGATACTATAATACTGTTAAGTTGATCAAATTGCTTCGCCAAAAGCTCTATTGAACGTTCAAGTGCAATAAATGTGTGAGTAGCCATGGTCAAATTGAATGATTAAGGGAAATTCTTTTAACTGGGGAATTTCCCTACCTGACATAAAAATTCAAATGAAAAAGATAAAGGAATTCGTTTTTGTATTATCATTGGTATGGTACCCAAAAGTTGTGACGGATACTGTTTACAGGATATTAAAAACCATGATTTTCAGAAACAGTATGAAAAGGCAAACAGTTAAGTAATAGTCTATAATAGATAACATAGTTGTCTACAGCTCAAACTTCATAACATGTTAAAGAGAAAGAAAGTTGTATTTCATCACTGGTACAAATTGAATGATTAAGGGAAATTCTTTTAACTGGGGAATTTCCCTACCTGACATAAAAATTCAAATGAAAAAGATAAAGGAATTCGTTTTTGTATTATCATTGGTATGGTACCCAAAAGTTGTGACGGATACTGTTTACAGGATATTAAAAACCATGATTTTCAGAAACAGTATGAAAAGGCAAACAGTTAAGTAATAGTCTATAATAGATAACATAGTTGTCTACAGCTCAAACTTCATAACATGTTAAAGAGAAAGAAAGTTGTATTTCATCACTGGTACAAATTGAATGATTAAGGGAAATTCTTTTAACTGGGGAATTTCCCTACCTGACATAAAAATTCAAATGAAAAAGATAAAGGAATTCGTTTTTGTATTATCATTGGTATGGTACCCAAAAGTTGTGACGGATACTGTTTACAGGATATTAAAAACCATGATTTTCAGAAACAGTATGAAAAGGCAAACAGTTAAGTAATAGTCTATAATAGATAACATAGTTGTCTACAGCTCAAACTTCATAACATGTTAAAGAGAAAGAAAGTTGTATTTCATCACTGGTACAAATTGAATGATACTCATTGCAGTATTTAAATAGAAATACAACAACTGAGAATATAACACTTAAAAACCATATACAGAAACCCACGTTGCTATAAACAGTAAAGGAACCACACCAAAGACGAACGCCACTAACCACGGATAAGCCTCATTCAATGGAAGTTGAGCCACAGTAATTAACCACGCTATGATAATAATGTAGATTACGATTAGGAAAGGGTTCAACATTTTCGATATTAGGTTTTGGGTTTTGGTTAGATTCTGAAGAAAGGAAAATGTTAAGTTGATATGGCATGGAGAAAAGTATGCTAAGGTATTATTATATAGTCTAAAAAGGAGCCGTTTCTAACGGTCAAATATGGAAGATAAAGTGAATTTGAATTCTGCATAGCGCCCTAGTCAGACTTAACTGTGTCTAGACGAATCGGTTATGCTATACTATAAGTGTATAAGTGGTCTATACTATATGAGTATAAGTATATATTTTTAAATTACTCGATACGGTCTAGATTTCGAGGTCGAAATCCTTTTAACTGGGGAATTTCCCTACCTGACATAAAAATTCAAATGAAAAAGATAAAGGAATTCGTTTTTGTATTATCATTGGTATGGTACCCAAAAGTTGTGACGGATACTGTTTACAGGATATTAAAAACCATGATTTTCAGAAACAGTATGAAAAGGCAAACAGTTAAGTAATAGTCTATAATAGATAACATAGTTGTCTACAGCTCAAACTTCATAACATGTTAAAGAGAAAGAAAGTTGTATTTCATCACTGGTACAAATTGAATGATTAAGGGAAATTCTTTTAACTGGGGAATTTCCCTACCTGACATAAAAATTCAAATGAAAAAGATAAAGGAATTCGTTTTTGTATTATCATTGGTATGGTACCCAAAAGTTGTGACGGATACTGTTTACAGGATATTAAAAACCATGATTTTCAGAAACAGTATGAAAAGGCAAACAGTTAAGTAATAGTCTATAATAGATAACATAGTTGTCTACAGCTCAAACTTCATAACATGTTAAAGAGAAAGAAAGTTGTATTTCATCACTGGTACAAATTGAATGATTAAGGGAAATTCTTTTAACTGGGGAATTTCCCTACCTGACATAAAAATTCAAATGAAAAAGATAAAGGAATTCGTTTTTGTATTATCATTGGTATGGTACCCAAAAGTTGTGACGGATACTGTTTACAGGATATTAAAAACCATGATTTTCAGAAACAGTATGAAAAGGCAAACAGTTAAGTAATAGTCTATAATAGATAACATAGTTGTCTACAGCTCAAACTTCATAACATGTTAAAGAGAAAGAAAGTTGTATTTCATCACTGGTACAAATTGAATGATTAAGGGAAATTCTTTTAACTGGGGAATTTCCCTACCTGACATAAAAATTCAAATGAAAAAGATAAAGGAATTCGTTTTTGTATTATCATTGGTATGGTACCCAAAAGTTGTGACGGATACTGTTTACAGGATATTAAAAACCATGATTTTCAGAAACAGTATGAAAAGGCAAACAGTTAAGTAATAGTCTATAATAGATAACATAGTTGTCTACAGCTCAAACTTCATAACATGTTAAAGAGAAAGAAAGTTGTATTTCATCACTGGTACAAATTGAATGATTAAGGGAAATTCTTTTAACTGGGGAATTTCCCTACCTGACATAAAAATTCAAATGAAAAAGATAAAGGAATTCGTTTTTGTATTATCATTGGTATGGTACCCAAAAGTTGTGACGGATACTGTTTACAGGATATTAAAAACCATGATTTTCAGAAACAGTATGAAAAGGCAAACAGTTAAGTAATAGTCTATAATAGATAACATAGTTGTCTACAGCTCAAACTTCATAACATGTTAAAGAGAAAGAAAGTTGTATTTCATCACTGGTACAAATTGAATGATTAAGGGAAATTCTTTTAACTGGGGAATTTCCCTACCTGACATAAAAATTCAAATGAAAAAGATAAAGGAATTCGTTTTTGTATTATCATTGGTATGGTACCCAAAAGTTGTGACGGATACTGTTTACAGGATATTAAAAACCATGATTTTCAGAAACAGTATGAAAAGGCAAACAGTTAAGTAATAGTCTATAATAGATAACATAGTTGTCTACAGCTCAAACTTCATAACATGTTAAAGAGAAAGAAAGTTGTATTTCATCACTGGTACAAATTGAATGATACTCATTGCAGTATTTAAATAGAAATACAACAACTGAGAATATAACACTTAAAAACCATATACAGAAACCCACGTTGCTATAAACAGTAAAGGAACCACACCAAAGACGAACGCCACTAACCACGGATAAGCCTCATTCAATGGAAGTTGAGCCACAGTAATTAACCACGCTATGATAATAATGTAGATTACGATTAGGAAAGGGTTCAACATTTTCGATATTAGGTTTTGGGTTTTGGTTAGATTCTGAAGAAAGGAAAATGTTAAGTTGATATGGCATGGAGAAAAGTATGCTAAGGTATTATTATATAGTCTAAAAAGGAGCCGTTTCTAACGGTCAAATATGGAAGATAAAGTGAATTTGAATTCTGCATAGCGCCCTAGTCAGACTTAACTGTGTCTAGACGAATCGGTTATGCTATACTATAAGTGTATAAGTGGTCTATACTATATGAGTATAAGTATATATTTTTAAATTACTCGATACGGTCTAGATTTCGAGGTCGAAATCCTTTTAACTGGGGAATAATGTAACAACTCGCAAAAATCTGAGTAAATATAAAATTTGATAAAAGACGATTAATGAAGGATATAAAAATCATAAGGTATTATGTCTAAAGCCTTAATAAGATCAAATTTAAAGTTTGACAAAGTAACGTCAACTATTTAGATTAAATCACGGATTAAACATTTAGCAAACAATGACTATCAATTAAATAAATATACGAATTCAGTCCGTGATTTTTGACATAATTCTTCTTCTGTTTTTCTTGACCACTACTTCCACCACCTTTATTCCTTTTATTTGTTAAATATACATACATCCAAAGAATTATAAAACAAAACAAATTTGATAGCTTGCTCCTTTCTACTTTACTCGACCGGCCCCTCCCACGTTGATTTTTTTTTCTGTAAACTCCTTTTCTATTATTATATTGATATAAATATTTTTTTTTTTTTTTTTTTTTTTTTTTTTTTTTTTTTTTTTTTTTTTTTTTTTTTTTTTTTTTTTTTTTTTTTTTTTTTTTTTTTTTTTTTTTTTTTTTTTTTTTTTTTTTTTTTTTTTTTTTTTTTTTTTTTTTTTTTTTTTTTTTTTTTTTTTTTTTTTTTTTTTTTTTTTTTTTTTTTTTTTTTTTTTTTTTTTTTTTTTTTTTTTTTTTTTTTTTTTTTTTTTTTTTTTTTTTTTTTTTTTTTTTTTTTTTTTTTTTTTTTTTTTTTTTTTTTTTTTTTTTTTTTTTTTTTTTTTTTTTTTTTTTTTTTTTTTTTTTTTTTTTTTTTTTTTTTTTTTTTTTTTTTTTTTTTTTTTTTTTTTTTTTTTTTTTTTTTTTTTTTTTTTTTTTTTTTTTTTTTTTTTTTTTTTTTTTTTTTTTTTTTTTTTTTTTTTTTTTTTTTTTTTTTTTTTTTTTTTTTTTTTTTTTTTTTTTTTTTTTTTTTTTTTTTTTTTTTTTTTTTTTTTTTTTTTTTTTTTTTTTTTTTTTTTTTTTTTTTTTTTTTTTTTTTTTTTTTTTTTTTTTTTTTTTTTTTTTTTTTTTTTTTTTTTTTTTTTTTTTTTTTTTTTTTTTTTTTTTTTTTTTTTTTTTTTTTTTTTTTTTTTTTTTTTTTTTTTTTTTTTTTTTTTTTTTTTTTTTTTTTTTTTTTTTTTTTTTTTTTTTTTTTTTTTTTTTTTTTTTTTTTTTTTTTTTTTTTTTTTTTTTTTTTTTTTTTTTTTTTTTTTTTTTTTTTTTTTTTTTTTTTTTTTTTTTTTTTTTTTTTTTTTTTTTTTTTTTTTTTTTTTTTTTTTTTTTTTTTTTTTTTTTTTTTTTTTTTTTTTTTTTTTTTTTTTTTTTTTTTTTTTTTTTTTTTTTTTTTTTTTTTTTTTTTTTTTTTTTTTTTTTTTTTTTTTTTTTTTTTTTTTTTTTTTTTTTTTTTTTTTTTTTTTTTTTTTTTTTTTTTTTTTTTTTTTTTTTTTTTTTTTTTTTTTTTTTTTTTTTTTTTTTTTTTTTTTTTTTTTTTTTTTTTTTTTTTTTTTTTTTTTTTTTTTTTTTTTTTTTTTTTTTTTTTTTTTTTTTTTTTTTTTTTTTTTTTTTTTTTTTTTTTTTTTTTTTTTTTTTTTTTTTTTTTTTTTTTTTTTTTTTTTTTTTTTTTTTTTTTTTTTTTTTTTTTTTTTTTTTTTTTTTTTTTTTTTTTTTTTTTTTTTTTTTTTTTTTTTTTTTTTTTTTTTTTTTTTTTTTTTTTTTTTTTTTTTTTTTTTTTTTTTTTTTTTTTTTTTTTTTTTTTTTTTTTTTTTTTTTTTTTTTTTTTTTTTTTTTTTTTTTTTTTTTTTTTTTTTTTTTTTTTTTTTTTTTTTTTTTTTTTTTTTTTTTTTTTTTTTTTTTTTTTTTTTTTTTTTTTTTTTTTTTTTTTTTTTTTTTTTTTTTTTTTTTTTTTTTTTTTTTTTTTTTTTTTTTTTTTTTTTTTTTTTTTTTTTTTTTTTTTTTTTTTTTTTTTTTTTTTTTTTTTTTTTTTTTTTTTTTTTTATATATACATACCGATTATACATATAAATATAGATATAGCCGTGATCAAAACATTATTACCATGCTGCTACTCGGTTTGCTGCTACAACCACGAGCCAGCCACGCAACACCACCGTCGGCCATACAACCACCTCACGGTTCCACCATACTGCTCAATCATGGCTGCTGCCGTTTGAACACCATCACTATTTTTAAACCATCGTGTGCTACAACTCGGTTTTGTTGCCAGCACCGAATCACCATTGTTACTATTCATCATCATCTTCATTCGGTCACCACCTTAAAACCTCAAACACCACGTAATACTACTACTACTCCTGCTGCTGTTTTATTTTGTTGCTGCTACCGTTTGATCAACCTTTCACCACACCATATATATATACATGCATACGCTATATATATGTATATATACATACGCGATATATATATATATATATGTATATACTTCTTATATATATATATATATATATATATATATATATATATATATATATATATATATATATATATATATATATATATATATATATATATATATATATATATATATATATATATATATATATATATATATATATATATATATATATATATATATATATATATATATATATATATATATATATATATATATATATATATATATATATATATATATATATATATATATATATATATATATATATATATATATATATATATATATATATATATATATATATATATATATATATATATATATATATATATATATATATATATATATATATATATATATATATATATATATATATATATATATATATATATATATATATATATATATATATATATATATATATATATATATATATATATATATATATATATATATATATATATATATATATATATATATATATATATATATATATATATATATATATATATATATATATATATATATATATATATATATATATATATATATATATATATATATATATATATATATATATATATATATATATATATATATATATATATATATATATATATATATATATATATATATATATATTCGTATCGCGAGATGCTCCATGGAAGTATTTTACATAGTTTTATTAACATAAAACGTCAACTGGGTCTTGATACGAAGCAGCCAGAATCATCATTTAAACAGGTTATTTATCACTTATAAGTTTCCTATGTTGAATTAGAAACAAGAAATACAAAGTTATAATCTGACCGTTAAAGACCGTTAGATTTTCTGACAGTTTCAGTCCTAAACCGTTAGTTTTTCTGACAGTTTCAGTCCTGAACCGTTAATTTTTCTGACAGTTTCAGTCCTAAACCGTTAGTTTTTCTGACAGTTTCAGTCCTAAACCGTTAGTTTTTCTGACAGTTTCAGTCCTAAACCGTTAGTTTTTCTGACAGTTTCAGTCCTAAACCGTTAGTTTTTCTGACAGTTTCAGTCCTAAACCGTTAGTTTTTCTGACAGTTTCAGTCCTAAACCGTTAGTTTTTCTGACAGTTTCAGTCCTAAACCGTTAGTTTTTCTGACAGTTTCAGTCCTAAACCGTTAGTTTTTCTGACAGTTTCAGTCCTAAACCGTTAGTTTTTCTGACAGTTTCAGTCCTAAACCGTTAGTTTTTCTGACAGTTTCAGTCCTAAACCGTTAGTTTTTCTGACAGTTTCAGTCCTAAACCGTTAGTTTTTCTGACAGTTTCAGTCCTAAACCGTTAGTTTTTCTGACAGTTTCAGTCCTAAACCGTTAGTTTTTCTGACAGTTTCAGTCCTAAACCGTTAGTTTTTCTGACAGTTTCAGTCCTAAACCGTTAGTTTTTCTGACAGTTTCAGTCCTAAACCGTTAGTTTTTCTGACAGTTTCAGTCCTAAACCGTTAGTTTTTCTGACAGTTTCAGTCCTAAACCGTTAGTTTTTCTGACAGTTTCAGTCCTAAACCGTTAGTTTTTCTGACAGTTTCAGTCCTAAACCGTTAGTTTTTCTGACAGTTTCAGTCCTAAACCGTTAGTTTTTCTGACAGTTTCAGTCCTAAACCGTTAGTTTTTCTGACAGTTTCAGTCCTAAACCGTTAGTTTTTCTGACAGTTTCAGTCCTAAACCGTTAGTTTTTCTGACAGTTTCAGTCCTAAACCGTTAGTTTTTCTGACAGTTTCAGTCCTAAACCGTTAGTTTTTCTGACAGTTTCAGTCCTAAACCGTTAGTTTTTCTGACAGTTTCAGTCCTAAACCGTTAGTTTTTCTGACAGTTTCAGTCCTAAACCGTTAGTTTTTCTGACAGTTTCAGTCCTAAACCGTTAGTTTTTCTGACAGTTTCAGTCCTAAACCGTTAGTTTTTCTGACAGTTTCAGTCCTAAACCGTTAGTTTTTCTGACAGTTTCAGTCCTAAACCGTTAGTTTTTCTGACAGTTTCAGTCCTAAACCGTTAGTTTTTCTGACAGTTTCAGTCCTAAACCGTTAGTTTTTCTGACAGTTTCAGTCCTAAACCGTTAGTTTTTCTGACAGTTTCAGTCCTAAACCGTTAGTTTTTCTGACAGTTTCAGTCCTAAACCGTTAGTTTTTCTGACAGTTTCAGTCCTAAACCGTTAGTTTTTCTGACAGTTTCAGTCCTAAACCGTTAGTTTTTCTGACAGTTTCAGTCCTAAACCGTTAGTTTTTCTGACAGTTTCAGTCCTAAACCGTTAGTTTTTCTGACAGTTTCAGTCCTAAACCGTTAGTTTTTCTGACAGTTTCAGTCCTAAACCGTTAGTTTTTCTGACAGTTTCAGTCCTAAACCGTTAGTTTTTCTGACAGTTTCAGTCCTAAACCGTTAGTTTTTCTGACAGTTTCAGTCCTAAACCGTTAGTTTTTCTGACAGTTTCAGTCCTAAACCGTTAGTTTTTCTGACAGTTTCAGTCCTAAACCGTTAAACTGTTTACATTTTCAGGTAATCAAGTTAGTCAAAGGAAAAATGGATGATTGCATTGCTTGCTTGTAAGAATTGGACTAGCTTTGGACTTCTGGATCCGTGATCCTTATTCTCCCTTTAATGGGTTACTTTTAGGATCAACTATTATTGATTGAATTTCCTTTTATTATTGATTGAACGTGTATTTGATGAATGTTAATGAATGTATACGTTTGTACGAGTTTATGGATCGTTTCGATCTTATGTTTTCATATAGTTGACTCTACATAATTCCCATGTCGTGATGTGCTATTTCTAAGTGATACCCCATGATTCCGCCATGTTGGGGTGTTACACTTTCAACTAAATTGTTGTTTTTTCAGTTGCTTTTGGCTTTCTACAATTTAATGTACAAAGTTAATATGAACTATTAATGGTTACTTTTAGGATCAACTATTATTGATTGAACGTGTATTTGATGAATGTTAATGAATGTATACGTTTGTACGAGTTTATGGATCGTTTCGATCTTATGTTTTCATATAGTTGACTCTACATAATTCCCATGTCGTGATGTGCTATTTCTAAGTGATACCCCATGATTCCGCCATGTTGGGGTGTTACACGTTTCTTGTTTTGTGTTTTTTTCAATTAATCATATATAGTTACTACATAATTAAGATTCACTTTTTATATTCCTTCAACTATTCAGAGAATTGATCCTGTAAACTATTACTATATTAATCTTACATTTGTACACGACAATACATTTTCAGACACACGTTTAAATAAGCAACAATCTGTATAAGGTCTCTGAAAGCAACGTTATGATTCTCGGGGCAATACTCGGGTAACATAACTAGTTTTATATATATAGAATGTAGGTTTTGTTTTATATATATATATATATATTGTTTTACGTTTATATATATATATTGTTTTACGTTTATATATATATATATATATATATATATATATATATATATATATATATATATATATATATATATATATATATATATATATATATATATATATATATATATATATATATATATATATATATATATATATATATATATATATATATATATATATATATATATATATATATATATATATATATATATATATATATATATATATATATATATATATATATATATATATATATATATATATATATATATATATATATATATATATATATATATATATATATATATATATATATATATATATATATATATATATATATATATATATATATATATATATATATATATATATATATATATATATATATATATATATATATATATATATATATATATATATATATATATATATATATATATATATATATATATATATATATATATATATATATATATATATATATATATATATATATATATATATATATATATATATATATATATATATATATATATATATATATATATATATATATATATATATATATATATATATATATATATATATATATATATATATATATATATATATATATATATATATATATATATATATATATATATATATATATATATATATATATATATATATATATATATATATATATATATATATATATATATATATATATATATATATATATATATATATATATATATATATATATATATATATATATATATATATATATATATATATATATATATATATATATATATATATATATATATATATATATATATATATATATATATATATATATATATATATATATATATATATATATATATATATATATATATATATATATATATATATATATATATATATATATATATATATATATATATATATATATATATATATATATATATATATATATATATATATATATATATATATATATATATATATATATATATATATATATATATATATATATATATATATATATATATATATATATATATATATATATATATATATATATATATATATATATATATATATATATATATATATATATATATATATATATATATATATATATATATATATATATATATATATATATATATATATATATATATATATATATATATATATATATATATATATATATATATATATATATATATATATATATATATATATATATATATATATATATATATATATATATATATATATATATATATATATATATATATATATATATATATATATATATATATATATATATATATATATATATATATATATATATATATATATATATATATATATATATATATATATATATATATATATATATATATATATATATATATATATATATATATATATATATATATATATATATATATATATATATATATATATATATATATATATATATATATATATATATATATATATATATATATATATATATATATATATATATATATATATATATATATATATATATATATATATATATATATATATATATATATATATATATATATATATATATATATATATATATATATATATATATATATATATATATATATATATATATATATATATATATATATATATATATATATATATATATATATATATATATATATATATATATATATATATATATATATATATATATATATATATATATATATATATATATATATATATATATATATATATATATATATATATATATATATATATATATATATATATATATATATATATATATATATATATATATATATATATATATATATATATATATATATATATATATATATATATATATATATATATATATATATATATATATATATATATATATATATATATATATATATATATATATATATATATATATATATATATATATATATATATATATATATATATATATATATATATATATATATATATATATATATATATATATATATATATATATATATATATATATATATATATATATATATATATATATATATATATATATATATATATATATATATATATATATATATATATATATATATATATATATATATATATATATATATATATATATATATATATATATATATATATATATATATATATATATATATATATATATATATATATATATATATATATATATATATATATATATATATATATATATATATATATATATATATATATATATATATATATATATATATATATATATATATATATATATATATATATATATATATATATATATATATATATATATATATATATATATATATATATATATATATATATATATATATATATATATATATATATATATATATATATATATATATATATATATATATATATATATATATATATATATATATATATATATATATATATATATATATATATATATATATATATATATATATATATATATATATATATATATATATATATATATATATATATATATATATATATATATATATATATATATATATATATATATATATATATATATATATATATATATATATATATATATATATATATATATATATATATATATATATATATATATATATATATATATATATATATATATATATATATATATATATATATATATATATATATATATATATATATATATATATATATATATATATATATATATATATATATATATATATATATATATATATATATATATATATATATATATATATATATATATATATATATATATATATATATATATATATATATATATATATATATATATATATATATATATATATATATATATATATATATATATATATATATATATATATATATATATATATATATATATATATATATATATATATATATATATATATATATATATATATATATATATATATATATATATATATATATATATATATATATATATATATATATATATATATATATATATATATATATATATATATATATATATATATATATATATATATATATATATATATATATATATATATATATATATATATATATATATATATATATATATATATATATATATATATATATATATATATATATATATATATATATATATATATATATATATATATATATATATATATATATATATATATATATATATATATATATATATATATATATATATATATATATATATATATATATATATATATATATATATATATATATATATATATATATATATATATATATATATATATATATATATATATATATATATATATATATATATATATATATATATATATATATATATATATATATATATATATATATATATATATATATATATATATATATATATATATATATATATATATATATATATATATATATATATATATATATATATATATATATATATATATATATATATATATATATATATATATATATATATATATATATATATATATATATATATATATATATATATATATATATATATATATATATATATATATATATATATATATATATATATATATATATATATATATATATATATATATATATATATATATATATATATATATATATATATATATATATATATATATATATATATATATATATATATATATATATATATATATATATATATATATATATATATATATATATATATATATATATATATATATATATATATATATATATATATATATATATATATATATATATATATATATATATATATATATATATATATATATATATATATATATATATATATATATATATATATATATATATATATATATATATATATATATATATATATATATATATATATATATATATATATATATATATATATATATATATATATATATATATATATATATATATATATATATATATATATATATATATATATATATATATATATATATATATATATATATATATATATATATATATATATATATATATATATATATATATATATATATATATATATATATATATATATATATATATATATATATATATATATATATATATATATATATATATATATATATATATATATATATATATATATATATATATATATATATATATATATATATATATATATATATATATATATATATATATATATATATATATATATATATATATATATATATATATATATATATATATATATATATATATATATATATATATATATATATATATATATATATATATATATATATATATATATATATATATATATATATATATATATATATATATATATATATATATATATATATATATATATATATATATATATATATATATATATATATATATATATATATATATATATATATATATATATATATATATATATATATATATATATATATATATATATATATATATATATATATATATATATATATATATATATATATATATATATATATATATATATATATATATATATATAACAATTAATATAAATATATATATATATATATATTTCCATATTTAAATGGGAAATGATTTATCCTTCTAACCAATTAGCCTAATAATCCTCCTAACTATGAGATGATGACATGTGGAAAAATCAGGGGCAAGATTAGGAAAGAGAATTAGTGGATACCACATGTCACCTTCTTAAAGTTTTAGAAGGAATTTTAAGATAATCTTTAAGAGGATTTATCATTTTCCTTATTAATAATCTAAAGTATACATAAGCTAATTATGGATAAGACGCACGGACAACTGTTCCTTCGAACTAAATTAAAAAAGATCTTAAGGTGTTAATATGCATCAAAGATAGAAGATAAAAATAAAATTAAAACAAATTTCATATACAAGAATTATTACAAAAGATAAAATAAAATATATGTTGTTCAGAATTACATTCTTTTATACTGATTTTATTTACATTCTTTACATATAAATTACCGTTTATTGGTAAGGTCTTTGTCTTTTGAGAGGATCCACTTGGGTTTGAATCCCATTTTCCACATTTGTAAAGGTGGATTAATAAGAGTTTTTTGAGATTTTGGATTTCATCTATGGCATGCGTGTAATTTAGGCTTAGGATAGAATGTCATTAAAAAACGTTAGTTTTTCTTATATTTTCAAATTTGAATTTATAAAGTTATTTATTTATATTTATTTAATAATTTATTTTATTTCAAAAAATGTTGTTGATCTCTTACGAGTTTCATGGACTAAAATACAAACGGCCCTCAAGTCGTCTGAGAAAGTATGGTGCGGCTCTTAGGGTTTAGGGGGGTATTTATAGGTTTTCGGGAAGTTCCAGATCTGAACCAACTTCACCAGCAGCGCTGGTGAGGTCCCAGCTGCGCTGGTGAGGTACAGGATCACTTCCAGCGGCGCTAGAGCTTCAGGTGAGCGGCGCTAGTCTTTGCACTCAACACCAAAGTTGTAGATCTTTCTCTTGCCTTTCCGTGGATAGCTTACTCGTCAGAAACGGAGTTCGTATGAAGAAGTTATTGCCCAAAATACTAACACATGGTCATTTGCTTCATGTTGGCCTCAAATTCTTCATGTTCCGCTTGCTAGTCTTCGTCCAAATGTCATGTGGCTTCGTGTTAAGTTGAGTTGAGGCGTTTACCTTCACTTGCACGCCTTGTCCTATCATAACATATCATCCAATTAAGTACCAAAAGTTCACATTTCTAAACTCATTTAAGCATCAAAATACAACCAAAAGATATGAGAAATAATCACGAAATGAACGCTCATCAAGGGCCGGGTTTTTTTTAAGTCGTTAACTGCTAAGTGTATTAAGTGGCTGAATGTATAAATAATGTCTGTATGTATTGAGTAAAAAATAGGTAATTAACGGTTATTTTTGTTTATTAAGTCAAAAAAGAAACATGAAATTTGACTGAATGTAGTAAGTTCTTAATTATTAAGTCTATCTATACTTCTATTCTTCTATACTTCTATACTACTATATAACCAATGAGGTGAAACCCTAGTGGTACCTCTATCATGTGACCACATGGGCCCACAGATGAAGGTTAGAGGTCACAGGTTCAAAACTTGCCAAAGACAAGTGAAGAAACTATATCTTGTGATCCTATGTGTGAAGATGGTGACTTACCAGACACGAGCTCTATGCGGTGTGCGCTCTGGATACCAAAACGGTACATGGGACCAGAGGGTTACCACTCATTTACCCTTTACTACTATATAAAAAATATAGTCCCATGTTGAAAGTTAAAAAAAATGGGACATGCGAATTGACCAAGCTACCCTTAATGAATTAAATCACCATCAACCCTTAATATTAAATTACACAATCAGGCCCATATATTATAAAATATATCTACAATCCCCTTTAAATCAAACATTTTTACATCCATTGCCTACACAATTTGACGCCGCCACCACCATCACCATCCGTCGCTGCCATTACACCGCTGTCATTACCGCCGCATTGCACGGATACCGTGCTAGTTAAGATAAAAAGAAACAAGGCCTCAATCTAGTTTATCAGCTACATTTTTTAATATTTGTAAATAAAGATAAATACAACAACACGATAATTTAGTACGAGAGGGGTACCCGCGCAATGCGGCGGCAGGATGGCGACGACAGGTGATGTTGGCGTTAATGGTGTGGTTATTAATGTAAAGGTAGTTGACGTAAAAGGATAGTATAGTTAATGAAAAGGGACACTCGTGAAAATAGAATATTATGGTATGATATTTCCTTACAAAGTGAAAGACAAACTTATTGGGGTATTTCTGGTATAACAATACTCATTTAATATGAGTAACTATAATTTTAAGGGTAAAAATGGTATTTCAAAGGCTGAATGTTTAATGGTAAAAAAAATGATATTTCAAAGGCTAATGTTTAATGTAAAAAAAAGTTTTTTGTTTTATAAGGTATTATAGATTATAGATAATATTTATTATCTTTTAAAATATATATCTTTTTAATATCTTTTAAATATAGTAAGATAGATAGATCATAGACAGTCCAAAAAAGGAAATCCCACAAATAGTTCATTCCTGCAAAAACACGCCAAACATTCACATTGACATTCACCTCTACTTACATAAATCACCCCCTCCTCCAAGATTCACAAAATCTGTCAGAAACCCAAAAAAAAAAAAAAAATCTTTAGAAAGAATAAAAAAAAAAAAGATGCAGCAGGGGCAGGGGTGCCCAGGGACTAATTCATTCAGATACAATACAACTTTATGCAGCTGCAATCCAGGCTTCTTTTACAACACAAATAACAACACCTGCACACCCTTTACAACAACTTCATCAGATGGGGAATTCTTTGTGGGGTCAGGGGTTGACTATTCAATAAACATACCAGCAAACATATTTGCATTTGATACTATAAAGAAGTTCACACAATCACAGGCAGTGTTTCTTGAAACAACAGTTGTGATGCTTGTTTCTTGGCTCTTGTTTTGTGTTTTTGTTAGGTGTGTTGGGAAGCTTGGTGATGGGACTAATTCTTGGTTTCGAATTCGATGGTGGATTAGTCGGTTGGATGTTGCTTTCGCTACTAGACATTGGCTGGTATATTTTTTGATTTGTTTTTTTTTTCTTGAATTTTTTTGGATTTGTTGTTTTGTATATTTTTTATAATAATCAATATTTTATTTATGAATGTATGTTTTACATGGAAATAGAGGCAAACGGATAATAAACTGCGCTGCTAATCATTTTTGTAGATATAGTATTTTAGGTTTAGTTCCACTTAATTTAGGGGGGTGTTATAAGCTGATGATGATAAAGTGCTTAAGTCTACTAATAGAAGCAGATAAAGCGGTTTTTGAAAGAGTGTTTGTTATTGCTTTTAAAAGAAGAGTAATAAGCAGATACGAAGAAAAAATAAGCAATCCTTAAACACCCTCTTAAGAAAAAATAAGCAATCCTTAAACACCCTCTTAGGAGTATTTATAGTATATAACCTACTTTGAAATATAATGTCATTTGTTAGAGCTTTAGTAACGGGCCGGTGGTGGGGGTCGGTTGTGAGGATTTTATTTTTTGTTTCTTTTTTTTGATTGGTGTATAATGTAAGATATAGTGGGGTATTAAATTTGAAGGTGATGGGTTGTAGGGAAAAAGAGAATGGTGCTGACGTGACAGTACTTTTAATAGGTGGTGGGGGTGAACGGTTACAAACGGTCTTAGTAATTTAGCGTTATTGAGGGATGTAGTCAAATAGAAAAATGGGGTTGGAGGTATGGAGTGTATACTCCCATTAAACTCAATGACATCCCGCACCCAAATTGTGAAAGTCAAGGGGGGGGCACCCCCCCCCCCCCCCCTTTTGGGTCCCAGGGGAATTGCTCCTTGTGGAGGTCTTGTTATGCACTTATGTTGCTGATTAACTTCAGTGAGTAGGGCTCAATACCCAGGTCACTGACTTGGTTGTTTTGAGACCAAGTTGATTAGCGAGTGTGGCTGGTGAGCTAGGTGACCAGTGACTTTGCTGGATTGTTTCCCTTGATCCATAATTGTTTAGACCTATTCAATGGGGAGTTTCAAACGTGATTAAAGGGCCCGTGATGACTTGGTCATGTAATTGCGTGACTGTTATGAGGAAACATTATTGGGAGATTAATTGGCCTATTAATAATTCTCATTATACCCTCACAAATTGGGTTTGTTATCTATGTAATGGTATAGGTGACATGTTGAAATTGGGAATGAATTGTTTCTTTTGTGCATAGGAACTTAGGAAGAATGATGACTAAATTGAGCCATAGGGCGGCATTGTCTGTATCCTGTTCTTGTTGTTCAATGTTGGATATAGTTCCATGTTTTGACTTTTTAGATGTCAGGTGTCTATGTTATTTTCAAAGTTGTATAGTTTTTTTCTTTGTATAGAAAGAATGATCATTAAGGTGAGCTATATAAAGATTAAACTGCAACGGAAAAAATGTTAAAGATTAAGAATTCGAGAAATATGATACATTTGAATTTGGTAACAGTTCGGTTTCCCCTTTTGGTTTGTAAATCAAAGAGATTGAGTTGGTATCTGTTTTAGTAATCAGAATCTTCATGCATTTCTTTTGGTCGGGTGTTATGTTAGATTTAGTTCCATATTTTGACTTTATAGACTCCTTTGAGCTAAGTACTTGATTTCTTTGAAATACTCGAGACTTAATTAATTCTTGTTAACAACGAGGTTATTATCAGTTGATCATAAATACTTTGTCATCGAGTTGATTATGGGAATTACATAAAGGGCTTAGGATTTGGGAAAGTGATATGATTTATAATCCTTTGACAACGGATTCATGTTGGTGAAAGTTGATATTGGTAGATATAAATAAGATTAAATGGTTACTATTTTCATTATGTTCTGTCAAATGTGAGGTCTTGTTAATATCTTTGTTCTGTGCAATAAATCCTTGTCCTATACCATATAAAAGTATTTATCAGTATTGGCATCAAGGTTTCAGTAATATTTGGTTCTTATTTTAGTTGAATCTCTGTAATTTGGCTATAATATATTGTTCTATTTTATGTAGGATGATCAAAAGGTTGTCAAGAAACGAAAGACAGAACTTGGTGGAATGTTCTCAATTGCAAGTTGGATTCTTTTTATTGGTCTGTTTGCAGCGTAAGTTGCCTAAGTTTCATATCCAGATTCCGTAATTCATTTCTATAAAAGTAGACAAACACAATCTTACATTGTTGAACAAGAAAGGATACAATCTACAAACATATACTTTCACAATCATGTCAATTACATAACTTGTCACTTAGTCCTAATCTAATTCAACTAAGTGAGCTGAAGTATTAACTCTCTTAGCTGTTATTCATGATTTACGTTGGTTAGTTTGTTTCGCATTAAGCAAACACGACTTAGTAATATGATTGAAATTACCTATGTAAAATTAGGTGAGTAACATGATTGAAATTATCTATATAACAGTAGGTGTCTGTGTATCTATTTTGCCATAATTTTTTTTGAAGAGTATGGATTTGTGTTTTGGAACTGATTAACTATTGCTATTTGTATTAGGAATAATCAGTTCATAACGAGTGCATAACCATATTTTTCTTCTTATTGTATAATTGGCCCATCCTTTTCATACTGTCTGCGCTAAAATTTTTTTGAAAAGAAGAAAAAAAATTCACCTTATTGGTCCCTCTTTTACCATAAGGCTAAAGGTTCTACTTTCTTTTCACACAACGTATCTTTTTTTACAAGAATGTGTTTATTTTGGTCTTTTATATGTTAACTTCTCAAATAATCTAAATCTCTTAACAACAAAAGCACATCGAAACACTATCTCCTACAGCCCATTCTAGTTTATTGATAGTGATTTTTTTATTATTCAAATCACAGGTTACTTTACCAAGTTATATCAATGAGGACCATTGAGATACACAGTGTCATAGCATCAAATGCACCCGACTTAGCTTCCTTTCATAATGATATGGAATTCAATATAACAACTGTCTCTGGCATGAGCTGTTCTAATCTACAAGGTCTCAGCAATATCGTCGCTGGGAATCCTGGTTTCATAGACTATAGAACCGCACCACTATCCAGTTTTGGCAGCTTCTCGTGTGAAAATACCACAAGGGGTCCCACCATAACTATTAAATGTAACGATTGTCAGTTTATTCACGACAATATTTACATTTCATGGCAGTTTGTTGATATCCCAAATGTGCCTGCAGCCGCCGTTGGTTTCGAGTTTAAGTTGACTGCCACAGACCGCCGCCACAAAAAACATGTGAGTTATGTGAGCGGTACCTTGAAGAATGGAAGCACTAATACTGCAAAGTTTGTTACTTATAGAGGAAACGATCCAAATATCCTGCAATTCAATCTGTTCCCGAGAATATACCGCACTAAGCATGATCTTAGGCTTATACAGCCTCTTTTTCATGATTTCCTCCCGGGTTCGTCTTTTGGTGATGCGAATCGGTTACAGGCTTCGTTTCAGAAATTTAATGATGGGAATGTTAATACCACATTGTACATTAATTTCCTTTCTTCTTACATTGTGGAGGTTGACAATCAAAGCACTCTCGGGCCTGGTGAGTAGTTTCCTAATATTAGATTTGTTTCTTCTCAAGTACAGCAATGTTTTAGATTTTCATTTTAAACTGATAATCGAGTTGCATTATGGCTATGAGTTTTTATGTTTGGTGAAAAACGAATTCTGCGTCTAAATATGCGTCAAATACTTAGATCTGGGCAATGAATTTATACCAGCTGCAGCAGAACTTTTAACTATAGCAAAGTTACTTATTTGCTGTTTTTTTAAACTTAATTTCAGGAGCTTCTATTTCCATTTTGTCTTATTTTTTATATCACACATTCAAATATCTCGCTATCTAATTATTACAAATTAAAAAATGAGATTCCAAGGACCATTTATTGCAGATCTGGTCTGATTATTAGTTATCGAATAATTACTTTCAAAATTTTATCTAGATACTCCCTTGATTATATGCATCTTAAATTATTTTTTCTTGGAACTTCATTCAACAGATTGAACTTTTATAAAGTTCTTACGTAGAAACTGCAACAATTTCCATTTTAGTAAATCCTGTATTTGTTAAAAGTTTGGGGAAGTAATTGCTGTCTTGAAGGAAAATTTAGACGTTACATTACAATGATATTCAGACACTACTGTATAATGCTATTTAGGGTTAAACATAGTGATCTAACGTACATTATTTTTCTAACTATGCAGTGGGCTTTCTAGCTGATCTTGGTGGCTTGTATTGCATTAGCATCGGTATATTTTTCTACTTTTTGGTGCAAGTAAGCTTCTTATTCCCTTTCCTTTAAAATACTAAACAGAATCTGACTGACAAAAAAACGGAACCTAGAATTAAATTGATCCATAAGCTCGTTGGCAGCAGTTTAGAAGTAGTTATGGTCCCAAACCATACTATGACCAGATAGTTCGATTTCAATTGAAGAATATAAGATACAACATCATCATATTAACTTAAAAAAGATATAAAAATAAACCGGTTCAGCTCTGGTTTTGATAATAGCTCGTTTAATGTATATTTCATGCTCGTTCTAATGTTGTATCGCTGTAGTTTGAATATAGATTCAAGAGGTTTCGTCATGAGGATACTGTGATGAGAAGTATTAGAAGTCGCCGGAGAGCCCAAGAACGTTGGAATAAGGTTTGTTGTCTTAGTTTAGCGAGTACAAGGGGGTGTTTGGATTTTTGTCTTGGAATTTATTATATAATAAATAATTTTAGATTCCGCATTTGATTCTTTGGGCCAAATAATGAGTAGCTGAAATGATTTATGCAAAGATAAACTAAATATATAGATCAATTTCTTTATAAACCTAATTTGAGAGACTTTCACTTTCATTTCTGATTACTCTGAATACTTTTTTGTTCATTTTATCAATTAATTTGTAAGAACTCAGAATTTGCCAAACACTCAAACAATGTTAATATTCTTAATATTACAACCTCACTCCTTAATTTCATTACAAATGAATGAAGAATAGATAGAACTAGCTAAAACTTGCACAATAAATTTTAAAACAAAACATCCAAATGCCCCTAACTTTTTAATTTGAAAAATTGCAGCAGTGTGGAACCAATTTAATGCGAGTATTAACTGAGTTTGTTGTTGTCTTTTTTGTTTTTATTGAAACTAGCTAAGAAAGTATGTAAGCTTTACTTGGGGCCCTGGAATGTTGCCGTATGAAGATGTATCTTTGACTTTTGTGGATACAGCATCTTGCAATTGTTTTCCTGTTCAGAAAGGTGGATCCCTTAGGAAACAAATACGCAAGGATAATATCAATTTGAACAACAAACTTAGCACCCCAAGTGAAAAGGTAAAGATTCGCAATTCGTTTTCTCATTTGTAGCTACTTGTTTCAAAAACTTTTTGCGTTTTGGATTCAGTTCACATACTCATTCGAACACAGCACATCTATAATTGTGTAATTGTGTTTGTCATATGTGTAAATGTGCGATAAATATAATACTTAACTGTCTCTAAAAAAGTAAAACACAACTGACACTCAGTAGTCTAACATGAACTATTATAGTTAACCAGAGACATTCACTTTATTTCTGGAAAACCAATGAGTCACCTTGCTTAAACTTTTTTTTCTTAACTCCAGGTGGTACAAGATGTGAAACATGCAGAAGAAAAGAATGGAAACAAGCATATGCATTCTAATAATGCAGATACAGTTGCTGCTGATATACCTTTGCCGCCGTCATTAGGTAACTAACTACCCGTGATTAAATCTTAAGCCATCAATGTATGTTGAATGTGTAAAAGTGGCGGCTACTTTGACCCATTTCGTTATTAATTGGTAAACAAGTCAAAAGGGTCAAATCAAAGTATTTAACCAAAGGAGTCAAATGGGTCGAAGAAATTGGAAGTCACCCAACTTTATTTGAAATGCACACAACGTCAATCGTTTTTATTCGGATCTATTTACACTAATTTTGTACTGTAATAAACTTGTTTTTAAATATTTTGTTATTAACTGGAAATGGACAAAGCTGTGTATGTGGTAAACCCTACATGACTAGGCCCGTTTTGACCCATTCTGAAAGGTGAACCCCATTTCACCTTGAGTTAATTTGAATTGCTACCTTTAATTTTGCATAACTCTTTGTGTCGCAGAAATCAGGCCTGGTTCTGACATTAGCATTTCAGAAATCCAAAAAAACCTTAAAAACCTCTATGAATACAACATGATGCTTCACGAGAAGTTGGTTATCACTCAGTCTACAATAAATGATTTAACGTCAAAAGCTTCCGAATCTTCATCAGATCAGAGGCACAATTAGCCATCATTTTCTCATCACATACTGCTAGGCTGCTGGGTTCAGATGTTGTAATTCATCTTAGTCATTGGAGTAGTTATTTCCGTAAGGGTAAAGAAATGAAATTTTGCGTGTGGGTTCTGTACGTCCAGCATTCTGCTTTGTAAAGTTTGTTTTATGTTTTGGCGTATGTAAATTTTATTGGAGGATGTCACACCAAAACTCTGGTGACCATAGTCTTAACCACACCCCCAAATACGGGGTGTGGTCATTCTTTTTTTCTTTTGTATTCCACCTGGGAGTTTTGGTGGAAACAAAATGTTAGTGTTTGACTCAAACAGTACTGTTTGCTCCATATTGATCCACATTAGATTAGTGGTTATGTTTGTTAAATTCAGATAGAATGCTTTTGTCTTCCTGCGAGCTCCGTATCTGCATTCAGATCACCCCAACTCACGAATGTCCTAAACTCGACATTCTTTTATAAAAGCTCAAATAGGAGAAGCGTCGTTTTTGGATGGACGGGTCGGACCATTACTGAATTAGGCCCGAACCTTGTCTGGTTATTAGTTTCTTGAATTCTTGTCATCTACTTCTTTTAATTTCTTTGGACCCTTAACAATAAATAAATATTGTGTTTGATGAAAGTGCAATAATTTAAAGAAACTATCAAACCAAGATGTAAAAAGTTCGTATTTGAAGAAATCAGATTGTAAATTTAAGTTATTGTAATTTCAAATCATAATAAATAGTCATTTTGAATCAGATTGCGATATCATGTTCATACAGGAGTCACACTTGAACTTGCAATTATTTTTACATATTAATTAATATATATATTAAAAACAAAGTCATCGTTTTGCGTGCAAACAATAGTAACGGGCCATTCTTATTTCTTTGGGCCCGATTTCACTTTTTTAATGGGCCATTTTTATTTTTTGGTTTTCCATTTTCTTTGAGCCCGTTTTCATTTTCTTAACGGGCAATTTTCATTTTCTTTAGATCCGTTTTCATTTTCTTATTTTTACCACATAACTTTTAACTTTTTACTTTTTGTCACATAAATTTAATTTCTTTTACTTTTGGCAAGAAAGTTTTGTTTTATTTAGTTTTTAAACTTTCGTTTTTCTAACTTTTGGCACGAGATTTTTGTTTTATTTACTTTTTAAACTTTCGTTTTTCTAACTTTTGCCACGAAAGTTTCATTCTCTTTACTTTTTATCACATAAACTTTTAACCTTTTACTTTTTGTCACATAACTTTAATTTCTTTTACTTTTTACCACATAACTTTTGGATTTTTAACTTTTGTCAACGAACTTTTATTTTCTTAACTTTTTACCACATAGCTTTAAGTATTTCAAGTTCAGTCACCAAAGTTTTATTTTCTTTACTTTTTACCATAAAACTTTTTCTTTTATAACTTTTCCGGTTAATGTTTTTATTATTATTATATATATAACAATTGAAGTTTCCTTAGCTACAGGGAACTTCTATTGTTTCACACTTTTACACCAAACTTTCACATCTTCTATTTTTAACACAAACTTAGTTTATTTAGATTTTTGAGTTTCTTAATTTTTGTCACATAACTTTAACCTTTTAACTTTTTCTTTCACATCTTCTATTTCTAACACAAACTTAGTTTATTTAGATTTTTGAGTTTCTTAATTTTTGCCACATAACTTTAACCTTTTAACTTTTTGTCACGTATCTTTAATTTCTTTTACTTTTGGCATGAAAGTTTTGTTTTATTTAGTTTTTATACTTTTGTTTTTCTAACTTTTGCCACAAAAGTTTCATTCTCTTTACTTTTTATCACATAAACTTTTAACCTTTTATTTTTTGTCACATAACTTTAATTTCTTTTACTTTTGGCACGAAAGTTTTGTTTTATTTAGGTTTTAAACTTTCGTTTTTCTAACTTTTGGCACGAAATTCTCATTCTTTTTACTTTTTATCACATAAACTTTTAAACTTTTACTTTTTGAAACATAACTTTTATTTCTTTTGCTTTTGGCACGAGATTTTTGTTTTATTTACTTTTTAAACTTTCGTTTTTCTAACTTTTGCCACAAAAGTTTCATTCTCTTTACTTTTTATCACAAAAAACTTTTAACCTTTTACTTTTTGTAATTTTTACTACATAACTTTCGGTTCTTTTAACTTTTGCCGCGAAAGCTTCCTTTTATTTTGTTTTTACCACATAACTTTTGGATTTTTAACTTTTGTCAAAAGTTTTATTTTCTTTACTTTTTACCATAAAACTTTTTCTTTTATAACTTTTGACACGAATGTTTCATTTTTTTTACTTTTTACCACATAACTTTTGGATTTTTAACTTTTGTCAACGAAGTTTTATTTTCTTAACTTTTTACCACATAACTTTAAGTATTTCAAGTTCATTCACCAAAGTTTTATTTTCTTTACTTTTTACCATAAAACTTTTTCTTTTATAACTTTTGACACGAATGTTTCATTTTTTTTACTTTTTACCACATAACTTTTGGATTTTTAACTTTTGTCAACGAACTTTTATTTTCTTAACTTTTTACCACATAGCTTTAAGTATTTCAAGTTCAGTCACCAAAGTTTTATTTTCTTTACTTTTTACCATAAAACTTTGAGTTTTCGCCACATAACTTTCAATTTTGTAACTTTTCACGAAAGTTTCATTTTCCTTACTTTTCACCACATAACTTTTGGATTTTTTTCCTTTTGTCAACAAGGTTTTATTTCTTAACTTTTTACCACATAACTTTAAGTATTTCAAGTTCATTCACCAAAGTTTTATTTTCTTTACTTTTTACCACATAACTTTTCACTTTTTAACTTTTGCCACGAAAGTTTCATTTTATATAATTTTTGCCACATGTGTAGATGTTACGTAATGTCTCCCGGGGCAACGCCCGGGAATAAAAACTAGTTATCTTCAAAAGCAAATGATTTTATATTATGCGGGTATTCGGGTAAGCTTTTTTGAGGGGCTTTTTAGCTTATGGATATGTATGGTTGGAAGCCTTAAAAAAGCTTTAAGCATCAAGCTTCTAAGAAAAAACTTTTATCTAATAAAAATGGTTGAAAGAGCTTGAAGCTTTTAATCCGGAGAAAAAGCTCTTTTTTGTTAAACGCTATCACACTTAGCGTTTCACAAAAGCTGCAAGCTTTTACCTTGTAAATTTACTTAACTAACCTTCTTTTTTATTCCTTTACCTATACAGACTTCATAATAGTGGGGGTAACAATTATCAGGCCATGACACATATGACATATGTACTTATTACTCCTCATAAGTATGTGTAATGGCCCGATAATTGTCTAATAAAATTGTTGTCCCCTCACTATCTAACAAACAATAAATTATTAAGAATGAAAAGTAGTGAGATACATTACAATGTACAGCTTAATACTCCACATATCTAAAACAGAAGGCTAACAATTTTCATGTCTACTAACAATAAATTCTTTGTTATGTAATCTATCTTACTATCTTCTTAAGAACGAAAAGAAAGAGAATTTTATGGTTTCAAAAACTAACATGGGAAAGATGGCCTTTCTTGGGTGTGTTTGGTTTATATATGCGAATGGAAATGGATATAGATTTGATTAAAAGTAACAATAGATTGAAAAAATCTATTATATTATTAAAACTTATGTGATTTTATCTGTTCTTATTGCAAAAAAAAAAATTAAAAAAATCTCGTGGTCCCTGAATAACCTGAATATCCGTTTACTTGTTAGAACTAATCACTGGAAGTTTGGCTTTGATTTGCCCAACCTGTTGTTATAGATTAGTTCTATTAGTATGTAGTTTGTTTTCAAGAGTTGCTTTTCATATTTTTCGCGTAAAAAATATATATAGAATTGAATGGCTGGTTTCTCTTTTTGTAAAAAATTTGAAGCACCTGGTCTTAGGGACTTTAGCAACGCAGGTTTAGCAAAAACTTCAATGAAAAAATAACTCCAGAAAGATACAATGTACAGCTTACAACTCCATATGTATACATACATATATGACTGGGAATGTACAACAAATACCAAGTAAAGGTCAACATATTGTACAACCTACTCACACTGCTGTGAAAGAAACCCAACCAATACCGACACGAGACCAGACAGGCCTTTGAGAAAACTGAAATTCTTGATGCAGTCCAAAATACCATGTACCCATTATACCTTTTTGACTCTAAGTCGATTGAGCCTCTTGATAAGGGCCGGTACGTGGTCGGGTCACTGCAGCTAATATGTCGGCATACCCAACCAACCCAACCAAAACATCATCATTCTCCGTTTCCGTCACCCAAACATGTGTTGCACGATGAGATAACATTTGTGCCATAACTGCAGCTAATGAGCTTGTAGCTTTACACGTCAAAGGGACACTTCTACCCCTATACATGCTCCTATTACTCCCGAAACTTTGACTTGAAGGGTTAAGATTAAGGAACCCAATACTCCTGCTACTAAAAGTCCTTTGCCTATTTATCCGGCCTCCACCGCCGCCATTGACTAAATTTGCACCATTTGCCGCCGTTAAATTGGGAAGTGACCTTGCAGAGACATTATCTTCGACACCCGTTACAAATTGACCTGCAGAAAGATTAGCAAGAGCCCACGCAGCAGCTAAATAATCACATTTCCATAGTTTGGAAGCTGAAATCTCTCCAAGAATTTTCTGTTGACCATCAGGTGTCGGCTCAACAACTGCAAATGCACTTGGTTCATGAGGAATTTTAAGGGCGGCTTCGATTGCTGGAGATGATGCTTCAATGGAAAAGTAGTTTGGATTAATTATACCAAGGGATGTAATTGAAGATAAAGGAAGGGGGGCTAATGCTCCAAGACAACCAATTAAGAAACGGATAACGTCTTCTCTTGAAAGACAGCAATATTTATCACGAATTATGGTGGTGGGTGTAGATGATGAAGTTCGGTTGATATTGGGAATGGCGATGTTTGGATTACTGTCAATGTTTTTGAGCCATTTTCCATTGTAAAGAACTGAGAAACGTTTGCTCATGCCACGCCATCCTATGCTTTTCGGAACAAGAAGACGCCTCACTCCGTTCTTCATCATCTCTAATGCATCTATTAACCTAGAATAATAACAAATGCTTGTTAATTAGGTAGCTCATCCTTTCATGTATGGTGTCCTCAGTCATTTTGGAGAAAGTAAGTCTGGAAATCTTAGGGTATACAAGTATATCATTAATTACCTGGAAAAGAGGTGCAATTTAGACCCATTCACTTGTGATTGCATATGATTTATGGTTTACCAGTAACAGGTCAAAATATAAATAAATACAGCTCATAGTAAACAGGTCAAAAGTAGATTATTTCAGTTGTATATGTACTAAGAAATTAGATCACCTAAATAATTCGACCATCATTCTAGTAACATAACTTCTCCATTTTAGAATGGATAAACAAAGTGTTGGCAACTTGACATGAACCAGCAATCCAGCCTCAAAACATTAGGCAAACCACCCGAAAAGCCAACTTTACCACCTCTAATGTTGAGTTTGATTGGTGGTTTCATCAGATAAACTATGGTAACCACTAGGCTTGACCCTTGGTCAGCAGGTTTGATATTTTGGCCAGCTTTTGAAATCTTACCCATTTGACCCGTTGAAGACAAATAATAACCAAAATCAGCCCGTCTTCAAGTAAACAAATTGAAATTGCCACCTTGGAATTTAAAAAGTAAACAAGATCCAAGAAATAGTATGGAACATATATGCAGAACAAATTAAACCAGCACTAAGGGAACTAAGATAACACATAAATTCACTCGTGAAACAAGTGACAAATACACAAGCATAGATATCTCCAACCAACCAATCAATCAAACCATTGTACAGGTGGCAAATATGATGGTTTGGATAAGAAACATCTGTGTTGGCATGACCTATCTTTACTCTTTTGTCCAACTAATATAAGTTTATAAATAATTGACTATTATCATTGGTTAACAAACCCAAGGTTGCAAAACTCACAACTCGGACTACCCTTGGTGAGAGTCCTTGGTAAGAGTACTCAGATATGCGGGGAGTGCTCGGGATTCTTTATATACCCTCGGGATTCTTTATATAATTTAATTTCTTTTCAAATTATATGTAAAGAAAAACAGAGATAGACTAGAAACAGTTATATACTTGTCTAGAAACATAAACATAATTTGTCAAATACTTCAAACATATTGGTACTTCGAAAATATAAATATTAGTTATTGAGATTTCATAATAATAACATAAAAGGGTGGACTTGAGTTTGACCCAACTTGATCCGATTTTTCCGATTTTTCCGATTCTTCCGAGTTTGACCCGTTGACAGACGTTTTAGTCCGAACATATAAAAAAACTCTTCGGATGGACCCCAGGGTACGAGTCATCGCCGAGTACTCAGCCGAGTTGACCGAGTTTTACAATAATGGGCAAAACGATATGCTATTCACATATGCAAAGCAAAGTAGGAAATTTTAAGCTTTTGTTTACACTTTTGGTGATTATGAACCCATTTGACTAGTTCAGCCCGAAGTAAAATATACTAATCAACCTGTTTTAACATAAACGGGCTAAAATTCCAACCTCTGAATAAACAGAGAAATTCAATATATAAAACTAAACATATACACAGATCTAATTGAATAGGCACACAAAAATCTAAGGCAACACATGGACCAAGGTAACAAACAGATTAATATTGAATTGTTACAGTCTTCAGAGCATTTTACAAGAATGTCTGACAATTATTACTAAATAATATGTCAAATTCAGTATCGGTGGCATGATGTCCTCGACTCCTCAGATACACTACCTCCAGTGATCCACATTTTCCTTTTTAATGCCAAAAAGGTGTTTATATTCTTTTAAATAAAGAAGATCCATTAAACTCAAAGCCTGAAAGAATACATCCCTCAAAATCCTCTAGTACTAGATTCCAGTATCTTGAATCAAAAGCAAGCCCATTACTATTAATAAGCAAAAAACAATTTTGAACAGGAAATTCTACTCTACTCCTCTTCTAATCTATAAACCCCATAATACTCCATTGCCAGGATTTGAACCCTGGTCTTTTCTCCAAGAGGCATAAGCCTCTACCACCCCACCTAAGTGGTGATGGCTATTAATAAGCAATTTTAACTAATCACATTACCAAACCTTACATCCAATGCTCCAAAACACTTAAAACATCATAAAATTACTAGTATTAAAAATCTCAACTGATTCATACCATTCAATCTTTTCATATCTCAACTGATCCACACAAATAAATCAACTGTGATTGCATATTTTTTAACATAAGCTTATTTTTTACCACTTTCTAAATTACTTAACTGTAAAATAAGCAAATAAGTAATACTAGTATTTGTTTTTCATCCAAACACTCAGAACCTGCATATTAACTCTGATAAAAGCACATAAAATTTGCAATCCCAAACACCTAATATGCATAAAAACAAGAAAAAAAATATGTGCAAAAAGATGAGGTTTTTCCCATTCAGGTTACCAGGGAAAGGGCCAGCCTTTTTTACTCAAATTCCCTGGAGTAAAAAAAAAAAATAGAAGAAAATCTAACCTTGTGCCAGGATCAACTTCTTTCAACAAAGTATTATCAGGAATAACAACTTCAGAAACAGGTGTTTTCAAGGCATTATCTTGATCATTCAAACAATCTTCTTTAGCCAAAAAAGCAACAATATCAAGTGGATTCAGAATCCCCACAAATCTTTGATGTCTCATTTCTGCATTTTCAAACAACCCCTTTTGCAAATTTGATCTTCTTTTCCAAACTGCAATCCCACAATCTGTTGATTCACCAATTGCCCTTATTGCAGCCTCAACTGTCTCATTTTCAGTAAACTCAACCATTTCTGGCTTTCCAACTGTCAGATCTCCAACTACATGATACAAAAACACTGATGCCATTATAAAGATAGAAACTTTTGATGACCCTTTTGAGAATTTGATTGATTTGTGTTGAAATCAAGAAACCTCTTTTGGGAATTTTGAGTCAAATTTGGCCCAGATTATAAAGATTGAAACTTTTGATGACCCTTTTCAGGATTTGATTGATTTGTGGTGAAATCAAGAAACCCCTTTTGGGAATTTTGAGTCAAATTTGGGCTAAAGTTATAAAAGGGTATGCAAGAAAATTAAAAGAAGGTGGAAAGCAGTAATTGGTAATTTAAGAAGTGGTTTTAGTGAAGAAGATGAAATGAAGTGAGAGTAAGTGAAAGAATTGGCCATGGAGTAACACAAATTGGCTTTAAAAGAAAGCCCATGAAATGATGAAAAGATTGAACTTTTTTGAGATGAAAATTTAGGTGTGGTTTTTCAAGAATGATAAGGTTAGTGTGTGTTTTTGTGTGTGTGTGTCACTGTTTTGTTTTGTTTCGAGGAGAACGGAGGGAGAAGTAGGGACATCAATTTTTTTCCCAAATTCTGATTTTGTCCAGTTTTTGTATTAAACGTTTTTAAGCTTCTAACTTTTAGATTAAAATAAAAAGTTACTATACGGATGCCCGTGCGATGCGGTGGTGATGGTGGTAGCGACGAAGAGTGTGGCACGGCGGCAGTGGTGGAGGTGATGTGCGACGGTGGTGGTGGCGTGATGGTGAATATAAATTAATTGATGTAAGAGGGGTTAATATGGTTATTTAAGGGTTGGAGGATCTATGTTGTAATTTATTTTATTAAGGGTATTATAGGTAAATAGGTGAAGATGTTTAAATTAGTGAATAAAGAAAAGGGGTAATATGGTCATTTCAAAATCTTAATTACTTAAAAAAGGAATGATTAGTTTGCTTTATAGAGTAGTATAGATATAGATATAGAAATGTTGAGTTTTTATATTAATTCTAAAATTAAAGTTTCTCTAACTTATAAAAAAAGCTTTTGTAAAATTGTTTTTTACTTTACAAATAAAGTTAGAGACCTCTTGACTCTTTGATTTAATTATCTTTTAATTTTGACCTTTAATTTTAGTTTAATGGTTAAGATCCTCAATTTTATTGGGAATAACTTTAAAGGATTTCAATTCTAAAATTAGATAATTTTAGATAATTTCATTCGAGCCTAGAATTGATATTTACCTTTGATGATTATTGGGTACTAAAAATTTTTGGACATACCAAAATATGCTAATTAATGTATTTATATCGTATTGGTTTCATATCGGTACCAATTTATATGTAATCAAGATCGATAATATATTTTTGATAATTTTCAAACTGATAATATTATTAATAAAAATTCTCACACCCATGTGTAAGCACATCCATGAAATTATTAATCAAACTATCAATATCAATGTTGAGCATATTTATTTTTCATATTTTATATGGAATTATTGAGTTGAGTTGGATAGACCATGATTGATGGAATTGTATAAGATCCAAAATTGAATTTTGCTACCGATCATGCACTATCTAACAAACTATTTTAGTGTCATTGTCTAACTAACCCCAATTAGAAAAGTGATTACATAATGTATATGTACCAAATCATATAATGGATTACCTTGATTGCAAAAGTAAGTCGCTGATTAATCATGTTTAAAATCATGATTGATGAATATATATTTGTTTAATATCTAAAAAATGAACACATGAAATGCGAGAATGGCTGTGTGCCTGTTTATCTTTATTATTTTAGCATTATTCACATTTCACATCCACTAATCCACATCTCAATTTTCTCTTTACTTTTTGTCTTACTAGTCATTTTACGTATCATTCTACTCATATTTTTTTATTTTTTGATTGACTTATTATACCATTATCAATCAATAGACTTAAACTTTATTATAATAAGAAAATCCATTAAATTCTACTAGAGTTATGCCAGCGTGATGCAGCGTTGTAATGGCGGCGGTGAGGACGGGTGGTGGTGACCAGTGGCGGATCCAGAAAACTTGTTAACAGGGGGCACTTTCTACTAAAGTGGTGATAAAAAAGATTTAGATAATGGTTTTGGATTAAAAAAGAAGCATGGAAAATACAAAAATCACTAAAGTGACGATATGATATACTCGATAAAACACACATTTCATTGCCATTATACTGATTCATGATATATTCTATGTATCTCTCTCTTAATTACACCGAATATATACATATTATTTCATTAACACACTATCATAAAACATACATAATATTTCACTTGATTACACAAAATTAAAAATAGATATCAAAACAAAATCAAATACAAGTTATTTTTTCAATGAAAGATTACGGTATAATATACTTAATTAACTGTTACGTATGAAGCAGAGAAGTTTATTTCATTAAAAGTGTGCAATTATATCAAGGGACGAACTTATCCAACTTAAAACATATTTTAGGTTTACTGATAAATCTATTTTTAAGCTGGACAACTAGTGTATGGGCTAAGAAATGTAACATATAGTGGGCTATTGGAAAAGTTGAGAGTGGGACTGGACCCCCTTCTACTTCATTGGATCCGCCTTTGGTGGTGACGGCGGTGGTGACGGCGGCGGTGGTGGTGGTGGCAAGTAGTTTAGGTTATTGATATAATGTAGTTTTGATAAATTGTTGAAACTTAAAATCAATATTGAAATTTAAGTTTAATGTTGAAACTTAAAAATAAATTTACTTTATAATATAATATAGATAAGCTGATGAAATTAGTAAGAATTTATTTGGAAAAATCTTGGCCTATATATGAAAATGTGGTCGTTGGTGGTGTAATGCGCATCTTCTTAGCTCCTCCGTAAAACAAAACGTACATTTTCTTTCAATTTTTTTAATTTTTAAAATACTTAAGTTATTTTTATTATTCATTAATTTAAATATACATGTGTAATATATTTATAATAACCTTAATAAAACTATTTATACAAAAGTGGAGTGTGTTGTCATGTCTAACTAGGTATAGAACTCTCTTACATACTAATATTTTAATATTTATTGTATAATAAATAAAGGGATAATGACATATGAATGTAACCACCTATGACAAAATGGTTATGTAATGTAGTGACCTACTCGGGTGGCTATATAATGTAAGAACCTTCATTTTTCGGGCTATGTCGTGTATGTTACCGGGTAACTTACAAAAAGTAACCGGTTATGCCACGTATAATGCCATGCGTACATTTATTTAATGGCATATGAATGTGCGTAGCAGGCACTCGTTTTCGTTCAGGACGGAATACATGACATTTTGTCAAAAAATGGGAAGCTATAATCTATATATCCACCCATCGTTTTTTCATATAAATATATATATATATATATATAATATATTTTATGTATATATATGTATATTATATTGGGTTTTGCTAAACGAAGTCCTAAGGGCTTTGATTAAGGTGCGTTAAATAGTTGTACACTTACCATAAAATTCAGAGGCTGGGCTTTTGATATGGAAAAGTACAACTTTTTTATGCATGTTAATTGAAGCCCTAAGAGCTTTATTTAGCATTTTCCATATAAATTTATAAGGCTACTTTCTTGTACCTGTAATCTATATATCTACCCATCGTTTTTCCCTTTGGTTGTTTGTTTGTTCGTTAAAAAGGGTTCTTGTGACAAATCCGGCAACAACAGCAGTTTCGGCGACAAATCAGATATTTATGCTTTTCATTTTTTAATATAAATGATATCTGAGTAAGCATACATTTGTACAAGTCAACGAAGGTCAACGAGAGTGGTGACCGGAAAATGTTACAACAGGTCATGACACGATACAAGACATAGCCCGAAAAATGAAGGTTCTTACATTACATATCCACCTGAATAGGTCACTACATCACATAACCATTTTATCATAGGTGGTTACATTCATATGCCATTATCCGATAAATAAATGATTGGCCTATCATGTTTTTTATGGATTCAAAAATTAGCATGTGAGGGGTTCTATATCTATGCTAAGTAGATGACAGCCACATATTTCCATCCCTCTAACAATATGGGAAAAGCGAGAGTGTAATTGTCATGTGCCTAGGCTAGGTATAGAACCCTTTCACAAACTAATATTTTAATATTTATTGTATAATAAATAAATGATTAGCCCCCTATATTTCTTATGGATTAAAAAATTGGCGTGTGATGGATTATATACCTAAGCTAGATACATGACAACCACATATTTCCATCCCTCTTACAATATACACCCGTGAACTCTTAAAATAACCACACCTCTCCTTTTACATCAAAGACTTTTACATTAATAACCACACCGCTACCGCCATGCACCGTATCACCGTTCGTCTCACCACCACTGCCGTCGCATTGCGCGGATACCCTTCTAGTAAATTCTTAATTGTTAATATCAGAAAATCAAAAATAAATAAATAAAAAAATCTGTGATCATTATTTACTCATGAAAAGTCGTCATGTCGTTTTGAATAAAAAAAGTCGTTTAAAACTGTTCACCGTGGCATGTTGGTAATTAAGTAATCAACAGTGCCTTTTATACCAAGGTTACATCTTCTTCTTTTTTTTGGTTTGACTTTCTCACTATTTACGATGACAAGATTGTAAAAAAAAATTTTTGAACATTCAAAATTATATTACTATGAAAACATCTAGCGAGAAGCTAGGAATACAACAATTCGGGAATGACAGGGAATAAACTGGAAGTAAGTAAGACAAAAAGATCAAAAATTAAAACAAGACCATTTGGCCCAATCTATTTGCACATTCCTGGATCGGTTGGATAGCCAAAGGAAGCCGACACTTTTTAGTTCCTTAGTTGCATAACGGAAGGAAGGATGCTTCTGCGAAAAAATACAATCGTTCCGGATACTCCGTATCGTCCAACGGTACGCTTGTACAATGAGGTTGATAAAAGGGCGCTTTGTAGGATGAATGAGAGGGTCCTTGTGGGAGTAGAATAGTTCTTTTATGCTGGAAGGTTTACTCAGAGGGAGTCGACACCAAGTTTGGAGGAAAGTCCACAGAGAATCCGCAAAGGAGCAGTGCAAAAACAAGTGGGAAGCAGTTTCGATCACATTGTTGCAAAGAGGGCAGGTCGAGTTTGTGATGGGGACATGGCGGAGAAGTAGTTGTTCAGTGGTGGGGATGCGATTCATCTCGAGACGCCAACTAAAGATGTTAACTTTGAGAGGTACGATTCTGTTCCAAGGGAAGATCCAATGGTTTGGACCATAGTTGGAGGATTGAAGGACGTGCTTGAAGGATTTGACAGTGAAGCAACCGCTTGAATCAGGAGTCCATGTCCATGAGTCTTGGGAGTTTGAGAGGCTGATGTGGTTGATTTGGGAGAGCAAATCTTGAAGTTGATGAAGTTCTTGTTGGGTTGAGGGGTATTTCGACCAGCACCATTTCCATTGAGTGTATTGCCCATCGATGTTCCACCTTTCCTTAATGAGACAGTCTTTGAATCTTTCAATCCTGAATAGATGAGGAAAACGAGAGTAGAATGGTGTGTCACCACACCAAGTGTCCATCCAAAAACGGATGGTGCAACCATTACCAACCTTTCCTGAAATCAGTTTCTCAAGACAAACGTTAAAGGGGGTGAGGTGGGAGTTAAGGTTAGCAATGGCTTTCCAAACTCCCACCAAGGCAGAATTAACAGGAAGAGGGGCGCAGTTTCGGCGAGAGGAGTGTAAAGAGGCGACGACACGAGCCCAATGTCACACCCTCAAAATATTTATTTTGCGGAAACCGAAGGTGTGAATAATAGAGGAATCACAACACACATATTATAATAAACGACCTCTAAATGAGACGTTTTAGGAAACTTTTATACATAATAACCATTGTTTGTTACAAAAGAAATACAGGTACATATCTAGTACGTTTGAGATTCTTTTAATAAGGCAATATAACAACTGAAGACATCTCAAAATGCTTTTATTTCATTATGTGTGGTGACTCCAAAACATGCATCACGTATATGCATCATATAGCTCAAGTACCTGAGAATATACATTTAAATTTCGTCAACATAAAGTTGGTGAGTTCACAGTTTTTATAATAAGGATTTACCTTTGGATCACAAGATTTCAATAAGATATCGTATGCACACGAATATCAAGTAAGTATGGTCATTTAAACCAATATCATTTATCACATGCTTATACCTTGGAAACCGAATACCTTAACACCATACGATTTACGTATATATATTACCCCTCTTGTGATGCTAATGCTCAATGCAATCACGATTAAGTTCAAATATTATACATCCGTTGTGCCATAGCGCGACTATGCCGGATAGGGTTGTCAACCCAAATAGTACTATTTATAATATTCGCGTTCCATTTATCGGTCCAAGTTCCTTATAGGGGATTTCGAGCCAGAGCATTGTAACAAAAATATAAGCATGGATCATTTAAGCAATTGTGTCCATAAAACAAAACAGTTGTATATTCTCAGTCCCAAAATAATAAATAGGGATCCATGAAACTCACCTTAATTCAGTAGGTGATTTAAAGATCAAAGATTGATGATGACAGTGATGATGAGCTAGTACGTATTCCTATTATAACAATAGAATTGATTTATTTTCTTGATTCAACTTAATTTAACTATATGGTTATTTATTAATACGCTTGTCAACGTAACTAGTTTGAGTTATTTTAATAGTCTTTGCAATATACTCTTGAAATCTTTATAAATGAAATCTCATTTTATATTTATTGAAACCTTTAAAAGTCTATTTTGAAATACCATAAATAAGCTAAGTAGTTAGCTTAATATGTAAATATGTTTATTATTCCAAAAATGGAGATATACTTGATAGTATTGTTTAAAAATCAATACTAAATCCATAATGAATGTATTCAAAGATGAATACGAGAATGTACATATATATTTATATATATAGAAGGGTTACTTTAAATAGTAGGATTAATACAAAAGAAATGTATTAATCATGTATCGAAACGATATTTTTAATATTATAATTAATACAAAGAATGTATTAATTTTTGTAACGAAGAGATGCTTTCAATAGCAGAGATATGAAAAGATACCTTGAAGGGTATATATTATAATCAATACAAAATGTATTGATTACAAATGAAGAGATACCTTAAATGGTAGGAAAAACCAGCATTATATTTCAAGTTGTGTTAGGGTTGACGTTGGGTCGTGTAGTATCCATACGGTGAACCAAGTTGCGTTCAGAATGCGAATCGCAAACCTTTTGCGAACTACAATCCGCTCCGTTGGTATACCCCAGAGATGCCCAAGGTCAATGGAAATCACGTTTAGAAATATAGTACGGTTAAAAGCGTATCAAGGATATATTCTATCCATAAACCAAACAAATCGAAAATACGAAACAATTCACAGATGGTGAATAGTGTTTATATAAATTTGTATAGTTAGGTATATAACTATACCTTTGTTTATATACCATAATAAGTATATAAAAGTATTTAATAAAAGTTTTACAGTTTTTCGTACTATCGCTAATAATTCATTTTTCGCAATAGTAACAATATTTCAATATTCGTATATAAAAGCAATAATTACCATATTTAAATGCAATTATGTATCATTTGAGTATAAAAATAAGTTGACAAGCATTTCAGTACATAACATATAGTTCTAAAATCATAGAGCAAAGTATAGTAAGGTTTTATAAAAACACTTACAAGAAATGTGAGTTTATGAACTCTAAGATCAAACTTTCGACGTACGAAGAACACGACTTCTGATTCATATGAAATTCTTTCAAGGCTTGGACTTGTTTACTGAATAATTGAAGATTATTCCCAACCCAAATTGAGTATTATAACTAGAACTTTTGAATATCTTAGAGAGATTTGTTGATAACAACTTCTCTTGACGATTTTTGGCGCACTTTGAGATCAAAACGACTTTGCTTATACTAGAACAATCAAGTGTTCTTTGAAACTTATAACAAGAAGGGGGAAGATGATTTTAGACTTATAGAATGCTAAATTGAGAGAGAATGAAGTTTAAGGTGTGAGTTTTTATGAGAACTTAAGCCTAGTATTTATAGTAATTGAAATGGAGTTTAATATGATAAAATTTATGTACATTCTTGACTTTGGCAACCATATGAACGAATTTGATGATTAAAATACAGCTATGAATCATCCTAGTTGTGTTGATTGAAGTAGCAAAGTTGTATTGAAAGTGTGTGGTGTCATGGAGGTTAAAAGTGTCATGTAGGTTAAAATACTTAAAGCCTTATCATGTATTTTTCTTGGAAAATACTATACATTTTGGCCTAACTTTTACTAGGATTTTTCCAAAATTTTCAAGTATTATTTTGTGAAATTAAAAATCATATTAAGGTGTCTTAACACTAGTTATTAGGTTCTAGGAAGTTTCAAGCCAATCCGAGAAAGAAACAATCGAAAAAGCAACGTTTTACAAACTTTCATGAACTTTTATTCTTTATATGTTTTAATTGCTTATCATCAAGGTTTTTGATCTTTGTTTTGATAATTTATATTGTAGATTGATTAGTTATATAATCAATAAGAAATCTTAACACATACTCATATACTTAATCATGTCCTAACTTAGCTTAAAATGCTCTAAACTAGCATATATAACATATTTGTTCAATATATGGTTTAACTAGTTGATATGAAATTTGACAATTGTCACAGTATCTACCCGTTAAATGAAATTTCGTCCCGAAATTTAGATTGTATCAAGAGAAGAGAAATATATATATTATTTTGATTTATGTTTTGTACCAAGTGACAATAAATCGATGTTACAAGATGCCTCATTTAACCCACCTAAATTATAGATTACAAATTTTCAAAATTCGAATTCACCTTTCTCCCTCTTTCCATTTTCGACCGTTGGAGCACAAATCTCCACTACACAAATCTTTCATTTACTATAACCATTTACACCCATATTCTCTCCATAAACCCTTACTATTTTTCTTACCACATACTCAACAAACTCTTATTACTTTTCTCATTACATATACCATATACCGAAAATTTACTAGAAAATGTTGAACCTTCTTATAATCTTGGTTTACTTGGGTATCATACCGTGGTTATACGGCGTGTTCCAGCTTCCTCTGGATGTAGCTCTCCCGCTTCTGATCGCGTTCATATTTATCGGTTTACCCCTTTTGTTTGTGGCAACCCGTGTTAACTTGTATGGTTTTTAGATGTTGTAATTGTTGATGTTGTATTTTCTGTTTGAATAATGTAACGAGTTTTCGTTCGTGTGTTGTACCAATAATGGAATACAACTTTCCTTTATAATGTTCGTCTTATTGCGCTATATCTCTTAAATTCAATCATTAAAGGTGATCTACGGGTCAAAGAAATAAATATTACCTCGATTACTCTTAAAACAACAGTTTGGATCAAAAATTCATCTAGGGTTCAAAAAGGTGAATTGTCAATTGATATGGTTCTTAAAAAGTAGTGAAGAAAAATGATGATACATGGAGAACGGTTATGGATTCATGTCTTCCTGTAATCCATTTGATTTGACTTAACGTGGTCTATTCCTTATGATATTTAAACAACTCTTTTTAAGCAAGCTGCGCACTTGCGTAGTTTCTCTCAACCTCGGTAATAATGATTTACAGAGATGGTAAAGTTTTAAAGTTTTTATCTTTAGTGAAAATAATTCAGTAATTATCAATTACTGTAACAATAATTGATACTCATTACTGTAGCAATAATCAAAGTTTCTGTAGTTTACGGACACCTGTCCGTTCTTCCAGGTGACACTTCCTCCTTCTTTCCCTATAATAGAAACGCGTTTTGTGGAATAAAAATACACACTAAATCTTTCTTTCATATCTCTTTAACTCACTTAGCTCCTTTGTTGTAAACTGCTCATAACCAGCTTGTGTGTACTTCAAGATCTACAACATTTTCTTTGGTATGTTTCCTTTGTCCTTTTACTCATCTTAAATGGTGATTATTTATATGTTTATATGAAACATTGGTCTTTTAATTAATGTTTGCTTAGCTAACAAAATTGTTACATCAATGGTTAATATTGTTTGTTTATCATAAGACAATGAAAAACTCCGGTGCCTCTTCTAGCGATCCAAAAGGCAAAAGGCCAATGACTCAAGATGAAATTGAAAATCTTGAAAAAGTGGCCAGGGAAAGCCCAAAAGGATCAAACGGGAGGCCAAGATGTTAGGTATCTCCTATGAAGACTACAAGGTGATGGTAGACGAGGATGCCAACCTTGTTGGTTAGGAAACTACCGAGGATGAAAAGCTGGCAAAAAATTTATCTCAATTTTTAAAAGAGGAAGAATCTATTATAAATGATGTGTTATTTAATAAATAAAGTCTTAAGTTGTCCAGGATAGTATTGTTGAGAATGTTTCTTGCGTATTTATTATGTCAGTTGCCTGACAAATTTTTATTGTAGATAAGACGAACTCAATATAATCATGGACGCATGGCAAAACCCGATGATTGGTACTAGTGAATGGGGAACATCAATCGATGATTTTTGCCAAGACTGGCTTCTCCAAAATACAGTACCGACATCACAGTTAGAACCCCCAACAAGAAATTGTTAGTGCATCGTTCTCAAATCCTATTGATGCAATTCATCATGGGGCCTTATCTTCTAACCTAATAGAACCTTTTCATCAGAACTGGTTCTTCGATAAACCAGAACCGACATTCCAGTTGGAATCAACATTCCAACCAGAACCAGAGGCTCGTAGAAGACTCATGGGCTTATATTTGCAAGCTTTATAGCCGTAAGAAAAAGTCCGCAGAAGTATCATTCTTGAAAACCCAAAGAAATGTAAGGCCAAGAAGGTTTTACCAGTTTGTGAAATATAATACTACTTTGGTAGTATTTGGGGAAGAAATGGACATATCGGAGATGCCAACACCGATATGCTCATGTACAGGGACACCTAGGACCTGTCGCGGGTGGACTACAGGGGGATGGACCTCCACTTGTTGTACAACTGCTCTTTCCATGTATCCATTGCCAACATATGTTGGGCCAAGTCGTATTGTAAGGTTGCCGGGGAGAAGAATGGGTGGTGGTACATTTACAAAGGTCATAGAGGAATTGTTGTTAGCAGGGTACGATCTCGATTATCCAATTGACTTGAAGGATCATTGGGTTAAACATGGGACTAACAAGTATGCAGTGAATAAATAAATATGTGATCTTTTGTATTCACTGATTGGTAGTTATGTTATAAAGTAGAATTGCTCATTATCCCTAAGAAACAACTATTATCGGGATGTATGCATTTTTATTTTATTTTTATTATGATTATTATGATTATTATTTTTCTTATACTAGAGATTCACTTTCTAACTACCCAATCTAATCCTGTCTGTAGTCAACACTATATTGTTGCCTAAATCAATAATGTTATGTAAACGGCTTTATTATATCAAAGTTATTCTTCGTAGTAAATAACACATAACCAGATAATATCTATTGTGATGGAGTAGGTGGGGTTATAGTGGCGGCTCTAGATATCGCCTCAAACATAGCCTCAAACCGTGTTATCTTTTCCTGCAGCTCTAACACAGTGTCTTCAAGATCATGAATCCTGAAATGTGCTCCCTCTATCTCACTTTCCAGTGCGACTATCGTGCTACCCTGGTCTTCCACATGTGTCCGCAGTATGTTGGTTCTTTCCCTCAACTCTGAAATACACCTTTCTGCTCGGAGTGTGCGTAAGACCAAAGTAGGGACAGTGTCATGTAGGGGTTTCATAGTTAGTGCAGGAATATTGGTTGGACCATCGGTTATTCTGAACTGATTGGAGTTAAGGAGTCTTTCCTCAAATCTCCATTCTGCCAGGAATCTTGGTATCTCGTTTAAGTTGGGGGCTCGCTGCAGCCGTTGAGCAGGTGGTTCAGGATGGATAGGTCGGAGGCGTCGTGACTGAGGGAATGTCACACCCTCAAAATATTTATTTTGCGGAAACCGAAGGTGCGAACAATAGAGGAATCACAACACACATATTATAATAAACGACCTCTAAATGAGACGTTTGAGAAACTTTTATACATCAAACCAGTGTTGTTACAAGGAAATACAAATACATATGAAATTCCTTTTTAAACATGGAAAATAGTAACAACTAAACGCATCTCAAATGCTTTATTCCATAACGTGTGGTGACCCCAAAATATGCATCATGTATATGCATCAAACAAGTCATGTACCTGAGAAATACACATTTTAAATTTTCGTCAACATAAAGTTGGTGAGTTCATAGAGTTTATAATAAGGATTTACCTTTGGATCACAAGATTTATATAAGATATCGTATGCACACGAATATCAAATAACTATGGTTGATTTCAACCAAGTTTATCACATGCTTATACCTTGGAAACCGAATACCTTAACCATACAATTCATGTATATTACCCCTCATGTGATGCTAATGCTTAACGCACTCACGATTAAGTTCAAATATTAATTATCCGTTGTTCAGGTTAGCGCTACTAACCCGGATAGGGGTGTCAACCCAATAGTACTATTATTAATATTCGCGTTCCATTTATCGGTCCAAGTTCAATATAGGGGATTTCAAACCAAGCATTGTAACAAAAATATAAGCATGGATCCTTCAAACAATTGTGTCCATAAAACAAAACAGTTTATGTATTCTCAGCCCTAAAACAGTAAATAGGGATCCATGAAACTCACCTTAATTAATTAGGTGAATAAGATCAAAGATCGATGAAAGACGATGATGATGAGCTTGTACGTTTTCCTAACATAATAGACTTGATTTAATTTCTTTGTTTTCAATTAATTTAACTATATAGTTATTCATTAATACGCTTGTCAACGTAATTGATTTTGAGTTATTTCAATAATCTTTGAAACATATACTTGAAATCTTTATAAATGAAATCTCATTTATATTTATTGAAACCTTTAAAAGTCTCTTTTGAAATATCATAAATAAGCTAAGTATTTAGCTTATTAGGTAAAATACGTATATCCTCCAGAAATGAAGATATACCAGATAATTTTGTTTAATCTCAATACAAGATCCATAATGAATGTATTCAAGAATGAATACAAAAATGTACATCTATATATATATATATATAGATGGGTATTTTAAATGAAAGTATTAATACCAAAATGTATTAATCATTTTAACAAAGAGATATTTTTATTTGTATAATTAATACGAAGAATGTATTAATTCTTGTAACGAATAGATGCTTTTAACAGAGATATGAAAAGATACCTTGAAGGGTATGTATTATAATCAATACAATGTATTGATTACAAATGAAGAGATACCTTAAATGGTAGGAAAAACCAACATTTTATTTCCAAGTTGTGTTAGGGTTGGCCTTGGGTCGTGGAGTGTACCGACGGCGAACCAAGTTGCGTTCAGAATGCGTATTACAAACCTTTTGCGAACTACAATCCATTCCGATGGTATAAGTCAGATATGCCCAAGGTGCAATCACTTTTGGAAACATAGTGCGGTTAAAAGCGTATCAAGGATATATTCTATCCATAAACCAACTAAATTGAAAATACGAAATAATTCACAGATGGTGAATAGTAATTATATGAATTGGATAGTTAGGTATATAACTATGCCTTGGTTTATATACCATAATAGGTATATAAAATGATTTAATAAAAGTTTTACAATTTCTCGTACTTTCGGCTATAATTCATTTTTCGCAATAGTAACCTTATAATTCAATATTTGAATAAAAGCGATTATAACCGTATTTAAATGCAACTACATATTCCATATGTATAAAAATAAGTTGACAAGCATTTCAATACATAACATATAGTACTAAAATCATATAGCAAAATATAGTAAGGTTTCATAAAAACACTTACAAGAAAGGAGAGTTTTTGAACTCTATGATCAAGATTTCGACGCTACGAAGAACACGACTTCCGATTCTAATGAAATTTTCCCAAGACTTGGACTTGTTTACTGAGTAATTGAAGATTATTTCCAACCCCAATTGGATATTACAACTAGAATTTTGAATAACTTTGAGAAGATTTGTTGATAACAACTTCTTCTGACGATTTTCGGCGCACTTTAAGATCAAAGTAACTTCGATTATGCTTAGAACTTGCAAGAGTTCTTTGAAAATTATAACAAGAAGGGGGAGATGTTTTTAGACTTATAGAATGCTAAATTGAGAGAGAATGAAGTTTAAGGTGTGAGTTTTTAATGAGAACTTAAGCCTAGTATTTATAGTAAATGAAATGGAATTAAATATGATAAAATTTATGCATATACATCATGCATGACCTATATGAACGAATTTGGACAAGGAAATACAGCTAAGAATCAATCAAATATGTGGTGAAATGAAGTATTAAGTTGTAGGATAAGATTGTGAAGTCATGGAAGTTAAAAGACTTTAAGACTTTATCATGTAATTTCTTGGAAATTACTATATACAAATTGACATTTTTACTATTCATGGGCTGAATTTTTATAAATTTTTCAAGTGTTATTTTGTGAAATTTAAAACCATATTAAGGTATCTTAAATCTAGACTTAAGGTTCTAGCAAGTTTGAGGCGAAACCGGAAGAGAAACGATCGAAAAACCAACGTTTTACAAACTTTCATGAACTTTTCTTCTTTATATGTTTTAATTGCTCATCATCAATGTTTTTGATCTTTGTTTTGATAGTTTAAGTTGTATATTGATTAGATATATAATCAATAAGAAAGCTTTAACACATACTCATATACTTAATCATGCCCTAACTTAGCTTAAAATGCTCTAAACTAGCATATATAACATATTTGTTCAATATATGGTTTAACTAGTTGAATGAAAATTTGACGGATGTCACAGTACCTACCCGTTAAATGGAATTTCGTCCCGAAATTTAGCTCGTGTTACCATCGATACATCTACTGAGAGATACATAAAGGTATCTAATAGTCGGGCATGTCTATAGTCCATAAAAGTTACTCACATAAATGTTGTAACAATGATATTTATAAATAAAAGCCGGACATAATTTTTTTTTTTAAATTTAATTATTAAATCTTTAAACAATAAAGTTTATTTTATTGCCTTTGTGATAGATACGAAATATATAAATAACGTGTAACAGATTTGTGTAAATCTAACATATATTAATACATGTATTACGATTTATTTGGGTATACGTATACATATCTCCGTAATAAAAAAAAAAATTTACATACTTTTATATATATATATAAATAATATACATGTATACATAACATATATATATATATATATATATATATGTTAGAATCATTTATATAAAAATAAAATATACAAAATTCAAATCTCTCTTTTCCCCTCTCTTTCCCTTTTTCGGCCGTTGGTGCGGGCCCTATTTTATTTTTTTATTTTTTTCAACGGTACTAAACACCATTTACACTACACATATCTTTCATTTACCATAACCATTTACACACACATACTCTCCACAACTCTTACTACTTTACTCATTATATATTCCATAAAACCAAAAATTTACTTAGAAATGTTGAACCCTCTTATAATTTTGGTTTACTTGGGTATCATCCCCTGGTTATATGGCGTGTTCCAACTTCCACTAGATGAAGCTTTCCCGCTCTTGATCGGGTTCATGTTCATTGCTTTACCCCTTTTGTTTGTGGCAACTCGGGTTAACTTGTATGGTTTTTAGATGTTGTAATTGTTGATGTTGTATTTCCTATTCGAATAATGTAACGAGTTTTTCGTTCGTGTGTTGTACCAATAATGAAATACAACCTTCTTTCTTTTCTACAACCTATTTGTTATAACTTTATTTTCTTTTTAGTTAAAGTTAATTAATTAACTTATTTTGTTAAATAATTAAAATTTAATCATCATAACTATTATTGTGCCTAAATAGTACTGTTATCCAGTTAAAGAAGACGACACATATTTTTGACTGATGATATTCGTCCTATATTCTTAAATTCACTCATTAAAGGCGATCCACGGGTTAAAGAAGTAAAGATTACTTTGTTTACTCCTGAAATAAAAGTTTGGATCAAAGATTCATCTAGGGTTCAAAAAGGTGAATTGGCAATTGATATGATTTTTGAAAAAGAAGCAGTGAAGAAAAATGGTGATGTAGAGAGGACGGTTATGGATACATGTCTTCCTGTAATCCATTTAACCGACACAACAATCTGTTCAACACCTCTCAACCTCGGTAACAATGATTATTAAGGGGATGGTAAAAAAATTTTTATTTTTAGTAAAAATCAGAAATTACGAATTACTGTAACAATGATTGATAGTCATTACTGTAGCAATAATTATAGATTACTGTAGCTTTTGGACACATGTCCGTTCTTACAAGTCACACTTCCTCCTTCTTTCCCTATAATAGAAACGCGTTTTGTGGAATAAAAATACACACTAAATCTTTCTTCTATAATATTTTACTTTACTTATTCTTCTCTTAGTAATTTGTTGTAAGCTATTCCGCTCACAAGCCTTTTGTGTTCTTAAAAGATCCATGATCTTCTCTAGTAAGCTATCTTTTGTTCTTTACTATCTTAATTTATATACTGTCTATTTATATGTTTATATAAAACATTTATCTTTTAATTCATGTTCGCTTAATTAACGATATTGTTACACCAAAATTAATATTGTTTGTTTATCATAAGACAATGAAAAACTCCGGTGCCTCTTCTAGCGATCCAAAAGGTAAAAGGCCAATGACTCAAGATGAACTTGAAAATCTTGAAAAAATGGCCAGGGAAAGCAATAGGGTCAAAAGGATCAAGCTGGAGGCCGAGATGCTAGGTGTCTCTTATGAAAACTGTAAAGTAATCGTGGACATAGAGGAATCTGAACTTGTTGAGAAACAAGCAAAGCAAGAAACTGAAGATGAAATGTTGGCCAAAGTTTTATCTGAAATCTTAGAGGAAGAACAATCTAACATTGTCAATCGTCAAATAAAAGACGATGAAGCGTTCGCAAAATTTGTAGCTCAGCAAGAAGATGACGAGCCAACACAAAGGAAGAAATCCATTTTCGCCATGTCATCTGAAGAAGAAGAAGATGATGATCTCAATGTTCAACCTCTTAGGAGGAAGAACAATCTAACATTGTCAATCGTCAAATAAAAGACGATGAAGCGTTCGCAAAATTTGTAGCTCAGCAAGAAGATGACGAGCCAACACAAAGGAAGAAATCCATTTTCGCCATGTCATCTGAAGAAGAAGAAGATGATGATCTCAATGTTCAACCTCTTAGGAGGAAGAACAATCTAACATTGTCAATCGTCAAATAAAAGACGATGAAGCGTTCGCAAAATTTGTAGCTCAGCAAGAAGATGACGAGCCAACACAAAGGAAGAAATCCATTTTCGCCATGTCATCTGAAGAAGAAGAAGATGATGATCTCAATGTTCAACCTCTTAGGAGGAAGAACAATCCAACATTGTTAATCGCCAAATAAAAGACGATGAAGCGTTCGCAAAATTTGTATTTTTAGTAAAAATCAGAAATTACGAATTACTGTAACAATGATTGATAGTCATTACTGTAGCAATAATTATAGATTACTGTAGCTTTTGGACACATGTCCGTTCTTACAAGTCACACTTCCTCCTTCTTTCCCTATAATAGAAACGCGTTTTGTGGAATAAAAATACACACTAAATCTTTCTTCTATAATATTTTACTTTACTTATTCTTCTCTTAGTAATTTGTTGTAAGCTATTCCGCTCACAAGCCTTTTGTGTTCTTAAAAGATCCATGATCTTCTCTAGTAAGCTATCTTTTGTTCTTTACTAATCTTAATTTATATACTGTCTATTTATATGTTTATATAAAACATTTATCTTTTAATTCATGTTCGCTTAATTAACGATATTGTTACACCAAAATTAATATTGTTTGTTTATCATAAGACAATGAAAAACTCCGGTGCCTCTTCTAGCGATCCAAAAGGTAAAAGGCCAATGACTCAAGATGAACTTGAAAATCTTGAAAAAATGGCCAGGGAAAGCAATAGGGTCAAAAGGATCAAGCTGGAGGCCGAGATGCTAGGTGTCTCTTATGAAAACTGTAAAGTAATCGTGGACATAGAGGAATCTGAACTTGTTGAGAAACAAGCAAAGCAAGAAACTGAAGATGAAATGTTGGCCAAAGTTTTATCTGAAATCTTAGAGGAAGAACAATCTAACATTGTCAATCGTCAAATAAAAGACGATGAAGCGTTCGCAAAATTTGTAGCTCAGCAAGAAGATGACGAGCCAACACAAAGGAAGAAATCCATTTTCGCCATGTCATCTGAAGAAGAAGAAGATGATGATCTCAATGTTCAACCTCTTAGGAGAAGAAAGAAAGATGGTGCCGGAGGAAGCAACATGTCTGGATCTGGATCTGACACAAACTCCAATTCTTAAAGTTTAATAGAAACTTTGTAGGAAATATCTAGGATCCTTCATACTATATTGAGATTCATAAAAATGTTTATGTCACAACCTTACCATAATAATAAAATCTCAAGTATATTCAGAATGTGTTTTAAATAATGTAACATAGTTGAGAATGTTTCTCGGGTATTTGTTATATTAGTTACCTGACAAAAATTTTACAGCAGGTAGGAAAGACTCCAGTCTATAATGGACAAAGGGAAAAATCTAATGATCAGTACTAATGAATGGGAAAAAGCGGTCGACGATTGTTGCCAAAACTGGCTTCTTCATAATACTGCATCGACATCACAACTAGAATTTCCCAAAGAAAATGTCAGTGCATCGTTCCTAAATCCTTTTGGGGTAGCTTATCATGGAGCTTCATCCTCAAATCCTATAGATTCCTTTCATCAAAACTGGTTTCTCAATACACCAAAACCAACATTCCAATTAGAACCATCATTTCAACCAAAACCCTTTGAGGAAGGTAATAAAGAAAAAGGTAAACAACCAATGTCAGACTCGCCCACACTATACCCTAATCCAATTAGTGACGCATTTTATGAGGACTCAACCTCGAACATGGTGGGACCGATTGATACGATAATGAATCACGGACCAGAGTTTGAAAAGCTTGTAGAGGATTCATGGGCTTATATTAGCAAGCTTTATAGCCGTAAGAAAAAGTCCGCAGAAGTATCATTCTTGAAAACCCAAAGAAATGTAAGGCCTAGAAGGTCTTACCAGTTTGTGAAAAGTAATACTACTTTGGTAGTATTTGGAGAAGAAATGAACATATCAGAGATGCCAACACCGATATGCTCATGCACAGGGATACCTAGGGCCTGTCGCGGGTGGACTACAGAGGGATGGACCTCCATTTGTTGTACAGCTTCTCTTTCCATGTATCCGTTGCCAACATATGTCGGGAAAAATCGTATTGTAAGGTTGCCGGGGAGAAGAATGGGTGGTGATACATTCACAAAGGTCATAAAGGAATTGTTGTTAGCAGGGTACGATCTCGATTATCCAATTGACTTAAATGATCATTGGGTTAAACTTGGGACTAACAATTATGCAGTGATTAAATAAATCTGTAATCTTTTTAGATTCAGAAATTTGGCTACTTAAACTATAAAGTAGGATTACATAAACAGTTAATGATTTTCGCATGTCTATTTCCCTCTTTTCTTTATTGCGAAACATGTTCATAGTCAATACTTTTATTATCGCTTATATTAAGATAGACTGATAAAGCTATCCTACTTTATCTTGTTCTATCAAGATCCAGATATCTTATTTGTTGTCGGCCATTTTGAAAAATTAGTTTCATTTGACATCATTGCTTACGTTATATAATCGAGTAATACCTTTCAGTAAAATCATGTATTCTTACTCTAAGTACAAAATCATTTAATAGTGAAATCTACAGAACTTTATTCCCGCATATAATCATTTAAATACATAACCTTCTACGACCATCATGTTTGCTCTTATTCTAGCCTTTTCCTTTGAACACATTCGTTTAATTACTAATTCAAACTCAACGTTCATAAAAATGCCTCTTAACATACAAGATCACATAATATATCGTAGTATCTCACTTTACTTGAATATCATAATCTCCAAAAATCTTGGCTCATTCTATCATGCAGTCGTAACTATAAGTTTGAACTAAGTCTGTAGTTCATAATGAGTCCTTGGTCTACAATTATAGTTTATAAGTGTAACATCCGATAGTTTTAACCCGTTGACTTTTCGTGTAATATGACTAACAATTTAAGTTAATGAATTATTTGGGTCATTTTGTGAATTAAATGACAATGTGTTATATTCGGGTCGATAATATGTTTTGATCGGTGTTTAAATGTCTAACGATTGTAATTTGGATTGAGAAGAGAAACGGGTCGGCCCGTGGGTCATCCACGACCCATCAGCCCCCCCTTGACCCATTTCTCCCCTTATCCTTTCCTTTACCTTTCATTTCTATCTTCTATCTCTTCTTCTCTTATCTCTCTAAGTAAAAGCAAGACCATCCAACCCATCTCATATCTCCTATTCTATTGCATCCATTTAGTGTTTGGAACTACTTAAATACAAGAATCATCATCATTGTCATCTTATAATCTTCATTTAATCATAAGCTTGAAGTTCATAGTACAAGACTTTCACCCATTTTGACCAAATTCGGGTTTGAGCTCTAAAAGAAGTTTTGGTAAGTCTAATTCATTCCATTTGCATCTATTTATGTTTATTTACTCATTTCTAGTCGTCTCGTGCAATTACAGGTCCTAAATCGGCTTAAAATGAGTTTTGGGTCAAATTAGGGTTTAACTAGGGTTTGGATCGATTTGGTTGTTTGATGATGTTTTTGATTGATTTGAGGAGTGATTGATTGATTGATTGATTGATTGTATAGTTGGTTTAAATTACGATTATTGGGTTATGATTTGACGAATGTTGATTGTTGGTTTATGACAGACGACATGTGATTGATGCATATACGATTGATTGTAGGCATGCATACGTAGTTACATAATCCCTCGGTTGAGGACTCAAACATCCAAGTGTATAGATGTATACACTTAATCCATGAGATGTTGGTGACATGCCATCCGAGTATATAGACATATATATCTCGATGATTTTGAGATACAGCCTTGTTCATTGTGATGACAGGCGGGTATCGTTGCATAGGTGACTTGAGTTCACGCATAAGATAGGCATGTTGGCTTATTTATGCATTCGGTACTTGTATTGATACTTATATCATTTGTGCACTCATATTACGCACTTACTTGCTTTGTGTAATCTTGTTGTTGGACGTTATTGTGTTACTTAGAGGCTCACTGTAAGTCATGTCTAGCCTTTATTCGTACCTTGTGATTATTGACGGTGGTTCCTTATGGACCATTACTACGAACTCACCAACCTTGTGTTGACTATGCTTAGTACACTTTTCAGGTAATCAGGTTATCCCCGGACGTAGAGTTTAGTTGCTTGCTTGCTGTTAAACCCGGGTTGGATTGATGAGACGGTTTATCACGTTTGATTGACTTGGTTTATGTTTTGTTAAGTATTTCATTAATATTAGGATAGACGTACATACACGGAAGTCGGTTATGCCTTCATTGGGTTTTAGATGTGGTGGGAAGGCTGCGGGTGACCCTATATATAAGCATCTGGAACTCGAAGAATGGATAATCCTCTTAAGTGTATGTACGTATAGTTGGTTTAAATTACGATTATTGGGTTATGATTTGACGAATGTTGATTGTTGGTTTATGACAGACGACATGTGATTGATGCATATACGATTGATTGTAGGCATGCATACGTAGTTACATAATCCCTCGGTTGAGGACTCAAACATCCAAGTGTATAGATGTATACACTTAATCCATGAGATGTTGGTGACATGCCATCCGAGTATATAGACATATATATCTCGATGATTTTGAGATACAGCCTTGTTCATTGTGATGACAGGCGGGTATCGTTGCATAGGTGACTTGAGTTCACGCATAAGATAGGCATGTTGGCTTATTTATGCATTCGGTACTTGTATTGATACTTATATCATTTGTGCACTCATATTACGCACTTACTTGCTTTGTGTAATCTTGTTGTTGGACGTTATTGTGTTACTTAGAGGCTCACTGTAAGTCATGTCTAGCCTTTATTCGTACCTTGTGATTATTGACGGTGGTTCCTTATGGACCATTACTACGAACTCACCAACCTTGTGTTGACTATGCTTAGTACACTTTTCAGGTAATCAGGTTATCCCCGGACATGGAGTTTAGTTGCTTGCTTGCTGTTAAACCCGGGCATTGGACTTTATGAATCAAGGATTCATCGACCTCCTCTTTTGCATTATACTTAGGATCGATTTGCCATCTTCTGGATGTTCTTTTGTAAACTTTGATGGTTATTTGCTCCTTATGTATTTTGGTACTTGTTTCGTATCGTAATGGATTCACTGAATCTTTATTTGCATTTAGTTCTTGTTCTATTGTAATTCCACTTTGCGCTATATGATTTCCGTAATATTTCGAGCCTTGGCTTGGGGTGTTACAGAATGGTGGCCCATGCAGGTCGTAGAGAATTAGGCGGTTTGACCTAGACTACGGCTTAAATTGAAACTCTTCATATAACATGCATGGTTAGGAAATTCGTGTGCAATGTGAATTATGTGAATCCCCGTGTGAGTTCGTAGTTAAGACCACTTTGTGATAGCTTGAATCCAATGTGATGAATGTGGAATGTGGCTAATATGGTTTGTTGTTGTTATTGTTTGGAGCTAATTTGATGATTTAGGGCAAAATGAAGTTATGTCATTAACTTAGTATGATATTGTGGCAACCCTAAAAGAACCCGACCAACTCTTTTATGGTTACCCAACATATAACAAGTTAATGACATCGTGGATTGCGCACGTGTGGCTTAAAGTATAATAAGGAACCGATATGCTTAATGGGAGTTGATTAGGTGGTGGGTTAACCATTGGTACACCCTGTATACATACCCGGTCGATAACTAGAGAGCATATCGAATTCGGATTATACTTTGAATCATTCGTGTTAGTTATTTGATTGCATGATGTTTTGAGCATGATTACTTGAGTTAATGATGAACGATTGTAATGAAATTGACATGATGATATGCTAAGTAACAATCCCATAGGATTCTAGCACTCTTGCCATAGCATAATGATATGAAATGAGTAAGTGGTATCGGTACGAGAGCATTGACTACTTGTGTGACTAACATGTGAGCATTTGAGACTAACTCTCGGGTCAACGTGTCACTTGTTTTATAGAAATGGTGAGACCAAGGAGAACCAGAACGAACTATAGGCCTGAACCGGAAGAACCTCAACAGGAAGCTCAACCGGAGGTACAAGAAGGTAGGGGTCATGGTAGGGGCCGTGGTAGAGGTCGTGGTAGAGTCCAAGGAAGGGGTCGTGGTGAAGCTTCTGAGCCAAACTTGGCTGAGGTGATCGCTCAAACGATCACCAATATCATGCCGACCATTATTGCTTAAGTCATGGCAAGTCTTGGGCAAAACAATGGGCCTCAAAACAATGAAGCCCCAATTAATGTGAATAATGAAAATGCTCAACCTCATGCTGTAGAAGAGGAAGAAGAGGAACCAGTGGGAGTTGATAACCGTATGCCCATGTATAATCAACATGGAGGATACCGACAGGGGTGTATATTTAAAGACTTCAAAAGCTGTGGGGCACCGGAGTTTGATGGAAGAGGCGGTCCCACAGAGTGTATAAGGTGGTTTGAGGAGATCAAGGCAGTGATTGAAAGAAGTCACTGCACCTATGACGACCAGATTTCTTATGCATCCGACATGTTTAGACATGACGCCTTGAGTTGGTGGAACCAAGAGACAACTTTGGGGCGGACTTATAACTTGGAATGGATCGATTTCAAGAACAAAGTGAAGGCAAAGTTTTGTCCTCCCTATGAACTACAAAACTTGACCATTGAGTTTGCTAATCTCAACATGGAGGGAGCCGATTACAAGAGCTATGTTAGATGATTTCAAGAGTTGTCTACCCTCATTCCTCACTTGGTGGATTCCGAGTCTCGGGCCATCGAGAAGTTTGTATTGGGCTTGAATCCTCAAGTCCGATCTTATGTGAATTCTAACATGCCTACTTCTTTGGCCGATGCGGTTAACCGGTCCGGTAGCGTGACCGAAGACTTGTTGAGGAACGATGTTTTAAGCAAATCCTCAACATACAAGAGAAAAGAAGTGGGAGAGTCTAGCGGGGTAAAGAAAGTGGGAAGGTTTGACCCCAAGAATGCAAATAGGGGTAGAATAATGACGGCGGTGGAACCAACTAGGAGACCTTATACTGGGCCTCATCCTTTCTGTGGGAGATGCAACAGGCATCATCCCACCAATGTCCAATGTGGAGCATGCTTTAACTGCAACCGAGTTGGGCACGAATCCAAGAATTGTAGAGCTCCAAGAACGGGCCCAATGAATGTGGCTCCTGTTCGGGCTGTCCCTCCTCAAGGTAATCAACGAAGAGGTGAATGTTTTGAATGTGGTAGTCGTGACCACTATCGTAATAACAGTCCTCAATGGGTGGGACAACAAGTTCAAGTAGCCGTCCACCCCAATCAACTACAAATGGTCGGGCCTAACCAAAACCGGGGACAACAAGGCCATCAAGTGCAACCACGCGGCCGAGCCTTTGCGGCCAATGCAAATGAAGCCCGCAACGATCCCAACGTAGTAGCAGGTACCTTTCTCCTTAATGGTCACTATGCAACAGTTTTATTTGATTCCGGAGCCGATTATAGCCTCGTGTCCTCTAACTTTGTTCCTTTGATTGATGTGCATCCTTGTGCTCTAAACTATGTGCTTGACATTGAAATGGTAAACGGGTCACTAACTAAACTTAGCCAAATAATACGTGATTGTGTCTTGACTCTAGACGATGTTGAATTCACCGTGATGCCCTTCGGGTTGACTAATGCACCGGCGGTGTTCATGGACTTGATGAACCAGGTGTGTCAACCATACTTAGACAAGTCTGTCATTGTGTTCATTGATGACATACTTGTATACTCAAAGACAAAGGAAGAACATGTTGAGCACTTGTGTGAGGTGCTTGAACTACTAAGGAAGGAGAAGTTGTATGCCAAATTCTCCAAGTGTGAGTTTTGGTTGGAAGAGGTCCACTTTCTTGGTCACGTAGTGAGCAAGGATGGTATTCATGTGGACCCAAGCAAGATTGAAGCGGTCAAGAATTGGAGAAGAACCGAAACGCCATCCGAGATCCGTCAATTCCTTGGATTGGCGGGTTACTATAGAAGATTTATTGAAAATTTCTCCGTATTGCACAACCACTCACTCTCTTGACTCAAAAGGAGAGAAGCTTTGAATGGGGCGAAAAACAAGAAAACGCCTTCCAAACTCTTAAAGATATGCTATGTGACGCTCCTATTTTGACGCTACCGGATGGAATTGAGGATTTTGTTGTTTATTGTGATGTCTCGGGACAACAAGGCCATCAAGTGCAACCACGCGGCCGAGCCTTTGCGGCCAATGCAAATGAAGCCCGCAACGATCCCAACGTAGTAGCAGGTACCTTTCTCCTTAATGGTCACTATGCAACAGTTTTATTTGATTCCGGAGCCGATTATAGCCTCGTGTCCTCTAACTTTGTTCCTTTGATTGATGTGCATCCTTGTGCTCTAAACTATGTGCTTGACATTGAAATGGTAAACGGGTCACTAACTAAACTTAGCCAAATAATACGTGATTGTGTCTTGACTCTAGACGATGTTGAATTCCTCATAGACCTCATGCCTTTCGATATTGGGAGTTTTGATGTCATTGTGGGTATGGATTGGTTGACGGCAGTAAACGTGACTATTGATTGTGGTGAGAGAGTTGTTAAGATACCTTTGACTAACGGTAGAATTCTTAGGGTTCAAGGCGAAATCTCTGATTCCTCAAATTATAAGGTCTTTAGTGCTACCATCACAAAGGTAGAATTGAAGACTGTTCCTATTGTTTGTGAATTTCCCGATGTTTTTCCGGATGACTTACCGGGATTACCTCCAACTCGTGAACTTGACTTTCGTATTAATCTTATCCCCGAAGCCGCGCCCATAGCAAAAGCTCCTTATAGGCTAGCCTTAACCGAAATGCAAGAGCTACAAACTCAACTCAAGGAACTCTAAGAGAAGGGTTTCATTCGCCCTAGTCAATCTCCTTGGGGTGCTCCTGTTCTCTTTGTCAAAAAGAAAGACGGGTCCTTCAGAATGTGTATTGATTACCGGGAATTAAACAAGCTCACTGTGAAGAACCGGTATCCCCTCCCTAGAATCGATGACTTATTTGATCAACTTCAAGGTGCTAAGCACTTCTCAAAAATCGATCTTCGCTCGGGTTATCATCAACTCTGGGTACATGAAGATGATATCCCCAAGACGTCTTTTCGCACAAGGTATGGTCATTTTGAATTCACCGTGATGCCCTTCGGGTTGACTAATGCACCGGCGGTGTTCATGGACTTGATGAACCAGGTGTGTCAACCATACTTAGACAAGTCTGTCATTGTGTTCATTGATGACATACTTGTATACTCAAAGACAAAGGAAGAACATGTTGAGCACTTGTGTGAGGTGCTTGAACTACTAAGGAAGGAGAAGTTGTATGCCAAATTCTCCAAGTGTGAGTTTTGGTTGGAAGAGGTCCACTTTCTTGGTCACGTAGTGAGCAAGGATGGTATTCATATGGACCCAAGCAAGATTGAAGCGGTCAAGAATTGGAGAAGAACCGAAACGCCATCCGAGATCCGTCAATTCCTTGGATTGGCGGGTTACTATAGAAGATTTATTGAAAATTTCTCCGTATTGCACAACCACTCACTCTCTTGACTCAAAAGGAGAGAAGCTTTGAATGGGGCGAAAAACAAGAAAACGCCTTCCAAACTCTTAAAGATATGCTATGTGACGCTCCTATTTTGACGCTACCGGATGGAATTGAGGATTTTGTTGTTTATTGTGATGTCTCGGGACAAGGTTTGGGTTGTGTTCTTATGCAAAGGGGTAAGGTCATTGCTTATGCCTCCCGTCAATTGAAGGTACATGAGAAGAACTACCCGACACATGATTTGGAATTGGGAGCGGTTGTGTTTGCTTTGAAGTGTTGGAGACATTATCTCTACGGCACCAAATGTGTGATTTATACCGATCACAAAAGTCTTCAACACATCTTTAACCAAAGTGAATTGAATATGAGGCAAAGGCGTTGGCTTGAACTATTTAGTGATTATGATTGTGACATCCGTTATCATCCGGGCAAAGCAAATGTAGTAGCCGATGCCTTGAGTAGAAAGGAGAGAGTGAAACCAAGACGGGTTAGGGCTATGAGCCTCACGGTGGGGCCGAATATTCGTGACCGGATCATTGAAGCCCAAATTCAAGCCACCCTACCGGAAAACTTTGGAAACGAGAACCTAGATGGCATGGAACAATAATTTGACAGAAAGTGTGATAATGGGCTATACTTGGTTGAAAGACTTTGGGTTCCTATTTTCGGTGACTTAAGAACACTTATTATGAATGAAGCTCATCAATCGCCTTATTCGGTCCATCCCGGGTCAGATAAGATGTACTTTGATTTGAAAAACTTGTATTGGTGGCCGGGCATGAAGCGTGATGTGGCTAAGTATGTGAGTGCGTGTCTTACTTGCTTACAAGTCAAAGCCGATCACAAAAGTCTTCAACACATCTTTAACCAAAGTGAATTGAATATGAGGCAAAGGCGTTGGCTTGAACTATTTAGTGATTATGATTGTGACATCCGTTATCATCCGGGCAAAGCAAATGTAGTAGCCGATGCCTTGAGTAGAAAGGAGAGAGTGAAACCAAGACGGGTTAGGGCTATGAGCCTCACGGTGGGGCCGAATATTCGTGACCGGATCATTGAAGCCCAAATTCAAGCCACCCTACCGGAAAACTTTGGAAACGAGAACCTAGATGGCATGGAACAATAATTTGACAGAAAGTGTGATAATGGGCTATACTTGGTTGAAAGACTTTGGGTTCCTATTTTCGGTGACTTAAGAACACTTATTATGAATGAAGCTCATCAATCGCCTTATTCGGTCCATCCCGGGTCAGATAAGATGTACTTTGATTTGAAAAACTTGTATTGGTGGCCGGGCATGAAGCGTGATGTGGCTAAGTATGTGAGTGCGTGTCTTACTTGCTTACAAGTCAAAGCCGATCACAAGAAGCCACCCGGATTGTTAGTACAACCGGTGATGCCCGAATGGAAGTGGGAACATATTTCAATGGACTTCATTACTAAACTACCGAAGACGAGAAGCGGTCGTGACACGATTTGGGTGATAGTAGATCGGTTAACGAAGTCGGCTCACTTTTTAGCCATTCGTGAAACCGATAAATTTGACACATTGGCTCGTTTGTACATCAAGGAAGTAATATCTAAGCATGGAGTGCCGATTTCTATCATTTCAGATAGAGATGCCTGTTTCAAATCAAACTTTTGGGGAGCTTTTCAAAAAGCAATGGGTACTCGACTCGACATGAGCACGGCGTTTCATCCTCAAACGGATAGACAAACCGAGAGAACCATTCAAACCCTTGAAGACATGTTGAGGGCTTGTGCAATTGATTTTGGTGGAAGTTGGGAAGACCATTTGCCGCTAGTTGAGTTTTCATACAACAATAGTTATCATGCTACCATCCAAATGGCGCCCTTTAGAGCATTGTATGGTAGGATATGTCGTTCTCCTCTAGCTTGGGCGAAAATTGGTGAGAGTCAACTTATCGGGCCGGAAATTGTAGTTGAAACGACAAAAGTGATTTCTCAAATTAAGGAGAAGTTACAATTGGCCCGTGAACGTCAAAAGAAATATGCCGATGTGAGGTGGAGACCGTTAGAGTTTGAAATTGGTGATTATGTACTTTTGAAAGTGTCACCTTGGAAAGGTGTTGTACGTTTTGTGAAGCGGGGAAAACTTGCGCCAAGGTATATTGGTCCTTTCAAGATTCTTGAACGGGTTGAAAAGGTTGCCTATCGATTAGAATTACCACAAGAGCTTAGTGGGGTACATGATGTGTTTCATATTTGTAACCTATGTAAGTGTTTGGCGGATCCTACACATCATGTGCCCATGGACGAGATTAGGGTGGATTCGAACCTAAATTTTGTTGAAGAGCCGGTTGAGATCCTAGATCGTCAAGACAAGAAACTCAAGAATAAACGCTACACGATTGTTAAGGTTAGATGGAATGCTAGGCGTGGAGCCGAGTTCACTTGGGAACGAGAGGATCATATGAAGTCTAAATATCCGCATTTGTTTAGTAATTAGTGTTTTGTTGAATTTCGGGACGAAATTCTTTCAACGGGGGAATAATGTAACATCCGAGAGTTTTGACCCGTTGACTTTTCGTGTAATATGACTAACAATTTAAGTTAATGAATTATTTGGGTCGTTTTGTGAATTAAATGACAATGTGTTATATTTGGGTCGATAATATGTTTTGATCGGTGTTTAAATGTCTAACGATTGTAATTTGGCTTGAGAAGAGAAACGGGTCGGCCCGTGGGTCATCCACGACCCATCAGCCCCCCTTGACCCATTTCTCCCCTTATCCTTATCCTTTCCTTTACCTTTCATTTCTATCTTCTATCTCTTCTTCTCTTATCTCTCTAAGTAAAAGCAAGACCATCCAACCCATCTCATATCTCCCATTCTCTTGCATCCATTTAGTGTTTGGAACTGCTTAAATACAAGAATCATCATCATTGTCATCTTATAATCTTCATTTAATCATAAGCTTGAAGTTCATAGTACAAGACTTTCACCCATTTTGACCAAATTCGGGTTTGAGCTCTAAAAGAAGTTTTGGTAAGTCTAATTCATTCCATTTGCATCTATTTATGTTTATTTACTCATTTCTAGTCGTCTCGTGCAATTACAGGTCCTAAATCGGCTTAAAACGAGTTTTGGGTCAAATTAGGGTTTAACTAGGGTTTGGATCGATTTGGTTGTTTGATGATGTTTTGGATTGATTTGAGGAATGGGTTAAGTGTAGCTAGGTGTAATGATGTTTAATCAAGCTTCAAAATGAGTTTCAAACTCCTGCAAATCGTTTTGGTATGGTTTGGGTCGAGTTTAGGGGTATTTGGCTCGTTTTCTGCACTTAAAACAAAACTGCTGCTGCTGGTGTTTGGCCTCACTGCGGCGCAGTGGATAACTCCTGGAACGAGACCTTGTCTTTGACTGCGGCGCAATGGATAATCTCTGGTCCCGATGTTCGTTTTCGTTTCCTAACTTCAAACACTTATAACTTTTGATCCGTAAGTCCAAATAAGTCATATGACCTATCGTTGGAATCGTGAGAGATCTAGTTTCTCGTAGTAACCTTCATTTTGTATGAATCTTCGTACGTTTCTAAAAATGTCGAGTCAAAGTGTTATGTTTTCACACTCGGTAATGTTAAGGAAGTAATTGCGGGTTCGTGACTCGACTTAAACCTAAGGAACCAACTTATTTATGATTATAAAGTTGAAATTATGATATATGACATGCTTTGATAGGTTGTGGACGTGTGGGGCCCAATACTCGCTATTAATCTTTTATTAACTCGACTTAAGCTTCTTTGCCAGTCGAGGTGGGTTCCGTAGCTCCCTACTCCTTTGAGATTCGGGGTGAAAAGTGTAAAACTTGCGTGTTTACTTACGTTGTTGATTGATTGATTGATGTTGGTTTAAATGTTGGATTGATGAGATGGTCTTGATTGATTGATTGCTTGTGTATGTACGTATAGTTGGTTTAAATTACGATTATTGGGTTATGATTTGACGAATGTTGATTGTTGGTTTATGACAGACGACATGTGATTGATGCATATACGATTGATTGTAGGCATGCATACGTAGTTACATAATCCCTCGGTTGAGGACTCAAACATCCAAGTGTATAGATGTATACACTTAATCCATGAGATGTTGGTGACATGCCATCCGAGTATATAGACATATATATCTCGATGATTTTGAGATACAGCCTTGTTCATTGTGATGACAGGCGGGTATCATTGCATAGGTGACTTGAGTTCACGCATAAGATAGGCATGTTGGCTTATTTATGCATTCGGTACTTGTATTGATACTTATATTATTTGTGCACTCATATTACGCACTTACTTGCTTTGTGTAATCTTGTTGTTGGACGTTATTGTGTTACTTAGAGGCTCACTGTAAGTCATGTCTAGCCTTTATTCGTACCTTGTGATTATTGACGGTGGTTCCTTATGGACCATTACTACGAACTCACCAACCTTGTGTTGACTATGCTTAGTACACTTTTTAGGTAATCAGGTTATCCCCGGACGTGGAGTTTAGTTGCTTGCTTGCTGTTAAACCCGGGCATTGGACTTTATGAATCAAGGATTCATCGACCTCCTCTTTTGCATTATACTTAGGATCGATTTGCCATCTTCTGGATGTTCTTTTGTAAACTTTGATGGTTATTTGCTCCTTATGTATTTTGGTACTTGTTTCGTATCGTAATGGATTCACTGAATCTTTATTTGCATTTAGTTCTTGTTCTATTGTAATTCCACTTTGCGCTATATGATTTGTGTAATATTTCGAGCCTTGGCTTGGGGTGTTACAATAAGCATCTAGGATCTTAATAACTAGGTATTCTAGATCTTATTCTCATACTGTTATTCTAACAATGACTAATAACTGTAGACAATTGTAAGTAATATGGCTCAGACATGGGCCATCCATGATACATTGGTAATGCTTATGTATATGGCGTACTATCGGTCAGCCCATCATATTACCAACCCATCCAAAATACCCCGTGCATGTACTATATTTACACTTACTTGCTTTGTGTAATCTTGTTGTTGGACGTTATTGTGTTACTTAGAGGCTCACTGTAAGTCATGTCTAGCCTTTATTCGTACCTTGTGATTATTGACGGTGGTTCCTTATGGACCATTACTACGAACTCACCAACCTTGTGTTGACTATGCTTAGTACACTTTTTAGGTAATCAGGTTATCCCCGGACGTGGAGTTTAGTTGCTTGCTTGCTGTTAAACCCGGGCATTGGACTTTATGAATCAAGGATTCATCGACCTCCTCTTTTGCATTATACTTAGGATCGATTTGCCATCTTCTGGATGTTCTTTTGTAAACTTTGATGGTTATTTGCTCCTTATGTATTTTGGTACTTGTTTCGTATCGTAATGGATTCACTGAATCTTTATTTGCATTTAGTTCTTGTTCTATTGTAATTCCACTTTGCGCTATATGATTTGTGTAATATTTCGAGCCTTGGCTTGGGGTGTTACAATAAGCATCTAGGATCTTAATAACTAGGTATTCTAGATCTTATTCTCATACTGTTATTCTAACAATGACTAATAACTGTAGACAATTGTAAGTAATATGGCTCAGACATGGGCCATCCATGATACATTGGTAATGCTTATGTATATGGCGTACTATCGGTCAGCCCATCATATTACCAACCCATCCAAAATACCCCGTGCATGTACTAGTTATTTCCATCACTTTACTTTGCTCTATAATCCATAAAATTTAACTAACATAATCCACCAAAGTATAAGTACATATACCATAAACACAGGTACATGAACTACACCAATTATATATATATCAAAATACCATTGTATATATATAATACAATGATATAAACTCATGCTTTCCTTTAGAAATGTAAATAGATTCCCAGTGGTGTGGACCCCTCTGAAACACCTTGATAATATAATATAGTGTGGACATTCTCCGAAGCACTATGATAAATAATGTAGTGTGGACATTCTCCGAAGCACTACGATAATTTTCCAATTTGTTTGTATATTTTGTGTTTAAAATACTTACAGGGTTATTTCTACGATGAAGTACTTAATTCTATAAGCATCACTTATGATATAGATAGCATCTATCCATTAAATTTAAGCAACCTTAAATTTAAATATTTTGCCTTGATAAGATCTAGGTAGTATATACCCGTTAAATTTAAGCAACCTTAAATTTAAGCATTTATTCTACGTAAGGCATGAAATTGTACTTTCTAAGCATGTATAAGCACATTGTCACAAAACAGTTATAGACTAAGTTTTATTAATGCAACCTAATAGTTCATTAATTAGGCCCACCAATGCAACCTAGTTCACTATAACTTGTGGCTCTGATACCAATCTGTCACACCGTCAAAATATTTATTTTGCGGAAACCGAAGGTGCGAACAATAGATGAATCACAATACACATATTATAATAAACGACCTCTAAATGAGACGTTTGAGAAACTTTTATACATCAAACCAGTGTTGTTACAAGGAAATACAAATACATATGAAATTCCTTTTTAAACATGGAAAATAGTAACAACTAAACGCATCTCAAATGCTTTATTCCATAACGTGTGGTGACCCCAAAATATGCATCATGTATATGCATCAAACAACTCATGTACCTGAGAAATACACATTTTAAAGTTTCGTCAACATAAAGTTGGTGAGTTCATAGAGTTTATAAAAAGGATTTACCTTTGGATCACAAGATTTATATAAGATATCGTATGCACACGAATATCAAATAACTATGGTTGATTTCAACCAAGTTTATCACATGCTTATACCTTGGAAACCGAATACCTTAACCATACAATTCATGTATATTACCCCTCATGTGATGCTAATGCTTAACGCACTCACGATTAAGTTCAAATATTAATTATCCGTTGTTCAGGTTAGCGCTACTAACCCGGATAGGGGTGTCAACCCAATAGTACTATTATTAATATTCGTGTTCCATTTATCGGTCCAAGTTCAATATAGGGGATTTCAAACCAAGCATTGTAACAAAAATATAAGCATGGATCCTTCAAACAATTGTGTCCATAAAACAAAACAGTTTATGTATTCTCAGCCCTAAAACAGTAAATAGGGATCCATGAAATTCACCTTAATTAATTAGGTGAATAAGATCAAAGATCGATGAAAGACGATGATGATGAGCTTGTACGTTTTCCTAACATAATAGACTTGACTTAATTTCTTTGTTTTCAATTAATTTAACTATATAGTTATTCATTAATACGTTTGTCAACGTAATTGATTTTGAGTTATTTCAATAATCTTTGAAACATATACTTGAAATCTTTATAAATGAAATCTCATTTATATTTATTGAAACCTTTAAAAGTCTCTTTTGAAATATCATAAATAAGCTAAGTATTTAGCTTATTAGGTAAAATACGTATATCCTCCAGAAATGAAGATATACCAGATAATTTTGTTTAATCTCAATACGAGATCCATAATGAATGTATTCAAGAATGAATACAAAAATGTACATCTATATATATATATAGATGGGTATTTTAAATGAAAGTATTAATACCAAAATGTATTAATCATTTTAACAAAGAGATATTTTTATTTGTATAATTAATACGAAGAATGTATTAATTCTTGTAACGAATAGATGCTTTTAATAGCAGAGATATGGGAAGGGTATGTATTATAATCAATACAATGTATTGATTACAAATGAAGAGATACCTTAAATGGTAGGAAAAACCAACATTTTATTTCCAAGTTGTGTTAGGGTTGGCCTTGGGTCGTGGAGTGTACCGACGGCGAACCAAGTTGCGTTCGGAATGCGTATTACAAACCTTTTGCGAACTACAATCCATTCCGATGGTATAAGTCAGAGATGCCCAAGGTGCAATCACTTTTGGAAACATAGTGCGGTTAAAAGCGTATCAAGGATATATTCTATCCATAAACCAACTAAATCGAAAATACGAAATAATTCACAGATGGTGAATAGTAATTATATGAATTTGGATAGTTAGGTATATAACTATGCCTTGGTTTATATACCATAATAGGTATATAAAATGAATTAATAAAAGTTTTACAATTTCTCGTACTTTCGGCTATAATTCATTTTTCGCAATAGTAACCTTATAATTCAATATTTGAATAAAAGCGATTATAACCGTATTTAAATGCAACTACATATTCCATATGTATAAAAATAAGTTGACAAGCATTTCAATACATAACATATAGTACTAAAATCATATAGCAAAATATAGTAAGGTTTCATAAAAACACTTACAAGAAAGGAGAGTTTTTGAACTCTATGATCAAGATTTCGACGCTACGAAGAACACGACTTCCGATTCTAATGAAATTTACCCAAGACTTGGACTTGTTTACTGAGTAATTGAAGATTATTTCCAACCCCAATTGGATATTACAACTAGAATTTTGAATAACTTTGAGAAGATTTGTTGATAACAACTTCTTCTGACGATTTTCGGCGCACTTTAAGATCAAAGTAACTTCGATTATGCTTAGAACTTGCAAGAGTTCTTTGAAAATTATAACAAGAAGGGGGAGATGTTTTTAGACTTATAGAATGCTAAATTGAGAGAGAATGAAGTTTAAGGTGTGAGTTTTTAATGAGAACTTAAGCCTAGTATTTATAGTAAATGAAATGGAATTAAATATGATAAAATTTATGCATATACATCATGCATGACCTATATGAACGAATTTGGACAAGGAAATACAGCTAAGAATCAATCAAATATGTGGTGAAATGAAGTATTAAGTTGTAGGATAAGATTGTGAAGTCATGGAAGTTAAAAGACTTTAAGACTTTATCATGTAATTTCTTGGAAATTACTATATACAAATTGACATTTTTACTATTCATGGGCTGAATTTTTATAAATTTTTCAAGTGTTATTTTGTGAAATTTAAAACCATATTAAGGTATCTTAAATCTAGACTTAAGGTTCTAGCAAGTTTGAGGCGAAACCGGAAGAGAAACGATCAAAAAACCAACGTTTTACAAACTTTCATGAACTTTTCTTCTTTATATGTTTTAATTGCTCATCATCAATGTTTTTGATCTTTGTTTTGATAGTTTAAGTTGTATATTGATTAGATATATAATCAATAAGAAAGCTTAACATGTAACACCCGTTTCATAAAAATATGGATTTCCAAAAATTTTCGCCTAACGGCGTCAATAAAGCGGAAACAGTTTATTAAAAACCTCAACCAAAGAAAACAGTTGAGAAACATAAGTGGTGTTACTAATAGCATCAAATCAGTAATAAAAGAAATCCATAAGATTGCCCAACATAAAGCAATCATAACATAGTCATTACATAAGTTCCATAAAGGAAATCATCAACATTAAGTCTATGCGAAGTTATTGGGTAAACTAAAGCCATCTTGATCATCTACCCATCTCTCGCCAAAGCTTCACACGACATCTCACTGCTTAACCTGAGGGGTGTCAACACATAAGAAGAAACAAGTGTTAGCTATAAAGCTAAGTAAGATAACACCAGGTTTAAGCAAAACATTTCATCCATTAAACACGTCACTTTAAAACATTACGTCATTTGATTTAGGCATATATATCACCACATAACGTATCCATATCACATATAAGCATAGAGTCCATGACCCTAAGTGTGCCTAATCAATTTCGTCATATCATCTCATTCGTTAAGTTGTGACTAGGTCACCGTTAAGTTGTAACCGAGGTTACCGTTAAGGAAAGACAATGTCGATCCATGAGTAGCACGTTATGTTTATAACATTAGGTGGGTCATCAGGCCACCCGAAACTACTCGCCACATATGACTTGTTGCAAGGAGCCACCCGAGCAACCATTTTAACGTACCCTCCCACATACGGGCACTACGTACTCTCCCACATACGGGCACTACGTACTCTCCCACATACGAGCACGATTTATACGTACCTATTACCACATCAGGCACGGGTTATGCATAACACTTAACATCTATTTAGCTCGAGCATTTACCACGTTTAGTTTAGGTTTCCACATTAATCCTAAACTAATCCACATCTATCATCTTTTCACGTTAGGGCCCTTAAAACGTGCACGTGTCATGGCAACCTAAAAAGGTCTAGTGTTATAGATGAACAAGCCACATATACATGCACATATCAACATTACAACACGTCATTAACCACCGTTCATCATATCATATCACATCATATCATATCGTTAAGCATATCATCATCATTGCATATCATATCATAACCATGTGTACGGGGAAGCATTTTAGGCTTAAACATCGTCATCATTAATCCCCGAGTACCTCCCATATCAACCCAACCACATATGAGTTATACATTACCGTTTTGGAGGTTATAGTTTACAAACCATTTTCGTTGCACCCTCAGCGTGACAAAAGTAGTGTATCTTACCTGATAGTAGTATGTGCGCGCAAACAAAAGCTAACAGTGCTTAATAGTAATCCCCGACACCTATCGTACATTAACATATGAAATATAAGTCATTTGGGTCCTTAAATGGACTTGAAAACGAACTTTTGTTACGAACTTAATTCTATACGAACTTAATTCCAGAAAACGAACTTAACTATCCTCAAACGAACTTAGGCCATCAAAACGGACTTAGCTCACCCTTTTAAACGAATTTACAACCCAACGAAGTTTAACTTCGTTTGCCAAACGAAGATAACTTTGATCAAACGAATTTAGATCATTAGAAAACGAATTTAGCTTACTTTGGTGCAAAACGAATTTAAGCTTTCATAAAACGAATTTAGGCTTTACACTTCAAACGAATTTGGCTGACTTTGGTGCAAAACGAATTTAAGCTTTCATAAAACGAATTTAGCTTAAAATTCTTTGCCAAACGAATTTAGCCATCCTTAAACGAATTTAGTCTTCAAAACCACTTCAAACGAATTTAAGTTCCAGAATTCATAAAACGGCTTTGTTCTTCGATTTTTCCAGAAACGAACGACTTGGGCTGTTCCCAAAATATGTTTTTGACATATATAAACCTATTTTGATCATCAAGATCGATTATAAACTCGTTTAATTCCGTTTTGATCATTAATTGGCTTAAACACATAATAAACCCTAACTTATCAAAAACCCTTTATAAAATCAGATTTGATTCAATTAAAAACATCTTTAGATCTGAAAATATAGCCAATAAAACATTGATTACCTGTAGAAACGATAGCCAATTCGATTCAATACAAAAACACTTGATTTGATTAACCAAAACTTGGAGATCTTGCTTTAGAAATCAAAAGAGAATTAGAGAGGCTGATGAATGTGTTCTAATTAAGTTTTGAGGCTGCCAAATTAACCTAGATTAGGCTAATCCCTTTCTTAACCCGTTTTTAACTTTTCACCATTGGCAAAACTAGTCCCTGGACTTCATATTGACTTTATTTCACTTTAAAACACCTATTGGGGATACATATAACACACCAAAGCACTTTCGCACACTACAAAGGCCTTTTACACATCATTTAATCCACTTTATTGTCACTCATTAAAGATAAATAAATCTCACATATAGGGCACATAAACATATAAACACACATTTTATCACATATCAAATCACGGACTTAGAATTTGACCTAACGACGTTAGTCAACATAAACGATTAAGTTTTGGGATGTTATAATTACCTCCCCCTTAAGAGGATTCCGTCCCCGGAATCACTTCATCATCAAAAAGGTGGGGATAGGTCTCCCGCATTACGGACTCGGTCTCCCACGTCATACTTTCGCCGTGATTGTGTTTCCACTTAATGAGAACTAGATCGATAGTCTTTCGTCGTAACTTCTTTTGTTTCCTTCCCATTATAGCAACAGGTTTATCAACAATCTGCTTGTTTGGATCAATACTTACGTCCTCGAGTGGAATAACATCTACTTCGTTTGCATAGCATTTACGTAGATAACACACATGAAATGTGTTGTGAATTCCATGAAGTTCTGGAGGTAATTCCAGTTGAAATGCCTGTTCATTAACCTTTTTAATGATCTTGAAAGGTCCAATGAATCTAGGGCTTAGCTTTCCTCGTTTGCCAAATCGTAATACACCTTTCCAAGGCGACACCTTGAGTAAAACCATTTCACCTTCTTTAAAATCAAACGGCCTCCTTTTCTTATCGGCATATGACTTTTGCCTTTCGCGAGCAATACGCAAGGCTTTCTTTGCAACATTAACTTTATCGGCCGTAATTTGTACTACTTCGGGTCCAGCAAATTGCTTTTCCCCGGGCTCCAACCAACAACTAGGAGTCCGACACTTTCTACCATATAACATCTCATAAGGTGGCATTCCTATACTTGCATGATAACTATTGTTATACGCAAACTCGACAAGAGGTAGGTGTTTATCCCACGAACCACCATAATCCATCACACAAGCTCTGAGCATATCTTCAAGCGTTTGAATAGTCCTTTCACTTTGCCCATCGGTCTGCGGATGATAGGCTGTGCTCAGACGGACTTGAGTACCAAATTCCCGTTGAAAACTCTTCCAAAAGTTGGAAACGAATCGAGCATCACGATCTGACACAATCGATATCGGAACACCATGTTTAGTAACCACTTCTTTAATATACAATGTAGCGAAATTCTCCATAGGAGCATTCTCATGAACTGGGAGGAAATGGGCACTCTTCGTTAATTGATCGACAATAACCCATATCATATCGTGACCACGAGGCGTCCTCGGAAGTTTGGTTACAAAATCCATCGTAATGCGATCCCATTTCCATTCAGGGATCTCGAGTTGCTGAAACTTCCCGTAAGACTTTTGATGTTCAGCTTTCACTTTAGCACATGTCAAACACTTCTGTACGTACATCATCACATCGTTTTTAATACTGGGCCACCAATAAATCGGCTTCAAGTCCGCATGCATCTTTGTGGCACCAGGGTGTACAGAATATTTAGTCTTATGAGCTTCGTCCATCACTAACTCACGATTGCCTCCATATAGAGGAACCCATATTCTACCTTTGTAAGTTCGAAGACCGCGACTATTTTCTTCCATTTCAAGTCTATTTTTCTTCTTTTTCCCAATAGACTCCTCTTTCACATTATCATCCTTTAACGCTTCGATTTGAGCTAATCGAATAGGTTCCAGTAAATTCAACTCAATCTTTGTAATCATCGCACATAATCTACTCTTCGCATATCCTTTGCGGCTTAAGGCATCAGCAACCACATTAGCTTTGCCTGGGTGATATTTAATTTCACAATCGTAATCCTTTAATAACTCCATCCACCGTCGTTGTCTAACATTCATATCCTTCTGAGTAAACACATACTGTAAGCTCTTATGATCCGTGTATAGGGTACACTTCGTACCATACAGATAATGTCGCCACAATTTCAGAGCAAAAACAACAGCAGCCAGCTCAAGGTCATGAGTAGGATAGTTCCGCTCATGAGGCTTCAACTGTCGAGAGGCGTAAGCGATAACTTTGTCTCGTTACATTAATACACACCCTAACCCCGTGATGGATGCGTCACTATAGACCACTAAATCGTCGGTTCCTTCGGGTAAAGCTAGAACCGGAGCTTCACACAACTTCTTTTTCAACGTCGTGAAGGCTTTCTCTTGAACATCGGTCCACACAAACTTCACACCTTTCTTCGTTAATTCAGTCATTGGCTTGGCAATGCGCAAGAAATCTTGAATAAAACGTCGATAGTAGCCAGCCAAACCGAGAAAACTCTTAATTTCAGTAGGAGACTTAGGCTGCTCCCACTTCGACACCGCTTCAATCTTCGAAGGATCTACTTTTATACCATCAGTGGAGATGACATGGCCGAGGAAATGAACTTCCTTTAGCCAGAACTCGCACTTGGAGAACTTAGCATATAGCTTTTTCTCTCTGAGGACTTGAAGGACAGCTCTCAAATGCTCTCTATGTTCCTCTTCCGTCTTTGAATACACAAGAATGTCATCGATAAAAACAATAACGAAATGATCCAAAAATGGTCGACAGACACGGTTCATCAAATCCATAAACTTTGCTGGAGCATTTGTCAAACCGAATGGCATGACAAGGAACTCATAGTGACCATAACGAGTTCGGAACGCTGTTTTGGCTACACTTTCTTCTTCAACCTTTAATTGATGATAGCCAGACCGTAAGTCAATCTTTGAAAAACAGGAAGCACCTTGAAGTTGATCGAACAAATCATCAATGCGAGGGAGTGGATACTTATTCTTCACTGTTCTTTTATTCAGCTCGCGATAATCGATACACATACGCATGGATCCGTCTTTCTTCTTTACAAAAAGGATAGGAGCACCCCATGGAGAGGAACTCGGACGAATGAAACCTTTATCTAAAAGTTCCTGAATTTGCGTCATTAACTCCTTCATCTCCATAGGAGCATTCTCATGAACTGGGAGGAAATGGGCACTCTTCGTTAATTGATCGACAATAACCCATATCATATCGTGACCACGAGGCGTCCTCGGAAGTTTGGTTACAAAATCCATCGTAATGCGATCCCATTTCCATTCAGGGATCTCGAGTTGCTGAAACTTCCCGTAAGACTTTTGATGTTCAGCTTTCACTTTAGCACATGTCAAACACTTCTGTACGTACATCATCACATCGTTTTTAATACTGGGCCACCAATAAATCGGCTTCAAGTCCGCATGCATCTTTGTGGCACCAGGGTGTACAGAATATTTAGTCTTATGAGCTTCGTCCATCACTAACTCACGATTGCCTCCATATAGAGGAACCCATATTCTACCTTTGTAAGTTCGAAGACCGCGACTATTTTCTTCCATTTCAAGTCTATTTTTCTTCTTTTTCCCAATAGACTCCTCTTTCACATTATCATCCTTTAACGCTTCGATTTGAGCTAATCGAATAGGTTCCAGTAAATTCAACTCAATCTTTGTAATCATCGCACATAATCTACTCTTCGCATATCCTTTGCGGCTTAAGGCATCAGCAACCACATTAGCTTTGCCTGGGTGATATTTAATTTCACAATCGTAATCCTTTAATAACTCCATCCACCGTCGTTGTCTAACATTCATATCCTTCTGAGTAAACACATACTGTAAGCTCTTATGATCCGTGTATAGGGTACACTTCGTACCATACAGATAATGTCGCCACAATTTCAGAGCAAAAACAACAGCAGCCAGCTCAAGGTCATGAGTAGGATAGTTCCGCTCATGAGGCTTCAACTGTCGAGAGGCGTAAGCGATAACTTTGTCTCGTTGCATTAATACACACCCTAACCCCGTGATGGATGCGTCACTATAGACCACTAAATCGTCGGTTCCTTCGGGTAAAGCTAGAACCGGAGCTTCACACAACTTCTTTTTCAACGTCGTGAAGGCTTTCTCTTGAACATCGGTCCACACAAACTTCACACCTTTCTTCGTTAATTCAGTCATTGGCTTGGCAATGCGCAAGAAATCTTGAATAAAACGTCGATAGTAGCCAGCCAAACCGAGAAAACTCTTAATTTCAGTAGGAGACTTAGGCTGCTCCCACTTCGACACCGCTTCAATCTTCGAAGGATCTACTTTTATACCATCAGTGGAGATGACATGGCCGAGGAAATGAACTTCCTTTAGCCAGAACTCGCACTTGGAGAACTTAGCATATAGCTTTTTCTCTCTGAGGACTTGAAGGACAGCTCTCAAATGCTCTCTATGTTCCTCTTCCGTCTTTGAATACACAAGAATGTCATCGATAAAAACAATAACGAAATGATCCAAAAATGGTCGACAGACACGGTTCATCAAATCCATAAACTTTGCTGGAGCATTTGTCAAACCGAATGGCATGACAAGGAACTCATAGTGACCATAACGAGTTCGGAACGCTGTTTTGGCTACACTTTCTTCTTCAACCTTTAATTGATGATAGCCAGACCGTAAGTCAATCTTTGAAAAACAGGAAGCACCTTGAAGTTGATCGAACAAATCATCAATGCGAGGGAGTGGATACTTATTCTTCACTGTTCTTTTATTCAGCTCGCGATAATCGATACACATACGCATGGATCCGTCTTTCTTCTTTACAAAAAGGATAGGAGCACCCCATGGAGAGGAACTCGGACGAATGAAACCTTTATCTAAAAGTTCCTGAATTTGCGTCATTAACTCCTTCATCTCCATCGGAGCTAATCGATAGGGAGCTTTGGCTACAGGAGTAGCACCAGGAATGAGGTCAATAGAAAATTCAACCTCACGATCAGGAGGAAGACCTGGAAGATCTTCAGGGAAAACATCAGGAAACTCGGAAACAACCTCGACATCAGAGACTGTAGGCTTCGCGATACGAGAATCGATGACATAAGCTAGAAAATGTGACTTAGTTTGCCGTATACAACGAAGTGCTTTCATCATCGAGATCACCTTAACATTTCCCGGCTTCTTGTCACCATAGACACAAACACCTTTTCCGTCAGGGGTAGCGATACGAACTATTTTCTTTGCACATAAGACGACAGCATCATTCTTAGACATCCAATCCATACCGAGAACTACATCAAAACTGGGAATAGTAGCTGGTAGCAAGTTAGCAGTAAAACACCGACCCTCTATCTCTAAAGGACAATCAGAATAACCCTCACGTACGATAGACGTTGTGCCGTTAGCCACCTCTACTTCAATAGGGCACCGTAAAGAACTAGTAGTCATGTCTAACTTAGGAGCAAACAGAGTAGACACAAAAGATTTGTTCACACCAGAATCAAATAACACATTAGCGGGTTTTGAGTTAACAATAAGGGTAGCAGTAACTACCTGATCGTCGTCTTTTGCCTCCTCGGCCGTCATCTGGAAAGCACGGGCTTTGGCTTTGGAAGCTTCCGCTTTCTTTCCCTCATCTTTCTTCATTTGGGGACAATCGGCAATACGGTGCTTTGCATCTCCACATTTATAACATCTTGCTTTATCAGTGCATTCATCAAAAGTATGACCCTGTGCTCCACACCTATTGCACCTGCGGGTCTTAGCAGAACACTGACCAGAATGAAAAGCCTTGCAGCTAGAACACCATTTTCCATCCTTGTCTGTCTTTCCCTTGTCAGAGGACGAAGATCCCTTGAACTTCTTACCAAAACGATTTGACCCACCAAACCTCCTCTTATTGCCAGACTTCTTCTCATCCTCTTTCCTTTCCACTTTCTTATCCGTAGCAAAATCATCATCAAGCTTTTTAGACTCTTTGATAGCTTCAGTTAGAGTCTTGTGCTGCCTACAAATACCTCGATAACTCGGAGGCAAACCATCAACATAGCAAGCAACCTGATCTGCATCAGTACGGAACAGATGGCCCACGAACTTCATCTTCTCCATAAAGGAACGAGCATAATCATTGATTTTACCCACTTCAGCCGTCAAGGCACGAAACTCTTTTTCCATTTTGCGCTGCTCATGCACTCCAATATACTCTTCAATAAATTTCTGTCTGAAGTTAGCCCACGTAATAGCAGATACCATAGCTGGAGTCATCGAAATGGTAATGCTCTTCCACCAGTCCCGAGCACCTTCTTTCAACATCCTACTAGCACACAATACTTTCTTATCCTCGGGACAATCACAAGCTTCAAAAAACATCTTAGTATCATCAAGCCATTCCATGCAACCTACTGCATTAAGTGTTCCATAGAATTTCTGAGCTCCACACTTCTGGAAACTTTCAAACTTGAATCGAGGGGCGCGAACATCATTAGGAGGAACCACATTAACATTAGCATGGGGAATAACCACATCATCGACCGGTGGCTCAGTGTGGTGAGAAGGCACAGAGTGACTGTTACCAGTTCCTTCTGCATTCTCAGCAAGAGCGTTGTTCAGTTGCTCTTGAGTCTGTGCTAACTGGGCTTGGAGAGTCAGCACAAGATTGTACAGTTCAGCTGCATTAGGGATTTGCTCCACCACTGCTTCGTTAACTCTAGGCGGATTGCCGGGAGGTGGAGGCATAGGACCTAATGGGCTTGGCTGATTGACTTGCTGGGGGTTTCCTCGATTTCTATTCGCATTGGCTGCAACAGCAGCAGCATTGGCAGCATTACTAGCACCGGCACCTGGATGAACAGGTGGGGTAATGCTTGCAGTAACTCCATCGCGTCGTGAGTTGCCTTGACGAGTGTTAACCATCTTTCTTTTACTGAAAGATAGAGTCGATAAGCGCAAAGATAAGGCTAAAACATACTTCGTATCGTAAACATCTCATAAGCCCTATCACACTCGCACTCGTCCCAACCCATCCTATATCATCTTACGTTAAAGCTAAGGCATCCTACAAATACCTAGCATGCACATCTTAAGTTTAAGTCCAAACCCTATGGTCAATAGGCCTTGGTTCACTTAAACTACTTCTCTGATACCAACTTGTAACACCCGTTTCATAAAAATATGGATTTCCAAAAATTTTCGCCTAACGGCGTCAATAAAGCGGAAACAGTTTATTAAAAACCTCAACCAAAGAAAACAGTTGAGAAACATAAGTGGTGTTACTAATAGCATCAAATCAGTAATAAAAGAAATCCATAAGATTGCCCAACATAAAGCAATCATAACATAGTCATTACATAAGTTCCATAAAGGAAATCATCAACATTAAGTCTATGCGAAGTTATTGGGTAAACTAAAGCCATCTTGATCATCTACCCATCTCTCGCCAAAGCTTCACACGACATCTCACTGCTTAACCTGAGGGGTGTCAACACATAAGAAGAAACAAGTGTTAGCTATAAAGCTAAGTAAGATAACACCAGGTTTAAGCAAAACATTTCATCCATTAAACACGTCACTTTAAAACATTACGTCATTTGATTTAGGCATATATATCACCACATAACGTATCCATATCACATATAAGCATAGAGTCCATGACCCTAAGTGTGCCTAATCAATTTCGTCATATCATCTCATTCGTTAAGTTGTGACTAGGTCACCGTTAAGTTGTAACCGAGGTTACCGTTAAGGAAAGACAATGTCGATCCATGAGTAGCACGTTATGTTTATAACATTAGGTGGGTCATCAGGCCACCCGAAACTACTCGCCACATATGACTTGTTACAAGGAGCCACCCGAGCAACCATTTTAACGTACCCTCCCACATACGGGCACTACGTACTCTCCCACATGCGAGCACGACGTACTCTCCCACATACGAGCACGATTTATACGTACCTATTACCACATCAGGCACGGGTTATGCATAACACTTAACATCTATTTAGCTCGAGCATTTACCACGTTTAGTTTAGGTTTCCACATTAATCCTAAACTAATCCACATCTATCATCTTTTCACGTTAGGGCCCTTAAAACGTGCACGTGTCATGGCAACCTAAAAAGGTCTAGTGTTATAGATGAACAAGCCACATATACATGCACATATCAACATTACAACACGTCATTAACCACCGTTCATCATATCATATCACATCATATCATATCGTTAAGCATATCATCATCATTGCATATCATATCATAACCATGTGTACGGGGAAGCATTTTAGGCTTAAACATCGTCATCATTAATCCCCGAGTACCTCCCATATCAACCCAACCACATATGAGTTATACATTACCGTTTTGGAGGTTATAGTTTACAAACCATTTTCGTTGCACCCTCAGCGTGACAAAAGTAGTGTATCTTACCTGATAGTAGTATGTGCGCGCAAACAAAAGCTAACAGTGCTTAATAGTAATCCCCGACACCTATCGTACATTAACATATGAAATATAAGTCATTTGGGTCCTTAAATGGACTTGAAAACGAACTTAGTTTTGTTCTTACGAACTTAACTGCTTTCAGAAAACGAACTTAACTATCCTCAAACGAACTTAGGCCATCAAAACGGACTTAGCTCACCCTTTTAAACGAATTTACAACCCAACGAAGTTTAACTTCGTTTGCCAAACGAAGATAACTTTGATCAAACAAATTTAGATCATTAGAAAACGAATTTAGCTTACTTTGGTGCAAAACGAATTTAAGCTTTCATAAAACGAATTTAGGCTTTACACTTCAAACGAAATTGGCTGCTTAAACCATCAAACGAACTTAAAATTCGTTTGCCAAACGAATTTAGCTTACTTTGGTGCAAAACGAATTTAAGCTTTCATAAAACGAATTTAGGCTTTACACTTCAAACGAAATTGGCTGCTTAAACCAATCAAACGAACTTAAAATTCGTTTGCCAAACGAATTTAGCCATCCTTAAACGAATTTAGTCTTCAAAACCACTTCAAACGAATTTAAGTTCCAGAATTCATAAAACGGCTTTGTTCTTCGATTTTTCCAGAAACGAACGACTTGGGCTGTTCCCAAAATATGTTTTTGACATATATAAACCTATTTTGATCATCAAGATCGATTATAAACTCGTTTAATTCCGTTTTGATCATTAATTGGCTTAAACACATAATAAACCCTAACTTATCAAAAACCCTTTATAAAATCAGATTTGATTCAATTAAAAACATCTTTAGATCTGAAAATATAGCCAATAAAACATTGATTACCTGTAGAAACGATAGCCAATTCGATTCAATACAAAAACACTTGATTTGATTAACCAAAACTTGGAGATCTTGCTTTAGAAATCAAAAGAGAATTAGAGAGGCTGATGAATGTGTTCTAATTAAGTTTTGAGGCTGCCAAATTAACCTAGATTAGGCTAATCCCTTTCTTAACCCGTTTTTAACTTTTCACCATTGGCAAAACTAGTCCCTGGACTTCATATTGACTTTATTTCACTTTAAAACACCTATTGGGGATACATATAACACACCAAAGCACTTTCGCACACTACAAAGGCCTTTTACACATCATTTAATCCACTTTATTGTCACTCATTAAAGATAAATAAATCTCACATATAGGGCACATAAACATATAAACACACATTTTATCACATATCAAATCACGGACTTAGAATTTGACCTAACGACGTTAGTCAACATAAACGATTAAGTTTTGGGATGTTACATAACACATACTCATATACTTAATCATGCCCTAACTTAGCTTAAAATGCTCTAAACTAGCATATATAACATATTTGTTCAATATATGGTTTAACTAGTTGAATGAAAATTTGACGGATGTCACAGGGAGGTTAAACACCGGGTATCTAGGAGTTCGGAGCCTTCGTAGCAAAGATCGGGGTGGCCTTGAGGAAGCTTCCCCTGATGAATTTGGAATAGTAACAATAGGCGTAGTGACAGCAAGAACATTAGTAACGACAGTAGTGGACGTGATGTTCGGTACATGGACAAGTGCGTTATTATATTCTTCTCCAGAATGATCGGTCTCCTTCATAGGTAGGTCTTGTATATATCGAGGGGAGTCAGGGGAGTCAGTTACAGGTGAAGTAATCACTTCTTCATTAAATCCGGACATTATTCTTGAAGGTATATGTAAAGTATTTGAAACGTACCTGTTTTTTGTGCTTTTGGTGTTTTTTTTTTTTTTTTTTTTTTTTTTTTTTTTTTTTTTTTTGCTTTTTTCGGGGCGTTTTTTTTTGGGGGTCTTTTCTTTTGGGTTTTTTTTTTTTTTTTTTTTTCTTCATTAAATCCGGACATTATTCTTGAAGGTATATGTAAAGTATTTGAAACGTACCTGAATACTAGTAGCAGAAATGAAAGAGATTGATATGATGTTTAAATCACCGGTCGAGAAAGCGATCACAATATAAGGAAAAACTTTTGATGTTTGCACTTATAGACATCAAAGTCTTTGTGGGGCAACATTTATGTTATCATATATAGAGATATACATTTATATGCACATAGTACATGTTAAACTTTGATATATAAGCGTTTATACATATTCTTAGCATGTATAATCAAAATATTAACTCTAAGTCTTTATACTAGCATACTTCCATATTTAACGCACTTAACTTAAGATATTCTAATATACGATCATAATAATGCTGCAGTCATTATTGTGATTTATATATTACAACATTTTAAGTTAAATTCGTTGAACATTTTCATATGCTACTATAAGGCATCTTATATCAAGTAGTCAAGTAAAAATCATAACCAGTAAAAATATGCATGTATATAGGTATTGTCCTATGCGGGGTTATAGTCTAGGTTCATCAATATGCAACCCAATTGACTATAATTATTCTATGTTATAACTCCCAGTAAACACTGGTATATAAACGATGTATTTAATAGAAATGTAAAGACATTCCAAGTGGTGTGGACCCCTCCGAAACACCATGATAAAATAATGTAGTGTGGACCCCTCCGAAGCACTATGATGATACAATAATGTAGTGTGGACATTCTCCGAAGCACTATGATAAAATAATGTAGTGTGGACCCCTCCGAAGCACTATGATGATTTTCCATTTATTTATTCATTATATAATCTTGTGTTAATACACCAATGGGGTTTATTTCTATGATCAAGTACTTATTCTATTAGCATCACTATGATCCAGATAGCATCTATCCATTAAATTTAAGCAACCTTAAATTTAAATATTTTGCCTTGATAAGATCTAGGTAGCATATACCCGTTAATTTTAAGCAACCTTAAATTTAAGCCTTTATTCTACGTAAGACATGAAATTATACCTTCTAAGCAAGTATATGCACATTGTCACAAAACAGTTATAGACTAAGTTTTATTAATGCAACCTAATAGTTCATTAATTAGGCCCACTAATGCAACCTAGTTCACTATAACTTGTGGCTTTGATACCAATCTGTCACACCCTCAAAATATTTATTTTGCGGAAACCGAAGGTGTGAACAATAGAGGAATCACAACACACATATTATAATAAACGACCTCTAAATGAGACGTTTTAGGAAACTTTTATACATAATAACCATTGTTTGTTACAAAAGAAATACAGGTACATATCTAGTACGTTTGAGATTCTTTTAATAAGGCAATATAACAATTGAAGACATCTCAAAATGCTTTTATTTCATTATGTGTGGTGACTCCAAAACATGCATCACGTATATGCATCATATAGCTCAAGTACCTGAGAATATACATTTAAATTTTGTCAACATAAAGTTGGTGAGTTCACAGTTTTTATAATAAGGATTTACCTTTGGATCACAAGATTTCAATAAGATATCGTATGCACACGAATATCAAGTAAGTATGGTCATTTAAACCAATATCATTTATCACATGCTTATACCTTGGAAACCGAATACCTTAACACCATACGATTTACGTATATATATTACCCCTCTTGTGATGCTAATGCTCAATGCAATCACGATTAAGTTCAAATATTATACATCCGTTGTGCCATAGCGCGACTATGCCGGATAGGGTTGTCAACCCAAATAGTACTATTTATAATATTCGCGTTCCATTTATCGGTCCAAGTTCCTTATAGGGGATTTCGAGCCAGAGCATTGTAACAAAAATATAAGCATGGATCATTTAAGCAATTGTGTCCATAAAACAAAACAGTTGTATATTCTCAGTCCCAAAATAATAAATAGGGATCCATGAAACTCACCTTAATTCAGTAGGTGATTTAAAGATCAAAGATTGATGATGACAGTGATGATGAGCTAGTACGTATTCCTATTATAACAATAGAATCGATTTATTTTCTTGATTCAACTTAATTTAACTATATGGTTATTTATTAATACGCTTGTCAACGTAACTAGTTTGAGTTATTTTAATAGTCTTTGCAATATACTCTTGAAATCTTTATAAATGAAATCTCATTTTATATTTATTGAAACCTTTAAAAGTCTATTTTGAAATACCATAAATAAGCTAAGTAGTTAGCTTAATATGTAAATGTGTTTATTATTCCAAAAATGGAGATATACTTGATAGTATTGTTTAAAAATCAATACTAAATCCATAATGAATGTATTCAAAGATGAATACGAGAATGTACATATATATTTATATATATAGAAGGGTTACTTTAAATAGTAGGATTAATACAAAAGAAATGTATTAATCATGTATCGAAACGATATTTTTAATATTATAATTAATACAAAGAATGTATTAATTTTTGTAACGAAGAGATGCTTTCCCCCTCTCATTTTCTTATCTATCTATCTCTTTCTCCCTTTCTCTCAAAAGCAAAGCAAGACCCATTTCAATCTCCTTCACCATTTCTTGCATCAAATTAGTGTTGGATCGATTATAACATAGAAATCATAGTCACTTTCCCCTCACTTTTGTCTTATCAAAGAATCAAACCAAGTTCTAGCATCCTTTTTACCCAATTAGGTCAAATTCGGGTTTGAACTCAAGAAGACGTTTTGGTAAGTTAAATTCATCCCATTTACTTCTATTTATGCTTGTACTTATGTTTCTAGTCGTTTTTATGGGATTCCAAGACTTAAAAATGGTAAAAATGGAAAATTAGGTTTAAATTAGGGTTTGAAGATTTGAGTATGATTTTGATGTTTTGGGTCAAGTTTGTGGATTGGGTTATGTTTAGTTATGGTTAGTGGTGTTTATTTATGCTTCAAATCAAGTTACAAGCCTTTACAAATCGATTTGGGTTGGTTTGGGTCGTGTTTTAGGGTTTTTGGTATTGTTTCTGCTGCTGGTGCTGCTGATGTTACTGGCCAGAACTGGGCCACTGCGCCGCAGTGGCTTAGGCTAGCCTACTGCGGCGTAGTGGCTAGGGACTGGTCAGTTTGGGGTTAGCTCACTGCGGCGCAGTGAGCTTGGCAAAGGCTCACTGCGGCGCAGTGCCTTAGTACTGGTCCTGGTGCAGTTTAGCCACTGCGGCGCAATGAGCTTAGTCCTGGCTCACTGCGACGCAGTGGATAGTTACTGTGGTTAAATGCGTGTCAATTTTCAAATGTTAATAACTTTTAATCCGTAACCCCAAACAAGTCGTAAGACCTATCGTTGGAATCATAAGAGAGTCTATTTTCTTGTAGTAACACTCTTTTTGTATGAACCTTCTCCCATTTCTAAAAAGGTCAAGTCAAATGCGTCTTGCTCATACTCGTTTAAGTTGTGAATGTGTTTAGGGGCTTATGGCTTGACTTAATCGAGCTAAATCAACTTATTTGAGAATGTATAGTTGACATTACGGTATTATGATGTATAATTATAGGTTGTGGACGTGTGGACCCCATTACTCGTTTGTAATCTTATTCTAGCTTCTTTGCCGGGCAAGGTGAGTTTCGTATCTCCCTACTCGCTTGAGATTCGGGCTGAAAAGTGTAAACCTGGCGTGTTTACTTGCATTCATTGATTTATTGATTGGTTGACTTGATCGTTGGATTTGATGGGATAGTTCGTTTCGTTTAATTGACTTGGGCTTTGTTTTAGTTAAGTATTACTTTATATTAGGATAGACGTACATACATGGAAGTCGGTTATGCCTTCATTGGGTTCTAGATGTGGTGGGAAGGCTGCGGGTGACCCTATATATAAGTATCTGGGACTTGAAGAAAGTAGAATCCTCTGAAGTATATGTACGTATAGTCGGTTAAATTGTGATTAGTGCTTATGTTGTTGATTATTGATTGTTGGCGTATGATGGTTGTATATTGGTTGTTGGGTTATGTTTGTCGTATATTGATTATTGGCGCAGGTTTATCGTATATTGATTGTTGGTTCACGATTTATGCATTTACATTCGATTGTAAGCATTGCATACATTGTTGATGACCCTCGGCAGGGGATTGCCGACATCCTGGTGCATAGATGTATGCACCCATTTTGGATGTAGACCTGACTCCGAGTATATAGACATATATATCTCGATGATTTTGAGATACAGCCTTGTTCATTGCGATGACAA
>CM067173.1:118964357-119046769 GCA_034093135.1 Erigeron breviscapus
CAAATAGTTTTGGAAAAGGTAATAGAGGATTTTCAAAAATCACTTGATGAAAAGCAATCTTTGATAGATAATCTGCAAACTCAAAATCACTATGTCATTGACCCATATAAGCATCATGAAAATGATTGTGATCACCCAGATTGTCCTGTTTGTGAAGTAATGGCCACTCCATCTCCACCAAACAAATCTGTGTGTCAAAATAAGACAACTTCACAAACTGCATGTTCTATTTGTGAAATCATGAATGCTTCTGTGCAAACAGAGAGTCAAGTTGTACATATTTCTGTTCAAACTGATGGTGATTTAGATGATGTTCATGATGTTGATGATTATTTCTTTCCGATTACTTCTGAAATTGAGACCTTTACCAAGTTTTCTGAAGGAACTCAATCGTACTTGAATGACATTGATGCTTTCAAACAAAAGTTCGAAAAAGAAAGAGAACAGAGATTAAATGTGCTAAAGGAACTTAATGATTTAAAAGTTGAATTCGAATTTCAGAAAATAGCACTTCAATTTCACAAAGAAAAAGAAAAAGCATCAATTCCACTCAAGAGAAGTCCATGTCCAATGAAGAAAAGTGACGTCAGTGTGAAGTTGGAAACTGATGAAATGTCAACATTTTTGGAAGAAAATCATGATTTTGAACCTGAATTTGAAAAACTTTTTGTTCAAAAGGAGGAAAAACTTGATTTCAATCTAAAGAAGATTCCAAAGTCACACTCTTCACAATCTTCATCCGATAAGTTCCAAAGACCAAAGACCAACCCATCACCAAAGACTGATTCAAAACCAAAGACCAACCCATCACCCAAGACTGAATCAAAACCAAAGACCAACCCATCACCCAAGACTGAATCAAAACTAAAGACCAAACCATCAAAGAAAAGTCCCACAGTTCAAAAGACTTCTATGCAACCAAAGAAGTACAAGGTCATATCTGAACCTCAATCACAAAAAGAAGTCAAAACAAGCTGTGGTCCAAAGATTGTCAAGATTGAAACTTTCTCATTAGGTAACAAACAATTTCAACAGGTTAGGTATTCTAGTTTCCCTAGGTATTCTCAGAAGAATCCTAAGTGCACTTTAAAGAAGGTTAGAGATACTTTTACAGGCATGACTAAATACAAAGACCAGTATGGTTGGTTGTCACCTGATAACATAAAGAAAGTGAATAAGATCACAGAACCCATCAAGAAGAAACCTGTTCAGAACATAGATGCTAAATTGATTTCTAACGATAAGAATGTTCGTGTTTCAGGTGACTTGTGCATGAAAAGTAGCAGTAAATGGATCCCAAAAGATAGATTTTTACATGCTACTAAAACACTCAAACTTGATGGAAACACTACCCATGTCAAACAAGTGTGGATTGTCCGTAGATCAAATACATTAGATAATGCTTCTACATCTAGGACTAGTCCTGCTTGTATCAAAACTTGTGTATAAACAATTACATTTCTTTGTCTGTAATTCGTATTTGTGTTTTGAACAATTATGTGTGTTTGTTTATTGTCTGAATAAAAAGTTTGCTTGTGTGTCATTTTGTTTGATGTTTATTTTTAATGTGTACTTGCATGTTATCCGTCTAACCTGCAAGGACCCAATCTTCATGGGTACCTAAAACATATTTCTTGTCCTTGCAGGAATATCTCATTTGTGTTTGGTATGTTGACTCGGGATGTTCTCGTCACATAGATGTTCGGTACCATTTTCTTAAGGATCATGTCGAGAAAGGTAACATCGAACTCTATTTTGTCCCAACAGACTACCAACTTGCAGACCTTTTCACCAAGCCTTTGGATGAAAACAGGTTCAATTTTCTGAAAACCAAGTTGGGAATGCTTGATTTACAAACTTAAATGTTTTCATGCCATGTGTTATATATTATTTTTCTGTTTCAAACATTGCTGTGTTTTACTTATTATTACATGCAATGTTTGAGGGGGAGAAAAAGGGTAGAATGCATGATTTTAGGGGGAGTTTGTAAATTTAGTACAGTCTTTTATGCTTGATTTGAGGGGGAGTGTGCAATACATGTGAATAATTGTTTGCTTATTTGTTAATTGTTTGTTTTATTTGTTTTAATATTTTCTTTTGTATGTGTGTTTGTTTTAAAATGAAGAATCAAATAAAATTAGAAAATTCTAAAATGATAAAATAAAAAAAAAATTTCACAAAGTTTTAACAACTGTTTGCAGAGCATTTTGCTCGGCAAACAGTACAATTTGAAATTTTTCACATTGAAATTTCTCTTTATCAATTGACAACATTTTTGTTGTTCAATAATAGAAAATTTCATACATTTCAAAGGAGTTGGACTGAAATGCTCATTTGCAGAGCATTTTGCTCGGCAAACAGTACAAAATGAAAATTTTTTCACCAAGTTCTCAATTCAACTGTTTGCAGAGCATTTTGCTCGGCAAACAGTACAAAATGAAAAAATTTTCACCAAGTTCTTAATTAAACTGTTTGCAGAGCATTTTGCTCGGCAAACAGTACAAAATGAAAAAATTTCACCAAGTTCTCAATTCAACTGTTTGCAGAGCATTTTGCTCGGCAAACAGTACAAAATGAAAAAATTTCACCAAGTTCTCAATTCAACTGTTTGCAGAGCATTTTGCTCGGCAAACAGTACAAAATGAAAAAATTTCACCAAGTTCTCAATTCAACTGTTTGCAGAGCATTTTGCTCGGCAAACAGTACAAAATGAAAAAATTTCACCAAGTTCTCAATTCAACTGTTTGCAGAGCATTTTGCTCGGCAAACAGTACAAAATGAAAAAATTTCACCAAGTTCTCAATTCAACTGTTTGCAGAGCATTTTGCTCGGCAAACAGTACAAAATGAAAAAATTTCACCAAGTTCTCAATTCAACTGTTTGCAGAGCATTTTGCTCGGCAAACAGTACAAAATGAAAAAATTTCACCAAGTTCTCAATTCAACTGTTTGCAGAGCATTTTGCTCGGCAAACAGTACAAAATGAAAATTTTTTCACCAAGTTCTCAATTCAACTGTTTGCAGAGCATTTTGCTCGGCAAACAGTACAAAATGAAAAAATTTCACCAAGTTCTCAATTCAACTGTTTGCAGAGCATTTTGCTCGGCAAACAGTACAAAATGAAAATTTTTTCACCAAGTTCTCAATTCAACTGTTTGCAGAGCATTTTGCTCGGCAAACAGTACAAAATGAAAATTTTTTCACCAAGTTCTCAATTCAACTGTTTGCAGAGCATTTTGCTCGGCAAACAGTACAAAATGAAAATTTTTTCACCAAGTTCTCAATTCAACTGTTTGCAGAGCATTTTGCTCGGCAAACAGTACAAAATGAAAATTTTTTCACCAAGTTCTCAATTCAACTGTTTGCAGAGCATTTTGCTCGGCAAACAGTACAAAATGAAAAAATTTCACCAAGTTCTCAATTCAACTGTTTGCAGAGCATTTTGCTCGGCAAACAGTACAAAATGAAAATTTTTTCACCAAGTTCTCAATTCAACTGTTTGCAGAGCATTTTGCTCGGCAAACAGTACAAAATGAAAAAATTTCACCAAGTTCTCAATTCAACTGTTTGCAGAGCATTTTGCTCGGCAAACAGTACAAAATGAAAAAAATTTCACCAAGTTCTCAATTCAACTGTTTGCAGAGCATTTTGCTCGGCAAACAGTACAAAATGAAAAAAAATTTCACCAAGTTCTCAATTCAACTGTTTGCAGAGCATTTTGCTCGGCAAACAGTACAAAATGAAAATTTTTTCACCAAGTTCTCAATTCAACTGTTTGCAGAGCATTTTGCTCGGCAAACAGTACAAAATGAAAAAATTTTCACCAAGTTCTTAATTAAACTGTTTGCAGAGCATTTTGCTCGGCAAACAGTACAAAATGAAAAAATTTCACCAAGTTCTCAATTCAACTGTTTGCAGAGCATTTTGCTCGGCAAACAGTACAAAATGAAAATTTTTTCACCAAGTTCTCAATTCAACTGTTTGCAGAGCATTTTGCTCGGCAAACAGTACAAAATGAAAAAAAAAAAATTTCACCAAGTTCTTAATTCAACTGTTTGCAGAGCATTTTGCTCGGCAAACAGTACAAAATGAAAATTTTTTCACCAAGTTCTTAATTCAACTGTTTGCAGAGCATTTTGCTCGGCAAACAGTACAAAATGAAAATTTTTTCACCAAGTTCTCAATTCAACTGTTTGCAGAGCATTTTGCTCGGCAAACAGTACAAAATGAAAAACTTTTCACCAAGTTCTTAATTAAACTGTTTGCAGAGCTTTTTGCTCGGCAAACAGTACAAAATGAAAATTTTTTCACAAAGTTTTAAATCCAACTGTTTGCAGAGCATTTTGCTCGGCAAACAGTACAAAATGAAAATTTTTTCACCAAGTTCTCAATTCAACTGTTTGCAGAGCATTTTGCTCGGCAAACAGTACAATTTGAAATTTTTCACATTGAAATTTCTCTTTATCAATTGACAACATTTTTGTTGTTCAATAATAGAAAATTTCATACATTTCAAAGGAGTTGGACTGAAATGCTCATTTGCAGAGGTTTGAGCTCTACATTTACATTTTTTTTTTTTTTTTTTTTTTTTTTTTTTTTTTTTTTTTTTTTTTTTTTTTTTTTTTTTTTTTTTTTTTTTTTTTTTTTTTTTTTTTTTTTTTTTTTTTTTTTTTTTTTTTTTTTTTTTTTTTTTTTTTTTTTTTTTTTTTTTTTTTTTTTTTTTTTTTTTTTTTTTTTTTTTTTTTTTTTTTTTTTTTTTTTTTTTTTTTTTTTTTTTTTTTTTTTTTTTTTTTTTTTTTTTTTTTTTTTTTTTTTTTTTTTTTTTTTTTTTTTTTTTTTTTTTTTTTTTTTTTTTTTTTTTTTTTTTTTTTTTTTTTTTTTTTTTTTTTTTTTTTTTTTTTTTTTTTTTTTTTTTTTTTTTTTTTTTTTTTTTTTTTTTTTTTTTTTTTTTTTTTTTTTTTTTTTTTTTTTTTTTTTTTTTTTTTTTTTTTTTTTTTTTTTTTTTTTTTTTTTTTTTTTTTTTTTTTTTTTTTTTTTTTTTTTTTTTTTTTTTTTTTTTTTTTTTTTTTTTTTTTTTTTTTTTTTTTTTTTTTTTTTTTTTTTTTTTTTTTTTTTTTTTTTTTTTTTTTTTTTTTTTTTTTTTTTTTTTTTTTTTTTTTTTTTTTTTTTTTTTTTTTTTTTTTTTTTTTTTTTTTTTTTTTTTTTTTTTTTTTTTTTTTTTTTTTTTTTTTTTTTTTTTTTTTTTTTTTTTTTTTTTTTTTTTTTTTTTTTTTTTTTTTTTTTTTTTTTTTTTTTTTTTTTTTTTTTTTTTTTTTTTTTTTTTTTTTTTTTTTTTTTTTTTTTTTTTTTTTTTTTTTTTTTTTTTTTTTTTTTTTTTTTTTTTTTTTTTTTTTTTTTTTTTTTTTTTTTTTTTTTTTTTTTTTTTTTTTTTTTTTTTTTTTTTTTTTTTTTTTTTTTTTTTTTTTTTTTTTTTTTTTTTTTTTTTTTTTTTTTTTTTTTTTTTTTTTTTTTTTTTTTTTTTTTTTTTTTTTTTTTTTTTTTTTTTTTTTTTTTTTTTTTTTTTTTTTTTTTTTTTTTTTTTTTTTTTTTTTTTTTTTTTTTTTTTTTTTTTTTTTTTTTTTTTTTTTTTTTTTTTTTTTTTTTTTTTTTTTTTTTTTTTTTTTTTTTTTTTTTTTTTTTTTTTTTTTTTTTTTTTTTTTTTTTTTTTTTTTTTTTTTTTTTTTTTTTTTTTTTTTTTTTTTTTTTTTTTTTTTTTTTTTTTTTTTTTTTTTTTTTTTTTTTTTTTTTTTTTTTTTTTTTTTTTTTTTTTTTTTTTTTTTTTTTTTTTTTTTTTTTTTTTTTTTTTTTTTTTTTTTTTTTTTTTTTTTTTTTTTTTTTTTTTTTTTTTTTTTTTTTTTTTTTTTTTTTTTTTTTTTTTTTTTTTTTTTTTTTTTTTTTTTTTTTTTTTTTTTTTTTTTTTTTTTTTTTTTTTTTTTTTTTTTTTTTTTTTTTTTTTTTTTTTTTTTTTTTTTTTTTTTTTTTTTTTTTTTTTTTTTTTTTTTTTTTTTTTTTTTTTTTTTTTTTTTTTTTTTTTTTTTTTTTTTTTTTTTTTTTTTTTTTTTTTTTTTTTTTTTTTTTTTTTTTTTTTTTTTTTTTTTTTTTTTTTTTTTTTTTTTTTTTTTTTTTTTTTTTTTTTTTTTTTTTTTTTTTTTTTTTTTTTTTTTTTTTTTTTTTTTTTTTTTTTTTTTTTTTTTTTTTTTTTTTTTTTTTTTTTTTTTTTTTTTTTTTTTTTTTTTTTTTTTTTTTTTTTTTTTTTTTTTTTTTTTTTTTTTTTTTTTTTTTTTTTTTTTTTTTTTTTTTTTTTTTTTTTTTTTTTTTTTTTTTTTTTTTTTTTTTTTTTTTTTTTTTTTTTTTTTTTTTTTTTTTTTTTTTTTTTTTTTTTTTTTTTTTTTTTTTTTTTTTTTTTTTTTTTTTTTTTTTTTTTTTTTTTTTTTTTTTTTTTTTTTTTTTTTTTTTTTTTTTTTTTTTTTTTTTTTTTTTTTTTTTTTTTTTTTTCACTAGAATCAGAAGCTGAAATCTTCAACTGTAGATTAACTCTGGATGAATTTAGAACAATTATTGGATTTCCTGTTCTAGAAGAATACGAAGAACTCCCATCTGTAGAAGAAATGTTGGCTGGAGTTCATTCGTTGGGTTATGCAGGAGAGTTGACAACGATGAGAGATTTTCGAAGAAGTAATGTAGTAACTCTCTGGCATACAATGTACAATATTCTTTCAACTTGCCTGATGCCATCACAGAAAGGAATTGATCTGATGACAAAAGATTCTTTGGCCATATACTATGCGGTCACTCACAATGTGCAGTGTGACTTTGCGGCGATAATATGGAAAAAGCTGATTCAAGTTGTTAAGGGAAAGGATAAACAAGACCGAAAGTACATTCCCTTTATCAGATTTTTCACTCTGGTTATCGAAGATGCTCTTGATAATGCAGAAGAAATTCCAAGGTTGGAAGACAGCTTTAAATGTGTGATTGCTTTATATAAATCCAACTTGAGAGGCACAAGTTGTGAAACCGTAAGACCTTTTCCGATTCCACCATTTTTGATAAACCTGGTTCCTGCTCAGAGTCCTCACCTTAGGGCTTATCTTGAGTGGTTAGTCTCCGCGATGGGGTCTGAAAGCCGACAGACTCCTTCCCAAGCTGAGCATAGGTCGCCAAGTGAGGGTCCTAGTGTGTCAAAAAGAAAAAGAGGGGTTAGTGATGAAGGGGCCTCTGAGCAGAGGAAAAGAAAGTCAAAAAGAGTTATGTTTGAGCAAGATGTTGCTTCACCTGAACCTATTTCATCACCTGTTTCCCAATCTACACCAAATATTACATCACAAACATCACCTTCACAATCTACACAATCTACACCAAACATTACTCACAAACATCACCTTCACAATCTACACAATCTACACCAAATATTACATCACAAACATCACCTTCACAATCTATACAATCTACACCAAATTTTCACAATCATCACCTTCACAATCTACACCAAATATTTCACAACATCACCTTCACAATCTACACCAAATATTACATCACAACATCACCTTCACAATCTACACCAAATATTACATCACAACATCACCTTCACAATCTACACCAAATATTACATCACAAACATCACCTTCACAATCTACACCAAATATTACATCACAAACATCACCTTCACAATCTACACCAATATTACATCACAAACATCACCTTCACAATCTACACCAAATATTACATCACAAACATCACCTTCACAATCTACACCAAATATTACATCACAAACATCACCTTCACAATCTATACAATCTACACCAAACATTACTCACAAACATCACCTTCACAATCTACACAATCTACACCAAATATTACATCACAAACATCACCTTCACAATCTATACAATCTACACCAAATTTTCACAAACATCACCTTCACAATCTACACCAAATATTACATCACAACATCACCTTCACAATCTACACCAATATTACATCACAAACATCACCTTCACAATCTACACCAAATATTACATCACAAACATCACCTTCACAATCTACACCAAATATTACATCACAAACATCACCTTCACAATCTATACAATCTACACCAAATTTTCACAATCATCACCTTCACAATCTACACCAAATATTACTCACAAACATCACCTTCACAATCTACACCAAATATTACATCACAAACATCACCTTCACAATCTATACAATCTACACCAAATTTTCACAAACATCACCTTCACAATCTACACCAAATATTACATCACAACATCACCTTCACAATCTACACCAAATATTACATCACAAACATCACCTTCACAATCTACACCAAATATTACATCACAAACATCACCTTCACAATCTATACAATCTACACCAAATTTTCACAAACATCACCTTCACAATCTACACCAAATATTACATCACAACATCACCTTCACAATCTACACCAAATATTACATCACAAACATCACCTTCACAATCTATACAATCTACACCAAATTTTCACAAACATCACCTTCACAATCTACACCAAATATTACATCACAAACATCACCTTCACAATCTATACAATCTACACCAAACATTACTCACAAACATCACCTTCACAATCTACACAATCTACACCAAATATTACTCACAAACATCACCTTCACAATCTACACAATCTACACCAAACATTACTCACAAACATCACCTTCACAATCTACACAATCTACACCAAATATTACTCACAAACATCACCTTCACAATCTACACAATCTACACCAAACATTACATCACAAACATCACCTTCACAATCTACACAATCTACACCAAATATTACTCACAAACATCACCTTCACAATCTACACAATCTACACCAAATTTTCACAATCATCACCTTCACAATCTATAATATTGTATCTGAGTTAGAAACTGAGCATGTTAGCACTGGAGATGATGATGTGCTGGAGGAACAAGGCGGGACTGAGGGAGGAGTTGAAAATACCAGAGAGGATGTGCGGTCCGGGTTAGGACAAGGGCATAAAGAAAACGTTAGCCCTCCATTAGTTCAAACCAATGTGTCTAGCCGGGTTGTTTACCCTAGGGTAGAAATCGGGAACTGCCCATTCTCGTATGCACCAACCTCTCCTAGCCATTCTGACTCCTCACAACAGGAGTTAGTCTCAGAAATTCACGAGGAACAGCCACACTCACCACACTCTCCTCATTTGGAGGATGAGAGTGTTGAAATTAGAGAGGACCAGCCCCACCTCTCGCCTTCAATTCATGCACAAGAGTCTAGATCTCCTAGGGACACGGATTCACAAGCCCAGTTGAGTACTGGTGCCGGAACAAGCGGAGGGGGACCCACTTTGTGTGACCCTCAAGGACAGCTTGGAAATCCTGCCTTAGCTAACATCACGCCAGCTTTAGCCGCAGGTAACAGTCCTCAGACCGAGACTGGGGAGCAGTATGAACGCCGAAGTGACACTGCTGTTCCTCAGGATCAACCTGAGACTGTATTAACGGGCATTCTCAGTGACCCCGGTGTTGTTAGTGGTGTTGCCCAACAACAAGTCCCGGACAGTGATTTATCACAGTCTAGGACACAACCCGATTCTGGTTGCAAAGCCACTGAATCTGAAACTGCTGGTGAGGGTATATCCCGAGGATCCGCAGGAAATCCTGAATCAGCATCGCTGAATTTAGGTCACACCACAAGTGTGCCAACAACCCCCGGGTTGGCTACTCCACCTACTACCCAAACACAAAGAACACCAACACCAAATGAAATTCCATCAACATCAACAAATTTACCTACAAAAGACTCTGCTTGTGAAGTTTTATTGCATATCTTAAGGTCTGAGGGTGATTTGTTGACAGTAACTGAAAGAGGAGTGTTGAATGCTCTTGAGGTGCGAGAAAGAGAAATTGCAACTGAAAGAAGAGTAAAGGCTTTACAGGATCAAGTTGAATGTCAAAAAGCTGAATATGATGCAAAGCTTGCTGCTTTTGAATTAAGACTATTGGCATTAGAATCTTGCCGACCGGCCTCGGTTCCTTCTCATCGGGATGATCCTGATTCTGATGATCACCCCGAGGGGGAGAACCAAGGAGAAGGTCAAACGAACATTGATAATTCTTCGGCAAGAGTTGAAGGAAATGTTGGAGATGTGGTGATGGAAGAAAGAGCTTTTCCAATCTTTTGTGGAGCTACCAAAGTTACTAAAACAAAAAGACCTGAGTTGGAGTCAATGTACAAGTTTAAGGAAGCAAGACAAGTAGAAGAATACAAAGAGCTTCTTAAACTCACCAAGCAATATAATCCCAAACTCCTTGAAGAACAAAGAAATCACAAGATCTTGGTGCTGATCAGAGTTATTTTGGTTAAAAGGAATACTATCTCAATCCCAAGTTTTCATGTCAAAAGAGATAATGGCAAGAGCTACAGATTTACTGAAACACAGTTTAAGCTGCTGCCAGTTGATGACATTATCTTTCTCTACAATCATTTCGTGAATGCTATACAGAGATATCGTGAAGATGTTATTGCCTTTGAAGCTGTTAAACGATATATGTCAAGCTGCATACAATATGCTTCATTGGAAGATTTTCAGATAGGATTTGAAATTGTGAAGAGAAAGATTAATGTGCCATATCCAGATCAAAGTCTATACACTACAGATATTGAACAGCTAAGTATTGGTCATATCATAGAAGAACCATCCTTCGGTGTTGTATTTTTGAATAGCAGAAAGAAGAAGATTTTCATTCGTATGGATGAACTTGCTTCTTATTCTGATGGAACTTTGGACTTTTGTAAGAATGTGTTGTTGTGCCTGCAAGAAGACGAGCAAGATAAAAAGAAAAAGGAAGTGTTTGATAAAGCAATCTCCAAGATTAATCAAAGACTCGAGTACAGAGACAGTATTAGAATGATGAGAGAAGCAAAGAATGTTCAGAAGTCTAAGTACGTCGTACGTCGAAAAGGAGGTTGTTGGATCAAGTATGAACCTGGTCATCGTCCAGGTCCTCAGAACATTCCTCCAAGAAACTTTGCAGACAACATGGTTGTTCCTGATGATAGACCCGAAGAAGAAAATTGGTTCTGGCATCCAAACAAAGATAGACCGAATACAAGAGCTTAAAGAAAGACAAAGACTGGATATTTTTCACAAATTACTACTAAGGGGGAGATTGTTAGAAATATAAATGTAGTAGTTGATTTGTGTACCTTATGTTATTTTGTACCTATATTGTAAACTTGTTACAATGGAAGGGGGCATAGTGTAAATAGCTCATATGTATATAAACCCCCTCCATTATGTTAATTGTAACCTTTCAACACATAATACTATCTAAACTTTCCCTGACATCTATCTACTCTCTCTCTACTTTCTCTCTCTAGAAACCTCCATTAACACACACTAAAACACACACAAAAAATTTTAAAAAAAAAAAAAAAAAAAAAAAAAAAAAAAAAAAAAAAAAAAAAAAAAAAAAAAAAAAAAAAAAAAAAAAAAAAAAAAAAAAAAAAAAAAAAAAAAAAAAAAAAAAAAAAAAAAAAAAAAAAAAAAAAAAAAAAAAAAAAAAAAAAAAAAAAAAAAAAAAAAAAAAAAAAAAAAAAAAAAAAAAAAAAAAAAAAAAAAAAAAAAAAAAAAAAAAAAAAAAAAAAAAAAAAAAAAAAAAAAAAAAAAAAAAAAAAAAAAAAAAAAAAAAAAAAAAAAAAAAAAAAAAAAAAAAAAAAAAAAAAAAAAAAAAAAAAAAAAAAAAAAAAAAAAAAAAAAAAAAAAAAAAAAAAAAAAAAAAAAAAAAAAAAAAAAAAAAAAAAAAAAAAAAAAAAAAAAAAAAAAAAAAAAAAAAAAAAAAAAAAAAAAAAAAAAAAAAAAAAAAAAAAAAAAAAAAAAAAAAAAAAAAAAAAAAAAAAAAAAAAAAAAAAAAAAAAAAAAAAAAAAAAAAAAAAAAAAAAAAAAAAAAAAAAAAAAAAAAAAAAAAAAAAAAAAAAAAAAAAAAAAAAAAAAAAAAAAAAAAAACAAAAGACCTGAGTTGGAGTCAATGTACAAGTTTAAGGAAGCAAGACAAGTAGAAGAATACAAAGAGCTTCTTAAACTCACCAAGCAATATAATCCCAAACTCCTTGAAGAACAAAGAAATCACAAGATCTTGGTGCTGATCAGAGTTATTTTGGTTAAAAGGAATACTATCTCAATCCCAAGTTTTCATGTCAAAAGAGATAATGGCAAGAGCTACAGATTTACTGAAACACAGTTTAAGCTGCTGCCAGTTGATGACATTATCTTTCTCTACAATCATTTCGTGAATGCTATACAGAGATATCGTGAAGATGTTATTGCCTTTGAAGCTGTTAAACGATATATGTCAAGCTGCATACAATATGCTTCATTGGAAGATTTTCAGATAGGATTTAAAATTGTGAAGAGAAAGATTAATGTGCCATATCCAGATCAAAGTCTATACACTACAGATATTGAACAGCTAAGTATTGGTCATATCATAGAAGAACCATCCTTCGGTGTTGTATTTTTGAATAGCAGAAAGAAGAAGATTTTCATTCGTATGGATGAACTTGCTTCTTATTCTGATGGAACTTTGGACTTTTGTAAGAATGTGTTGTTGTGCCTGCAAGAAGACGAGCAAGATAAAAAGAAAAAGGAAGTGTTTGATAAAGCAATCTCCAAGATTAATCAAAGACTCGAGTACAGAGACAGTATTAGAATGATGAGAGAAGCAAAGAATGTTCAGAAGTCTAAGTACGTCGTACGTCGAAAAGGAGGTTGTTGGATCAAGTATGAACCTGGTCATCGTCCAGGTCCTCAGAACATTCCTCCAAGAAACTTTGCAGACAACATGGTTGTTCCTGATGATAGACCCGAAGAAGAAAATTGGTTCTGGCATCCAAACAAAGATAGACCGAATACAAGAGCTTAAAGAAAGACAAAGACTGGATATTTTTCACAAATTACTACTAAGGGGGAGATTGTTAGAAATATAAATGTAGTAGTTGATTTGTGTACCTTATGTTATTTTGTACCTATATTGTAAACTTGTTACAATGGAAGGGGGCATAGTGTAAATAGCTCATATGTATATAAACCCCCTCCATTATGTTAATTGTAACCTTTCAACACATAATACTATCTAAACTTTCCCTGACATCTATCTACTCTCTCTCTACTTTCTCTCTCTAGAAACCTCCATTAACACACACACTTTCACACACAAAAGCTTGAATTCTATACTCTACAGCAAGTGATACAATAGTACTGTTAAGTTGTTCAATTTGCTTTGACAAAAGCTCGATTGAATGTTCAAGTGCAATAAATGTGTGAGTGGCCATGGTTTAGTTGAGAAAGGACGATAGTTGATTTGTGTACCTTATGTTATTTTGTACCTATATTGTAAACTTGTTACAATGGAAGGGGGCATAGTGTAAATAGCTCATATGTATATAAACCCCCTCCATTATGTTAATTGTAACCTTTCAACACATAATACTATCTAAACTTTCCCTGACATCTATCTACTCTCTCTCTACTTTCTCTCTCTAGAAACCTCCATTAACACACACACTTTCACACACAAAAGCTTGAATTCTATACTCTACAGCAAGTGATACAATAGTACTGTTAAGTTGTTCAATTTGCTTTGACAAAAGCTCGATTGAATGTTCAAGTGCAATAAATGTGTGAGTGGCCATGGTTTAGTTGAGAAAGGACGATAGTTGATTTGGATGTGTGGAAATATAGTTTCACACAAAGGAAAAATGTAAAAGAGAGAAGGAAATTTCGGAATGCCTATTATCTTTAAAAGTGCCTTTCTTATATAGAGAATGAAAGACGAAGTGTGACTTTGGAAAACGGACAGGTGTCCATAAACTACAGAAATTTTAATCATTGCTACTGTAATTAGTAACTACTGAATTATATATATATTTTTTTAGATAAAATTTCTAAACTTTATCATCCCTTTAACCAAGGTTGAAAAGATATATATATATATATATATATATATATATATATATATATATATATATATATATATATATATATATATATATATATATATATATATATATATATATATATATATATATATATATATATATATATATATATATATATATATATATATATATATATATATATATATATATATATATATATATATATATATATATATATATATATATATATATATATATATATATATATATATATATATATATATATATATATATATATATATATATATATATATATATATATATATATATATATATATATATATATATATATATATATATATATATATATATATATATATATATATATATATATATATATATATATATATATATATATATATATATATATATATATATATATATATATATATATATATATATATATATATATATATATATATATATATATATATATATATATATATATATATATATATATATATATATATATATATATATATATATATATATATATATATATATATATATATATATATATATATATATATATATATATATATATATATATATATATATATATATATATATATATATATATATATATATATATATATATATATATATATATATATATATATATATATATATATATATATATATATATATATATATATATATATATATATATATATATATATATATATATATATATATATATATATATATATATATATATATATATATATATATATATATATATATATATATATATATATATATATATATATATATATATATATATATATATATATATATATATATATATATATATATATATATATATATATATATATATATATATATATATATATATATATATATATATATATATATATATATATATATATATATATATATATATATATATATATATATATATATATATATATATATATATATATATATATATATATATATATATATATATATATATATATATATATATATATATATATATATATATATATATATATATATATATATATATATATATATATATATATATATATATATATATATATATATATATATATATATATATATATATATATATATATATATATATATATATATATATATATATATATATATATATATATATATATATATATATATATATATATATATATATATATATATATATATATATATATATATATATATATATATATATATATATATATATATATATATATATATATATATATATATATATATATATATATATATATATATATATATATATATATATATATATATATATATATATATATATATATATATATATATATATATATATATATATATATATATATATATATATATATATATATATATATATATATCCAACTGGATAACAATAGTGTCTTGGTAAAAGAACTTCAAATTTGAAAATAAGAATTATTTGAAAGGCTAAAATTATGAAGGGCGATCAACGATTAAAATACACAAATGAACTTGGTATAAAAATCTATCAAGACAAATATGGGAAATTCTTTTAACTGGGGAATAATGTAACAATTGTCATTTTTGGCCCACTAATTGTTGGAAATAATGAAAACCAACTTTTTGAATTTATATTGCAGATATGATTTTGTTCACATTCTGTTCATATTATTGAGCCAAATGAAATATGAGGTTGGATTCCATGTCCTGTGACTGGGCTACTGTGATTAGACATTATTTGGAGGAAACGTATATAAGAAGCTTTAGTATAATGTACAGTTTCAGACAGTGTCGGTGGATAAATAATAATGGTACAAATAAGATCACATTTAAAGTTTGACAATATAACGTCAACTATTTAGATTAAATCACGGGTTAAACATTTAGCAAACAATGATTATTACATCGACATAAATACAAATAATTATATCCGTGATTATCGGTTGTCACATGTTACTCTTCTGACAAAGAACAAATAATTAGTTTTTGTTTTGATTCATTTTCTTCTTGCTCGTGATTCTTTGTTTGGCAGAATTTCTTTTCTCTTTTTCTTTTGATCTAGACAGCCACCCACCTTGTCTCTTTTTCTTTTGGTTGCTTCTTATTTCCTCTGATCTAGACAGCCACCCACCTTGTCTCTTTTTCTTTTGATCTAGACAGCCACCCACCTTGTCTCTTTTTCTTTTGATCTAGACAGCCACCCACCTTTCTCTTTTTCTTTTGATCTAGACAGCCACCCACCTTGTCTCTTTTTCTTTTGTTGCAGAACTTTCTCTTTTTCTTTTGATCTAGACAGCCACCCACCTTGTCTCTTTTTCTTTTGATCTAGACAGCCACCCACCTTGTCTCTTTTTCTTTTGATCTAGACAGCCACCCACCTTGTCTCTTTTTCTTTTGATCTAGACAGCCACCCACCTTGTCTCTTTTTCTTTTGATCTAGACAGCCACCCACCTTGTCTCTTTTTCTTTTGATCTAGACAGACCCACCTTGTCTCTTTTTCTTTTGATCTAGACAGCCACCCACCTTGTCTCTTTTTCTTTTGATCTAGACAGCACCCACCTTGTCTCTTTTTCTTTTGATCTAGACAGCCACCCACCTTGTCTCTTTTTCTTTTGATCTAGACAGCCACCCACCTTGTCTCTTTTTCTTTTGATCTAGACAGCCACCCACCTTGTCTCTTTTTCTTTTGATCTAGACAGCCACCCACCTTGTCTCTTTTTCTTTTGTTGCAGAACTTTCTCTTTTTCTTTTGATCTAGACAGCCACCCACCTTGTCTCTTTTTCTTTTGTTGACAGAACCTTGTCTCTTTTTCTTTTGATCTAGACAGCCACCCACCTTGTCTCTTTTTCTTTTGATCTAGACAGCCACCCACCTTGTCTCTTTTTCTTTTGATCTAGACAGACCCACCTTGTCTCTTTTTCTTTTGATCTAGACAGCCACCCACCTTGTCTCTTTTTCTTTTGTTGCAGACCATTTCTCTTTTTCTTTTGATCTAGACAGCCACCCACCTTGTCTCTTTTTCTTTTGATCTAGACAGCCACCCACCTTGTCTCTTTTTCTTTTGATCTAGACAGCCACCCACCTTGTCTCTTTTTCTTTTGATCTAGACAGACCCACCTTGTCTCTTTTTCTTTTGATCTAGACAGCCACCCACCTTGTCTCTTTTTCTTTTGATCTAGACAGCCACCCACCTTGTCTCTTTTTCGTTTGGCAGAATTTCTCTTCTCTTTTTCTTTTGATCTAGACAGCCACCCACCTTGTCTCTTTTTCTTTTGGTTGCTTCCGTTTATTTCCTCTTAAAATATATATATATATACATAGATATAGATACTGATATTACATGTATTAAGAGATATAGATATTAAGAATTTGACATACATATATTATAACTAATATATATATATATATACAAATATAGATACAAATATAAATAAAGAAGTTATATATATATATATTATATATATATATTATATATATATATTATATATATATATTATATACACACACATACAAACATATATATATGCATACCGATTATACATATAAATATAGATATAGCCTGATCAAAACATTATCACCATACATACCGCCATATACATATATAAATATACACACGCATGACACAAACTCGGTGTTTAGGTTCCTGATCATAAGCTCGGTGCCATGTACTGTTTCTCTTCTAAATTCGGTGCACCTCCAATTTCCATTTAAGTTTATTCATGCAAGTTCTGTAAACTTGGTTCTCTTCTCCTTCTCTTCACTGCTCGGCATCATGACCACTAAACTATGAACCACCTTCAAACCTACATCACTTTTAGAAAACCATCTTCTTCATCATTCTCGGCCTGCAACACCATCGACCATACACCACGGTTTAATCACCACCACGAACTAGCTACTCCGCAAATCATCATCACCGAAGCATTACTTGATCGCTGCTGCGCAAATTTGTATATCTATAAGCCTGAAAACACTTGCATAATTTCTAAACAAATAGGGGGAATTTGTTAGGTCCAGATTTACTGGACTCGCTCCAGACTCGACTACTGGAGCCTTACTGAAGGTCTGTCCAGAAACTGACCTACTGGACCTACTCCAGACTTGGAATCTGGAGTCCCTCTGAAGATTTGTCCAGAAATAATGGAAGACCAGTGAGCAAATACTTGTATAGGAAATCTGGAGTATTCTCCAGATTAGCTCACTGGACTTCACCCCAGTCCAGATCAACTTTACTGAAGACATTCTGACTGAAGTCAAAGACTGAAGTCTGAATAAAGAAGACTGACAAATGGCGGAGTCCACTGGAAGTCTTACCAGATCTGCACACTGGAGGATTGTCAGTGTTCTAGACCTTACAAGTCTGAACACTGATATCGAGGATTTGACTTTAAGTCTTTACACACTTTCCAAAGAACAACCCACTTGTTCTTTACCAAAGTATACGTGTGTTAAGGTGGTTGGATAAAATGATACACTTGCATTTGATGTGACTTTATCCTTATTCCTTATCCTATACATTTAATGTTCTTGTCGGATCATTAAATGTATCCAACCATATTTGTACGGCACAAAATTCACTGGTGAATTTTGTTGCCTATAAATACAAAGTCATTTCTTTGAGAAAATCACTTTTTTAGCAAATTGGCGAACTTGCTTAAATACTCTCGATCTAAACAGTTATACTTCACAACTCTAAGTATATCGATCAAAGGAGTTTATTTAGCAAGTATAAATCACTTGTAATTCAAAGATTGTTTAGATACTTACATACGTGTAATATCTAGGTTCCGCAACGATCTTGTATTTTGTTTATTCATCAATAAAGAAAATACACTTGAAAACTACATTTGTGTTCCACCAATATTTACTTGTTTAAATATTGCTTAAAGTCATTTATTACTCTGTTTATATTCTTGCATATTTATATTGAAGTAATACTAGTCCGATTCTAGTTCATACTTGTCTTGTATTTTACACTCGTGGGTTAAACCATCGTGTGAGGGACTTTACAATGTAATGTAATGGAATTTATTGTTCATACTAATGTCACATATCAAATATATGGGTTCGATAGAAGACTTTTTGTGTTCGAAGCTTGTGCTATGTCCCTATTTGAACAAAATGTAATGTAATGGAATTTATGATAATGTTAGTCATTGTTCATACCAAAGTCACATAATATATACTCTTGCAAATAACGAGTGATGCAGTGGCGATCTTAAATTATTCTATTGAATGGACCAAAATACAAAGATTTTTATTCGGAGGGGTTAAGCTAAGTTTCTAGTAATTTTTCTACTATAGTTTGTAAATTTACATACAAATTTAAGCACCATTGGTCATATGAAGATTCATCATTCATCCATAACGTATTCATTTTATAGTTTTAGGTTGGCTTGCCTATATGCTGTGTTGATCTAACTATTCCCCATCTTTAGAAGAAATTGACAAACGTATGGAAATGTTCTAATAGACATAATTATCGCTAATAATGTTTAAATACCGGTACATACATCCCAGTTTACCGGTAATACCAGATACCGGTAAGTCGTCCGGTACAACTAACCCAGTTTTTTGTCCGGTATTTCACTATTCCTTACCGTCAGTTTTGTCTTGTTTTTTCGGTTAAACTGGTTTCTTTTTAGGAATAAGTTTTGTGATAATTTATTGTTATTTTATGTTTGTTTGAGAACTTTAAAATATATATTTTTGTTATATTAATAGGGTTAAGTTATTAGGGTATATATAGGGTATAGATATATCCCAAATAACTTAATCCTCAAGTAATATCTTTGACTTGGACTAGGATTTAATTAATAATTACATTTAATTACTAATTAATACTTAATAATTAATAAATCATATTTATTAATTAATAATAATTACTAATTAATACTTAATAATTAATAAATCATATTTATTAATTAATAATTACATTTAATTACTAATTAATACTTAATAATTAATAAATCATATTTATTAATTAATAATAATTCTAATTAACATATCTAGTTAATAATGTCCAATTATCATTTCTCTCAATTTGGTGATTATAAATATGTAGATACAATATATACATATTACCGGATATCTAAGTGTCATCGGTGTGACCCCGTTAGGCGTAAACATTTTCGGACATGCGTTTATTTAACGTGATCATATTCCAACAGCTCTCACTTGAGCATGTTATATAAAGGCAATAACATTGGTTAGCATCTAGCAACACGCCAATGCTCCCGGAAATATTTAAGTATAGTTTCTTAAAGTATATTTGAAACGGTTTCGGAGTTTATTATCTCTTTGTTTCAGATACCTTGTTAATTATGGATATGGATCAATGTCATTCCATAATTTAACGATTCTGTTTCTCATTTTAACAACTAATTAAGTTAAAACCAAAAAGGTAAGTAGTAAAAATACGAAACTCTAAAAGTATACTATCGTAAAAAACAAAAAAAACATAAAGTTAAAAACTTAAATAAGTGATAGAAAGTAAAAAAAAATAAAGATTTAATAATTAAAGTTAAAAACCCAAAAATTAATTGATAAAAATTTAAAACTTTTGTAGAAGTAAATTATACTTACAACTTTGTAAAAGTAAAGTACATTTAAGTTTCTATAAAAATTTTGGACTAAAGTCAAAAAACCAAAAAGTTAAGTGGTAAAAATACGAAACTCTAAAAGTATACTATCGTAAAAAAAAAAAAAAAAAGAAAAAGACAAAATAGCTGACGTCAGCATGGTACTGTAGCTAAGGGTTGTGCTTTGTTATATATATATTAATGGTCATGAAATTGTAACATGAGTTTGCATTGTCGGTTTGTGTTTTCGATCGAGAGAAAACCGAATGAATATATATTTTTGTTATATTATTAGGGTTAAGTTATTAGGGTATATATAGGGTATAGATATATCCCAAATAACTTAATCCTCAAGTAATATCTTTGACTTGGACTAGGATTTAATTAATAATTACATTTAATTACTAATTAATACTTAATAATTAATAAATCATATTTATTAATTAATAATAATTCTAATTAACATATCTAGTTAATAATGTCCAATTATCATTTCTCTCAATTTGGTGATTATAAATATGTAGATACAATATATACATATTACCGGATATCTAAGTGTCATCGGGTGTGACCCCGTAGGCTTAAACATTTTCGGACATGCGTTTATTTAACGTGATCATATTCCAACAGCTCTCACTTGAGCATGTTATATAAAGGCAATAACATTGGTTAGCATCTAGCAACACGCCAATGCTCCCGGAAATATTTAAGTATAGTTTCTTAAAGTATATTTGAAACGGTTTCGGAGTTTATTATCTCTTTGTTTCAGATACCTTGTTAATTATGGATATGGATCAATGTCATTCCATAATTTAACGATTCTGTTTCTCATTTTAACAACTAATTAAGATTACCAAATTAATCGTGACCACATTTGGAGTTCATTTGGGTACGGCCGTACAATCATCTTAATAAATCAATGAGGGGCCCAATGGTATCATTCTTCAGTTGCAAATTGAAGGAACAAATCCTATTTTGACTACACGTGTTAGTCATGCTATTTCAATACATTTCTGAAAATAGCCCTTTGTTACTACCTTATTCAGGATAGTTAGAACTATATAAGAAAATGCAATCCACACATGCATAACCTGCTTGTATCTCAAGTCTAAGGATAAATAAAGCAACCATTTCACGAATTTCACTTAATGACGCCGATCCATAAAGTGATGATTTGTTACGTGGAGTAGTCCAATATGCATCTCTATGGATATCATGTGAGTTTGGTAGGACCATCTTCAAATATTCCCAAAAATATTTACCAATCACTCATATTTGTCTTAGTTTAACTATATTCCCATATAGTTAATCGACAATGGACATTTAGAATATTTAAAATATTTATGGATTAAACATGCAAATATAGGATACAATTAATATTAAATGAAAACAAACATACCACGTAGTTTAATTCATTTGTAAAATAATAATTGTTTAACATCCTTTATCCAAATACCAATCACAGATTTACATGATATAACTAGCTAATTTAAGCCCTCTACCCTCGGCATGCTTATTGAGCTTTCCTTTGACAATGCCTTTGTAAAAGGATTAGCTAAGTTATAATCTGTGTGAACTTTGAGTAACTTGATTTCACCTAGTTCGATTTGCTCACGAACATAGTGATATCGTCTAAAATAATATCTGGCACCTTTCTGAACTCAGGGTTCTTTGGCAATAAAGATTGCACCAGTATTGTCACAATACAAATCTAAAGGTGTGTTATTTGAGGGCATCACGTTAAACCCAAAAATAATCTTTCTAATCCAGACGACTTTCATGGCGGCTTCTTGAGGCGGCAATATACTCAGATTCTGTCGCATATATAGCAACTGTGGTTTGCTTCTTGCTCTTGCAATCCACCGTGCCTCCATTTAAAATGAAGACGTATCAGTTTGAAATCCAACATCACAGTATCTACTCACTTTGAGTTTTGTATCGGGATTTCTACCATACACCAGAAAATCTTTAGTAGCACACATGTACTTGAGAATATTCTTCACAGCAATCAAGTGATCCTCACCCGGCTTCTGTTGATATCGGCTAACGATATTTTGCGCGAAAGCAATGTCAGGTCTAGTGCATCTTACCGCATACATAATAGATCCCACAACCGAAGCATAAGGAACTCTTTGCATACTCTCCACCTCATTAGGTGTAGAAGCACCGTTTTTGCTAGATAAATTAAGTCCTTCTTGCATAGGTACAAAACTACGCTTAGAATTCTCCATCTTGAATCGCTTCAAGATCTTATCAATATAAGCACTTTGACTTAATCCAATCAACCGTTTACTTCTATCTCTATAGATTCTTGATTCCAAGAATGAATGTTGCTTCACCCAAGTCTTTCATAGCAAAACACTTTCCAAGATGGGATTTTACATCTTGCAACATTGGAATGTGATTTCCTATTATCAATATGTCATCAACATACAAGACAAGGAAAGTAACATTACTCCAACTAGCTTTGCGATATACACATGGCTCATCAGGATTTTGAGCAAAAACAAACTTTTTGATTTCCTCATCAAACCTTTTATTCCAACTTCTTGATGCTTGCTTTAGTCCATAAATGGACCTTTGAAGCTTGCACACTTTGTCGGGATATTTTAGATCGACAAAACTTTTTGGTTGAACTATATAAACTTCCTCGTCTAGATAACCATTCAAGAAAGCGGTTTTGACATCCATTTGCCATATCTCAAATTCATAGTACGCTGCTATGGCTAAGATGATCCTAATAGCTCTAATGTCCGCTACGGGATAGAAGGTTTCCTCATAGTCAACTCCGTAAAGCTGAGTATAGCCTTTCGCCACAAGACGAGCTCTATAGGTGTGTACATTTCCATCCATGTCGGTCTTCTTCTTGAAGATCCATTTACACCAAACGGTTCTACCATTAGGTGGAAGATCAACCAAGCTCCAGACTTGATTATCTTTCATGGATTTCATTTCCACATTCGCAGCTTCAAGCCATTTGTCAGAAACTGGATCTGATAATGCAGCTTTGAAATTAGAAGGTTCATTTAAGCTCCTAATACGTGTTCTTCAGACTCAATATTAAGATTTAATCTTTCATGAGCACGTATTGTTCTTGAGGACCTACGAATTGGAATCGCATTATCTTCAACTTAAGGTTCATGAGATTCATCTCTTTGAACATTTTTCCCCCCAAGATGATGATTGCTAGTATTTTCAGAAGGTGACACATATTCTTCTTGAGTCTCATCAAGCTCGACAATCCTCCCACTGTTTTCTTGAGTGATGAGATTCTTTTCAAAGAACTCATCATATCGAGATACTTCAACAGTGTTGTCGGTAGGAAAGTAGAAGTAGTAACCCATCGTTACCTTTGGGTATCCTACAAAGATGCACTTAACAGATCTAGGTTCAAGTTTGTCAGGCGTATCTCGTTTTACAAGTGCCTCACAACCCCAGTCCTTTAAGTAAGACAAATTAGGAACACTTCCATGCTACAATTCATGCGGTGTCTTGTCACCTTCTTGGTTGGAACCATATTAAGAATGCGTACAGCAGTCTCTAGAGCATAATCCCAAAATGAAAATGGGAGAGTCGTAAGGTTCATCATTGATCTCACCATATTCAACAAGGTTTGATTTCTCCTCTCAGATATACCATTATGCAGGAGTAAGCTTTCGGATAAATCCACAAGCTTTTAGATAATCCTTAAACTCTTGGCTTAAGTATTCTCCACCTCGATCCGAACGAAGAATCTTGATGGTTTTACCGAGTTGATTTTCTACTTCATTTTTTAAACTCTTTGAATGTTTCGAAGACTTCATGTTTATGTTTAAGCAAGTAAACATAACCATAACGACTGAAATCATTCATAAAAGTGATGAAGTAGCTAGCACCTTTCCTTGACATATGTCTAAATGAGCTACATACATCGGTATGTATAAGTCCAAGTAGATCTTTAGCCCTCTCCGTTTTATACGAAAAAGGTATTCTTGTCATCTTGCCGGAAACACAAGACACGCATTTGTCAAATGATTCATCATTTGATTGTAAGATCCCTTCACGTTGAAGTCTTCCAATGCGTTTCTTGCTAACGACAATGCCAAAGACACGCATTCATCAAATGATTCATCATTTGATTTTAAGATCCCTTCACGTTGAAGTCTTCCAATGCGTTTCTTGCTAACGACAATGCCAAAGACACGCATTCATCAAATGATTCATCATTTGATTGTAAGATCCCTTCACGTTGAAGTCTTTCAATGCGTTTCTTGCTAACGACAATGCCAAAGACACGCATTCATCAAATGATTCATCATTTGATTTTAAGATCCCTTCACGTTGAAGTCTTTCAATGCGTTTCTTGCCAAAATAAACAAGATGACAATGCCAAAGATAGGTAGAGTCCAAGTCAGGTTTGACTCTTTTGCTATTGAATTATCATTTAAATCACAACAACACATATAATTCAATTGTGAAGATACTTGAAGAACTGGTTAAACCAACTTGCTTCTTCTTCTCGTTCAACTCAGCTAGATACTTAGGACAATTCCTCTTCCAGTGTCTCACTTCAGCACAGTGATGACAAGCCTGGTCTTTTAGCTGGATGCTCCTTTTTCGCCAAAGGGGTCTTTTTAGGTTTTGAGACTGAAGCACCTTACTTTCCCTTACCAAAGTTCTTGCCCTTAGCTTTCGGTTGTTTGGCTTTCTGAACCTTTCCCCCTTGATCATAAGAACTTGGGGTGTCTCAGATTTCTTGGGAAGGTTTTTCTCATACTCAATCAACATGGCATGAAGTTCAGCTATGGTTTTGCTCATGCTGTGCATATTGTAATTGCGCACAAACTTCTCAAAATCCCTCGAAAGAGACTTAAGAATCATGCCAATAGCAATAGGCAGAGGATACGCATAGTTTAACCTTTCAAAATGCTCAAAGTAACTCTTCATCTTGAGTACATGAGCGCTCACCGGTTTCCCATACTCGTGTTCACATTATGGAGTGATTCAACAAGTTCAAACAATTCAACTCCAGTTTGTTTTCCGTACATAGACTTGAGTTCTCTGATCATATCATACGGATTGTGCAATCCGAATTGCTTTTGAAGCCCGGGAGTCATGCTACCATCATCAAATAAGCAACCTCAATATGTCTATTGTACTGAGTATTTTATGCTTCCAACTGCACAGCAGTGGCACTCGCATCAGGGATAGCGGGTATCTGATTTTCAAGGACATCGGTTTTCTCCTCAACTCTTAGAACGATTCTCAGCTGACGAAACAGTCATTGAAGTTGGTTTCAGAAAGTTTTTATCTTCCTAGCATCGACCTGAAAGCAGATTAGTGTATGTTTTGTGAAGGATTTGTTGCCATTTACAAAACAGATTCAAGTTCAATTATCGGTATTTTCGATAATGAATCCTTAAGAAATATAATCTACCCATGTTAAATTCATTTAACAATTAATTTCATTAAAGCTAGGATCCAATTGACATACCATCATTTCATCAGTTGATCTGCTAGAAATGACGTACTCAAAAGGTAAGTGACGAGCAGTAATTGCATTACAAGTGCAATTCCTAGATTTATGAGACTTACAACAACACTTATTAGGGGTAGTAAGTGTTTTGTAAACATGTTTTGTCCCATCTTATGCCACGGGTCAAGGTCTCACCGCTTAACTCGCTTTAAGTCTCCCAATTAAGAACATGTAAATAGTCTACCACCGTCTCACGATGAGTAGTAATTTACCTTGTTAGATACAATTCACCTACGGTCTCACGTAGAGCAAAAAGCACTTGCAAGTGTTCTTAGAAAAGTGGGTGGCAAAGACTTAACTTTGAATGGGTAATGCATTTGATGTGAATCAAAAGTTTATGTATGAAGACTCATGCAAATCTTCATAACATAATGTTTAATAAATCCATTTGTATAGTCTTAACAACACAAAAGAGCTCGGTAGCTCCATTTGAACGCACAAAGAAGCGCAGGAACAAAGGTTTGCGATAGACGCAATTAAAAACCCGCTCCTTTAGAAGGCTAGCACACTCCGACTTATACCTCTCTTAGAGTTTGTTCAAATGGGTGAGCCGGTGTATCTCTTGGTTGTAAGACTCCAATTTTATTAAAACAAAATCATATTTCGATAATTCTTAGTCAAGTTTATTCTTTTCAATAAAACAATTTTGCATCACCATTTATATCACAATAAATTGCAAAATAATAAACTTACTAACTATTAACTAATTAATCATGCAACGAGTTATGGTGGACCACCTAAACATGGTCACTATGGTTAATGTATATGTCTAAGTCGGCTCCCCTTTCAAAGAAGAGGACCACATACATCAAGTTATCTTGATTGCGTAAGCCTTTAAACAAACAATTAGCAAGTAAATACATATAAACATGCTGACTGGAAATTTCCAGCAGCTTCACGACCTGTTTAGACCTGTTTCTGGTCCGAATCAAGCTTCGACCAGAACTACAAAGTTGTAGCCCTATGAGTTGGGCATTTACAGTCCAAAATTCAGCTTCTAACTCATTACGGTTGATTTTATATGAATTTTTTAGTGAACTGGTGTCAAGCAGAAAAAATCACACGAAAAGTTCACATAGTCACACAATTATCAAATAATTAACCCTAATTATTGGACCATTATGCTAAGCAATTTATATCTATATATCTAAGTAATAATCATAAAGAATTTTGCATGAATTCCTTATGATTTTTACTTCTATTTAACAACATTAAATATAAAAGATACAAACATGCAATTTATATCAAATAAACATGGTCACTATGGTTAATGTATATGTCTAAGTCGGCTCCCCTTTCAAAGAAGAGGACCACATACATCAAGTTATCTTGATTGCGTAAGCCTTTAAACAAACAATTAGCAAGTAAATACATATAAACATGCTGACTGGAAATTTCCAGCAGCTTCACGACCTGTTTAGACCTGTTTCTGGTCCGAATCAAGCTTCGACCAGAACTACAAAGTTGTAGCCCTATGAGTTGGGCATTTACAGTCCAAAATTCAGCTTCTAACTCATTACGGTTGATTTTATATGAATTTTTTAGTGAACTGGTGTCAAGCAGAAAAAATCACACGAAAAGTTCACATAGTCACACAATTATCAAATAATTAACCCTAATTATTGGACCATTATGCTAAGCAATTTATATCTATATATCTAAGTAATAATCATAAAGAATTTTGCATGAATTCCTTATGATTTTTACTTCTATTTAACAACATTAAATATAAAAGATACAAACATGCAATTTATATCAAATAAACATGTCAATTCACATAATCAAAACTTGCATAGAGGGTTTCAATTAACCATTAATATAAAATAGGTTGAATTTAATAATAAAAACAAAACCCTAATTTATTTTTATTAAAATCGAAATTAATTAAAAATAAATAAAGAAAACAATTTTAATATTTAATTATTAATTAAATCGAACCAACCCTAAACCCCCCTTCAAGTTTTGAACTTTGTAACTAATATATCACATATTAGGCTCGTGATACCACTGTTAGGATTCATGCACATAAATCATATAAACAATCACGAGTACAGCGGAAAAAAACGTATATGCAATATAATAATTAACAAAGTAAGGAATTGAAAGTGTACCTTTTAGCTTAGCTTCCAATAATATTAATAATAAGATTATTATTATTAGTTAGGGTTTAAAGTAAAACTCCTCTACGATCGCACACACGACACGTCAAACAATACCCGAAGATTGCTAGATCTTGAATCACCAAAAACCAAAAGCTCCTAAATAGCTTTTAGTTTTGTTGTGTCGAACATAATTACGAAACATAATCAATGTTTCTGCCGAACTAAAACTCCCACCAAAGTGCTATCTTATTATCTATATAATATAGCTTATTAATGGTCATGAAATTGTAACATGAGTTTGCATTGTCGGTTTGTGTTTTCGATCGAGAGAAAACCGAATGAATATATATTTTTGTTATATTATTAGGGTTAAGTTATTAGGGTATATATAGGGTATAGATATATCCCAAATAACTTAATCCTCAAGTAATATTTTGACTTGGACTAGGATTTAATTAATAATTACATTTAATTACTAATTAATACTTAATAATTATATAAATCATATTTATTAATTAATAATAATTCTAATTAACATATCTAGTTAATAATGTCCAATTATCATTTATCTCAATTTGGTGATTATAAATATGTAGATACAATATATACATATTACCGGATATCTAAGTGTCATCGCGTGTGACCCCGTAGGCTTAAACATTTTCGGACATGCGTTTATTTAACGTGATCATATTCCAACAAAATGCTAGTCATCTTCATCTACTAAGTTTCAAGAGGTAGCTGAATGCTTCCAAAAATCTTATAAAACCAAGAAAACGTAACCTTGATACAAGGTATATGTATCACGAAAGAAGCTAAGGTTCCCTGAATGAGGAAACAATGAGCTTTGTAAAATAAGTTGTATACAAGTCACTCTTTCATTTTGCTTCTCACATGAAACACCGTTCCAATCACAAAATGGAAGTGTTTCCATGAGGTTAGAGCTCCACGTGGATTAACCTTGGGTGATCATCATTGACTTGAAAGATGACAATGCAAGGTGGTCTCAGGCTTTCTATAGCGGACATGAGACTGAACATCTGGCTTTAATTTTTTCTTTTTCAAGTAGATGATTACCCAAGATCGATCCATATTGAGCTCTTACCTCATGAAACATTTCTTTTATTTGGTAGTTTGGAACGTGTTACATGTGGGAAGCGGCAAAAAAGAGTGACTTTTGTAGGACTTTTCACAAGGCCCGTTGTCTCCTCATCTAGGTAACCTTAGGTTAATTTGCACCTGAGTTTTGACTCAGGAACAACAGCTTTCAAGGAGTACTCCCTTGACGAATCGGTAATCTCTTTTCAATCAACTCAAATATATATAGTTTTATGGAGCAATCTAGTTATATGAAAATTTCTCTTCAAGCATAGGTAATCTAGTTAGTTTGTTCACATTATATTTTGGAGGCAGCCAATTTCATAGCAAATATATACCCTATGCCATTGGTGGAGTCTAGAACGCTAGAAGTTGATGATAACAAAAATCTATCACTCAACTTATTAAAAATTACTCTCTCCGTCCCATATTAAGTGTCATAGTTTGACTTTTTGAGTCTTTGTCTTTCAACTTTGACCGTAAATATCTTTGTTTGTGTTATATAACACTTGATATAACATATATGAATTGATTGAGTTTTAAATGTACTTTTCTTTTGATATAACTTTCATCAACTAATATATAACACAAACAAATATATTTACGGTCAAAGTCAGAAGAAAAAGACTTGATCAGTCAAAATATGATAACTAAAATGGGACGGAGGGAGCAGTACTCAGGGTTGTTGAGTATCCTAACTAGTTCATCCTGATCGATCCGTTTAAGATCAATGAGTCGGTATATTGAGCCAAAATATTTTAATGATAACCAATGGACCCAAAAAGCGCACTACACTTTACACGTGGCGTCCGGTGGTTTGATGAGAGGTCTTCAAACGGCATAATCATGAAACCAATTAACTTGGCGTCTTACGTTTCAATCACCACTCAATCCATCAATCGACTTTGTTTATACTCATATTAGAAGAATACCCGTGTGATATTTTTCAAAATATTGAAAACAAATTTATATTGGTGTTGGCTAACTTTAGTAAACCAAATCATCATCATTAAATTTTGATGAATAGTAGAAAAACCGTTTTGTCACAATTTTCGAATATTCTAGTAAATTGAATAAATGCCATATGCGTTTGAAGTAACCTATCCTATTAATTGTTTATCTTTATATATAAAAGTTTTTTAAAACTTTTAAATTCCATGACATAGGTCATATGCATAAAAGTAGTTAAAATTAGTAACACTACTAGAAAAAACACCTTTAATGACACCGAATGCGTGTCATAAAAGGGGTCAGATGACACGCTTTTTGGTGTCATAAATCGACCCGTCATAAAGCTTTATGACACACATTTTCAGCGTCATAAATTTATGACACGCTTTTATGACACGCTTTTAAGACACGCTTTTATGACACTATTTTATGACTCCGTTTTTGCGTGTCATGGTTCAAATTTTTAATTTTTTTTTTTTTTATATAAAATTATTAATATCCACACATTAAATAACAGTTAATCTCATAATACAAATAAATACACAAATAGCAAAAGAGCGCATTTCATATATATCAAAACAATGCGTTTCATACAACTACAAGTTATTTTAAATTCTAATATTAACCATAAAAGTTAATCACATTCATACAACCGCTTAAATATTAAATTCAAGTCCAGAAAATGAAGTTTGCCACATAGTTTGCCCATTCTTCACGAACCAGCGCAATTGTTGATACATCAGCCCTCACTAGCTTCAAGACATCATAAATAGCCATGGAAGAGCTGTTTCATACAGAAAATAAGAGCTCAAATCAGAAGAGGCATGTTGACTATACACAGTTCAAGAATACATTTGGTTAACTAAGAAAAGTTAGCAAGAAAAATATAGATCCGATGCTTGTCCATTGCTGCTAATCAAAATGATCATGCAAATGTATTACCAAACTGGTTGAACACTCTTACTATTAATTACCAATTCCTTCCACAGGCGTCAAGTGTCTGATTGAAATAACAATTGATGTGTATCACTTCAATGGTATGCAACTCTTAATTTAGAGAACGCCTACTGATAAATGGCTCAACAAAATTTACTAAGCTTCATTTGTTCTTGTCTTAAATAAAAATGGCCAACTAGAAGCCAGGCAGCAGCCATGGAATACAAGAATTAGAAACAAGCTAGCATAGGTTCACACTTCTCAAACTAACAAGACTTATTACTATAGTTTTATACAAGAAGAATATATCAGCTTTAACAGAATTAGTACAAGTCCCCCTCTATTCCATAGTTCTGCACGTTTTTTGGTCATTATTATCACTCCCAACAACCACAAAGTCTTTAGCATCTACATGTTAACATGTACCTTAATGAGGTCTGTCTACAAACCTAGTCACAGGAATACCAGATAATTAAGGACATGATGATACTGCAGCTTCTTATCGGCCTTTGACAGTTTAACTCTTAACACATATGCACAAAATACTGTCCCTTACTCCCTTTTCCCTTGCATAGTTGGCCACTAAACTAATATTTTGTAGTTAAATAGGTCACTAAACTTATTTTTTTTTTTTTTTTTTTTTTTTTTTTTTTTTTTTTTTTTTTTTTTTTTTTTTTTTTTTTTTTTTTTTTTTTTTTTTTTTTTTTTTTTTTTTTTTTTTTTTTTTTTTTTTTTTTTTTTTTTTTTTTTTTTTTTTTTTTTTTTTTTTTTTTTTTTTTTTTTTTTTTTTTTTTTTTTTTTTTTTTTTTTTTTTTTTTTTTTTTTTTTTTTTTTTTTTTTTTTTTTTTTTTTTTTTTTTTTTTTTTTTTTTTTTTTTTTTTTTTTTTTTTTTTTTTTTTTTTTTTTTTTTTTTTTTTTTTTTTTTTTTTTTTTTTTTTTTTTTTTTTTTTTTTTTTTTTTTTTTTTTTTTTTTTTTTTTTTTTTTTTTTTTTTTTTTTTTTTTTTTTTTTTTTTTTTTTTTTTTTTTTTTTTTTTTTTTTTTTTTTTTTTTTTTTTTTTTTTTTTTTTTTTTTTTTTTTTTTTTTTTTTTTTTTTTTTTTTTTTTTTTTTTTTTTTTTTTTTTTTTTTTTTTTTTTTTTTTTTTTTTTTTTTTTTTTTTTTTTTTTTTTTTTTTTTTTTTTTTTTTTTTTTTTTTTTTTTTTTTTTTTTTTTTTTTTTTTTTTTTTTTTTTTTTTTTTTTTTTTTTTTTTTTTTTTTTTTTTTTTTTTTTTTTTTTTTTTTTTTTTTTTTTTTTTTTTTTTTTTTTTTTTTTTTTTTTTTTTTTTTTTTTTTTTTTTTTTTTTTTTTTTTTTTTTTTTTTTTTTTTTTTTTTTTTTTTTTTTTTTTCTTTTTTTTTTTTTTTTTTTTTTTTTTTTTTTTTTTTTTTTTTTTTTTTTTTTTTTTTTTGGTCATTATTATCACTCCCAACAACCACAAAGTCTTTAGCATCTACATGTTAACATGTACCTTAATGAGGTCTGTCTACAAACCTAGTCACAGGAATACCAGATAATTAAGGACATGATGATACTGCAGCTTCTTATCGGCCTTTGACAGTTTAACTCTTAACACATATGCACAAAATACTGTCCCTTACTCCCTTTTCCCTTGCATAGTTGGCCACTAAACTAATATTTTGTAGTTAAATAGGTCACTAAACTTACAATCGTTATTATCATAGAGTATTACCAGTTGCCAGTTCACAAATCACAATGAAGTGAAAAAAATATACCTTACAAAGTCTGACTTGATTGGCAAAAAAATACTCGTAAAGTTTAGTGACCTCATTCACAAATCACAATGAAGTGAAAGTTCATTGTTTTACCAAATCACTAAGATTAGTGACCCTAATGACAAAATAAAGTAGTTGCTCCTCCGAGCAATTTTCATTATTTTAATTATCACAAAATACGTTTGAAGACCCAACTGACAAAAATTGCTTATTGATCAACATTGTCGCACCAACCTAATCTAATTTTGACTAGTTGCCCAACATACCTATTTTCACCTCTCAACAAAGTCAATAACGCATTCACTTTTTCTGCACTTGAGAGAGGACCAATCTGGAAATATATTTAATGATTAAATCAATGCTATATGAAGCTGAGATATACAAATGAATTTTCGGAACAAAAAAACTATAGTAGAAGTGGCAAAATTGGTAGGGTACTGCTCAAAACAGCTCCATTAAGTTTACCTGAAACACCATTGCGAGATGAAGTTCCAACCATCAACAAGTGAAATTCGTTTCACCACCATTGCGAGAAGTGAAATTCGTTTCACCACCAACCGAATCATTCGAGTGTGGACAGGGTTGCTGCTGCTGCTGCTGATGAAGTTCCAACCATCAAATTCGTAGATCCAGATCTAAAAATTAGTAGATCCAGATCTAAAAATTAAAACAAAATATCATATATCTTCACTCCAGATCTGAAAATTAAAACAAAATATCAAAAACAACAAACTTGAAAAATATTGATGCAACCCCCAAATCTTAAAAAGAAAATTTGAAAGATTTATGATCCGAATCAAAACAGATTTATTACCCGATTCACGGTGGCGGCCATTACCCAATTTACACATCTGAATCCATGATGGCGACCTTGGTGATGGTGAAACGAATGTTGGCTGCAAATGAAAGGGAAGAGATTGAGAGAGGAAACGATTGGTGATGGTGAAACGAATGTTGGCTGCAAATGAAAGGGTTTTTTTTGGTTTAGTGGGAATATAAGCTTTTGTCAGGAGGAGGAAACAAAATTATAAGATGACACTTTAGGATGACACGCAAAGAAAGTGTATCCCGTGTTACATTACACTTTTTTATGACACTAAAAATTGCGCGTCATAAACCCTTCAGATTTTACAAATTATGACAGTATTTTTATGACACACGTTTTTGCTTGTCATTAAAATGCATGTGTCATAATTTAGGTGTCATTAAAGGCTATTTTTCTAGTAGTGTAATGAGAATTAACAATATAAAAGTAGTAAATTTTTTTAATGAGAATTAACAATATACTTGTATAGGATTAGAAGGTAACTGAAAGTGGAAATTAAGATGATAAGTTGTGAAAAAATGATTATGCAGGAAATATAGACATGCATATCTTAATTATATTTACCTTATAACATTTGATTCAGAACTTGATCTACCCAAACTATTCATCTTTTTTATTCACTAATTTAAAAATCACACCTAATATACCTATAATACTTTTAATAGAATTATTTACAACATATATCCCTCAACCCTTAATATAACTACATACATCCTTTTATATCAATTATTTATATATTAATAACCACGTCACTACCGCCACCGCCACCACCACCCGTCGCCGATCGCTATGACCACCGCACCGCCGCATAGCGCGGGTTTATGACTAGTATTTTAAAGTTTCCACATATAATGCCAACTTTTATTAAGGTAGTATAATTACAATTTTCAATTGCAAACTTTCTGTAAGTTTTTAACATGTTGACTTAATACTTGCTCGTATAATTTATATTTAAAATTTCCAAGTAATTTTTTTAAATTTTATTTATAAATTGTGAAATTACGTGCGCATCAAGCAATTAATTAAAAACCCAATTACTGTATATTCGTGAAATTAGGTGCACATCAAGAAATTAATTACTCCGTACAGCTTATATATAAACAAACAAACAGGGCATCCAAATTTCACACCATCAAAAGATGGAAGAAATAGAAATGTACTCCCCACTACGCTTTAAAAACCGCTTCGAACGCCGTCACCGGAATATACCGCCGCCGTCACCCGACGACACCATCATGTACGACGGCGAAGGCGACGACGAGAGAAACAACTTAATCTTCACCGAAAACAGATCAGCCACTTATAAATCCTCTAAAAAACCCATGTGTAGATTTCTTCTTCCACGTCGTCCCTGACACGTGGTCAAATGACGTCATCAGCCGGTTAGAGTCAGCATGGGCTCATGATCCGCTAACAACCCTCAAACTCATTTTCAATCTCCGCGGTGTTCGCGGGTCGGGTAAGTCTGATAAGGAAGGTTTTTATGTAGCTGCACTTTGGCTACATAATAACCATCCGAAAACGTTAGCGAATAACGTTGAAAACGTCGTCGAGTTCGGATATTTTAAGGACTTGTTAGAGATTTTGTATAGGCTTGTTACGTGTCCTGAAGTACGAGAAATCGAAAAACGTGTTTGGGAGCGTGAGAAATCGGCGAAAGGGAAAGGCGTGGCGAGAAAAATGTATATTCTTGATAGAAAGAATGAAAGGGAAATAAAAAAGAAGAGAGAAAAAAAGAGAGAAAAAAGGAGAGAAAAAAGGAGGAGAAAAAAGATCGAAAAAAGGAGAGAAAAAAGGAGAGAAAAAAGGAGAGAAAAAAGGAGAGAAAAAAGGAGAGAAAAAAGGAGAGAAAAAAGGAGAGAAAAAAGGAGAGAAAAAAGGAGAGAAAAAAGGAGAGAAAAAAGGAGAGAAAAAAGGAGAGAAAAAAGGAGAGAAAAAAGGAGAGAAAAAAGGAGAGAAAAAAGGAGAGAAAAAAGGAGAGAAAAAAGGAGAGAAAAAAGGAGAGAAAAAAGGAGAGAAAAAAGGAGAGAAAAAAGGAGAGAAAAAAGGAGAGAAAAAAGGAGAGAAAAAAGGAGAGAAAAAAGGAGAGAAAAAAGGAGAGAAAAAAGGAGAGAAAAAAGGAGAGAAAAAAGGAGAGAAAAAAGGAGAGAAAAAAGGAGAGAAAAAAGGAGAGAAAAAAGGAGAGAAAAAAGGAGAGAAAAAAGGAGAGAAAAAAGGAGAGAAAAAAGGAGAGAAAAAAGGAGAGAAAAAAGGAGAGAAAAAAGGAGAGAAAAAAGGAGAGAAAAAAGGAGAGAAAAAAGGAGAGAAAAAAGGAGAGAAAAAAGGAGAGAAAAAAGGAGAGAAAAAAGGAGAGAAAAAAGGAGAGAAAAAAGGAGAGAAAAAAGGAGAGAAAAAAGGAGAGAAAAAAGGAGAGAAAAAAGGAGAGAAAAAAGGAGAGAAAAAAGGAGAGAAAAAAGGAGAGAAAAAAGGAGAGAAAAAAGGAGAGAAAAAAGGAGAGAAAAAAGGAGAGAAAAAAGGAGAGAAAAAAGGAGAGAAAAAAGGAGAGAAAAAAGGAGAGAAAAAAGGAGAGAAAAAAGGAGAGAAAAAAGGAGAGAAAAAAGGAGAGAAAAAAGGAGAGAAAAAAGGAGAGAAAAAAGGAGAGAAAAAAGGAGAGAAAAAAGGAGAGAAAAAAGGAGAGAAAAAAGGAGAGAAAAAAGGAGAGAAAAAAGGAGAGAAAAAAGGAGAGAAAAAAGGAGAGAAAAAAGGAGAGAAAAAAGGAGAGAAAAAAGGAGAGAAAAAAGGAGAGAAAAAAGGAGAGAAAAAAGGAGAGAAAAAAGGAGAGAAAAAAGGAGAGAAAAAAGGAGAGAAAAAAGGAGAGAAAAAAGGAGAGAAAAAAGGAGAGAAAAAAGGAGAGAAAAAAGGAGAGAAAAAAGGAGAGAAAAAAGGAGAGAAAAAAGGAGAGAAAAAAGGAGAGAAAAAAGGAGAGAAAAAAGGAGAGAAAAAAGGAGAGAAAAAAGGAGAGAAAAAAGGAGAGAAAAAAGGAGAGAAAAAAGGAGAGAAAAAAGGAGAGAAAAAAGGAGAGAAAAAAGGAGAGAAAAAAGGAGAGAGAAAAGGGTCGAGGCGAATAAGGCAAGAATGGAGGAAGAGAAACAAAAGGCGAAAGCATTGAGGAGAGAAAAGGAAAGGGTGATGGTTAAAAAGGCGAATGATATGTATAATTCTGATATGAATTATAAGTATTTGTATGATCAGGTGTCATTGTATTTTGCTGTTTGTTTGAAATCGGATATTGATATGTTGAATAGTGGTGAGAGGACTAAAATTAGTTTAGCGGCCAAGTGGTGTCCTAGTGTGGATTCGTCGTACGACAAGGCTTTATTGATGTGTGATTCGATCGGTAAGATACTTTACCCTAAGGATGGTGATATGGAGTTTGAAGGGCTAGATGAGGATAGTTATGTGATGAGGGTTAAGAATCGGTTGAGGAAAGAAGTGCTCGTGCCATTACGTAGTGCTTTGATGTTGCCCGAAGTGTATATGAGTGCGAAAGAATGGAGTTTGACGTGTTACGAGAGAGTGGCTTCTGTTGCTATGAAGAATTATACGGATATATTTTTGCGTAGAGATAATAAGAGGTTTCGTGATTATTTGGAGAATGTGAAGGTTGGTGACGCCAAGATTGCTGCAGGGGCGTTATTGCCTCATGAGATTATTGCTTCTTTGAAAGGTGGGAGTAGTGGGGCGGGTATTGTGGCCGAGCTTCAATGGAAACAAATGGTGGATGATTTGTTGAAGAAGGGGAAGTTGACAAACTGCATTGCGGTTTGTGATGTTTCTGGTAGTATGTCTGGGACGCCGATGGAGGTGGCTGTGGCACTTGGGTTGCTGGTTTCAGAACTCAGTGCTGGCCCATGGAAAGGTCATGTGATTACGTTTAGTGAGTCCCTCGAGTTGCATTTGATTAAAGGGCATGATCTTAGATCAAAGACAGAGTTTATTCAAAACATGGATTGGGGTTTTAACACGAATTTTCAAAGGGTTTTTGATAGGATGTTGGAGGTGGCTGTGAATGGGAAGCTGAGTGAAGATGAAATGGTGAAAAGGGTGTTTGTTTTTACTGATATGGAGTTTGATCAGGCTTCTAAATGCAGTTCATGGATTCCATGGGAGACTGATTATTATGTGATACAGAGGAAGTTTGAGAATTGTGGGTATAAGAAAGTTCCTGAAATTCTGTTTTGGAATCTTAGAGACTCGCGTTCTACTCTAGTGACTGCCAATCAGGAAGGGGTGGCTCTGCTTAGCGGGTTCTCAAAGAATTTATTGACTCTGTTTCTTGAAGAAGGTGGGGTGATCTATCCTGATGATCTACCCGTGAGGATTAGAAACCCGGAAAGTGTCATGGAGGCTGCTATATCCGGAGAACTGTAACAGAAACTGGTTGTATATGATTGATACCAGTAATGCTGCATTGAGACTGCTGGAGGTTTATACCCTGGTACTCTACTTGTGTTCGGGTGAAAAAAGTGTGTAGCTTAATTGCTAGCTTTTGAGTTGTAGAAATGGAGTTGACGACTTTGAGTCCACTTACCAGATTCCTAATCAACATCCCATGACAAGTAGCATTATAAACGGCAATGTATTCAGCCATCATGGTGGACGTTGCAGTCAGTTTCTGCTTATGACTCCGCCAAGAGATAGGTCCGCCAGCTAACATAAAAATATACCCAGAAGTAGATTTCTTATCTTCCTTGCTTTTGGCAAAATCGGAATCGGAATAACCTACTACTTCTAGATTGTTACTTCTTCTATACGTTAGTTTGTAGTCTTTGGTCCCTTGCAGATATCGTAAAACCTTCTTAGCCGCTTTCCAGTGTGCTAATCCGGGATTAGATAAGTAACGGCCTAGCATACCGGCGATGTAAGCGATATCTGGACGAGTACAAACCTGAGCGTACATAATGCTCCCAACTACTGATGAGTAAGGTATCATCCTCATTTGCTCCTTTTCAATCTCAGTGCTCGGACTTTGGAAAGTTCCGAATACGTCTCCTTTAACTACTGGAGCTACAGTGGGTGCGCAATGTTGCATGCTATAGCGTTCTAAAATCCGCTCAATATAGGCCCTTTGAGAAAGACCTAAAATACCATTATGCCTATCCCGATGTATTTCGATACCTATAACATAAGAGGCATCACCGAGATCTTTCATGTCGAATTTCTGGGAAAGCATCCGCTTCAACTCATGCAACATATCCAAGTTATTACTTGCTAGTAGAATATCGTCTACATACAAAACAAGGATTATAAAGTTACTTCCACTGATCTTGTGATAGGTGCATTGATCCACTTGATTCTTTATGAAGTCTTGTTCTTTAATGACTTGTTCTTTACTGATATGGAGTTTGATCAGGCTTCTAAATTCAGTTCATGGATTCCATGGGAGACTGATTATTATATGATACAGAGGAAGTTTGAGAATTGTGGGTATAAGAAAGTTCCTGAAATTCTGTTTTGGAATCTTAGAGACTCGCGTTCTACTCTAGTGACTGCCAATCAGGAAGGGGTGGCTCTGCTTAGCGGGTTCTCAAAGAATTTATTGACTCTGTTTCTTGAAGAAGGTGGGGTGATCTATCCTGATGATCTACCCGTGAGGATTAGAAACCCGGAAAGTGTCATGGAGGCTGCTATATCCGGAGAACTGTAACAGAAACTGGTTGTATATGATTGATACCAGTAATGCTGCATTGAGACTGCTGGAGGTTTATACCCTGGTACTCTACTTGTGTTCGGGTGAAAAAAGTGTGTAGCTTAATTGCTAGCTTTTGAGTTGTAGAAATGTGGCTGTGTTTTCATCAATAAAAATGAACCCAAATGCGTGTTTTTATCTAATGTAGAGTGTCATGAGTTTATGGAAAGAGTACTCTCATTAGCAACTTGTAACCGTGAAAGTTTTGAGTAATGAAAACAGTCTGCTTCGCATTAAGATCTTCCTCAGGACCCCCACTAGTCAAACTATGACTCAAATTTAAAACTAATAAGCAATGATCAATTGACTAAGACAAATTTTGGTTACAATAATGTCAATACACCAATACGAGTACTCAAAGTGTAATTAATAGACAAACAAAATCTGAATAAGGAGGAAAATTTTTAAACAATAATACTAATGACCAAATAAGTACAATATGCTATTCTATTAAATTAAATTAAGTCTTTAGTAAGCCTCATCTTCAACACGTGTCCTACGAAGACATTAGGAGGAAGACCTTTGGTCATCGGATCCGCTAGCATGTCATTTGTACTTATGTACTCAATACAAAGAACATTTTCCTCAACCCGTTCGCGTACAAACAGATACTTTGTATCGAGATACAGCCCAGCGCCAGTTGAACTGTTACTGTTCGAGAAAGTTACGGCAGCTGAGTTATCACAGTAAAGCTTCAATGGTGTAGAAATGGAGTTGACGACTTTGAGTCCACTGACCAGATTCCTAATCAACATCCCATGACAAGTAGCATTATAAACGGCAATGTATTCAGCCATCATGGTGGACGTTGCAGTCAGTTTCTGCTTATGACTCCGCCAAGAGATAGGTCCGCCAGCTAACATAAAAATATACCCAGAAGTAGATTTCTTATCTTCCTTGCTTTTGGCAAAATCGGAATCGGAATAACCTACTACTTCTAGATTGTTACTTCTTCTATACGTTAGTTTGTAGTCTTTGGTCCCTTGCAGATATCGTAAAACCTTCTTAGCCGCTTTCCAGTGTGCTAATCCGGGATTAGATAAGTAACGGCCTAGCATACCGGCGATGTAAGCGATATCTGGACGAGTACAAACCTGAGCGTACATAATGCTCCCAACTACTGATGAGTAAGGTATCATCCTCATTTGCTCCTTTTCAATCTCAGTGCTCGGACTTTGGAAAGTTCCGAATACGTCTCCTTTAACTACTGGAGCTACAGTGGGTGCGCAATGTTGCATGCTATAGCGTTCTAAAATCCGCTCAATATAGGCCCTTTGAGAAAGACCTAAAATACCATTATGCCTATCCCGATGTATTTCGATACCTATAACATAAGAGGCATCACCGAGATCTTTCATGTCGAATTTCTGGGAAAGCATCCGCTTCAACTCATGCAACATATCCAAGTTATTACTTGCTAGTAGAATATCATCTACATACAAAACAAGGATTATAAAGTTACTTCCACTGATCTTGTGATAGGTGCATTGATCCACTTGATTCTTTATGAAGTCTTGTTCTTTAATGACTTCGTCAAACCTAAGGTACCACTGTCGTGATGCTTGCTTCAACCCATATATGGACTTCTTTAGCTTGCAGACCATGTGCTCTTTACCTTTTGGAATGAATCCTTCAGGTTGCCACATGTATACGTCTTCTTGCAAGTCTCCATTTAAGAAAGCTGTTTTGACATCCATCTATTGTAACTCAAGATCAAAGTGAGCTACTAGTGCCATAACGATCCTTAAAGAGTCTTTACGAGACACGGGAGAAAAGGTCTCTTGATAATCGACTCCAGCCTTCTGAGTATAGCCTTTTGCAACCAATCTGGCCTTATAGAGTTCGACGTTTCCTTTCGGGTCTAATTTGGTTTTGAAGACCCATTTACAACCGACAGTCTTGGATCCTTCAGGAAGTTCAACCAATTCCCAAACGTCATTATGCTTCATGGAATTAAGTTCCTCAATCATGGCTTCATTGCACTGAGTGGCCTGATCACTGTTAATGGCTTCTTTATAGGAGGTAGGATCAGTAAGCTTTCCAATGTCCTCAACTTCAGTGAGATAAGTTATGAAGTCATCAAAATTAGTGGCCCTTCGTGACCTCGTTGATCTCCTGAGTTGATTTTCGGGATTTTCGGAAGATCCTTCAGCATTAGTGGTCTCATTATTAATATTAGGAGGAGTTGGATCAGTGACATTCTGTTAGGTCGGAAATCGACCAAGTATAATTTGTTCAGAAATAGCTTGAAGTTTAGTGAAGACGTTTTTGCAGAATTCTGAGATGTCTCAGAATTCCTTCACTGAAGCTTCACTTCAGTTCAGATCGAGATAAATCTGAAGCATTCATTCTGAAGTCAAAGACTGAAGTATGAAGAAGAGAATCACCTCAGAAGCGAGCAAAGAGAGATTCTACCAGATCGAAGACTGAACATCTCAGTGTAAAGTATTTACAACACTTTACACTGATTACGAGGAAGACTTTTACTTTACACCTTTATCCAGTTAATAGATTTATCCATTAACAAAAGGTACAAAGTATAGGCTTGGAACCTAGTACTATAAGTCACATCAAGTAACTTATATACTCTTCCAAGTGCAGCATGTAAGGAATTATAGTTTAATTCCTTAAATGCTCACAACCACTTTGTACGATCTTGTCCATGTCATCATGGACTTGGTCTATAAATACAAAGTCTTCTCACAACTTGCAAAAGGCTTAAAAACTTTAGCATTGCAACTTGTGAGATATACTCTAAGAAAACTTACGAGTATTTCCAAGTTTATTAGATCACTTGTATTTCAGGATTGTTTAGATACTTACACTTGGGTGTTTATCTTTGTTCCGCAACAATCCTTGTATTTGTTTATACATCAATAAATCAAATACATTGAAAAGAAAACAACGTGTCTCAATGCTACATACTTGATTATATTTATATATATCTTTATATAGTTTCTGCCATTTGTTCTTGCATTTTTATATCTAGTCAATTGTTTCTTGTTATCCATATCTGGATCGTAAACTGAACTTGTCCATCAAGACCAGTTGTACTTGCCAGTCGGGTTTGTTATTCATCTATATATTTGGGACTCATAATTGGTATCAGAGCCTCAAGGTTGAATTTTATCAATTCATTAACCTTTGATCTGCATAGATGGCTGACTTTGAACAAGAACGACCTGACCCTAATAATGCTACCCAACCCCCTCTCATCAACAACAATATACCATCACACAATGTACACGTACACTTTCCAAATAATCCTGTTCCCAAGTTTGATGGGAATAGTGAAAACTTTCAAACATGGAAAGCGTGCATGCTTAAGTATATTGCTGGTGTTGAGAGACATTTACCAGATATCTTAAAAGAAGGACCCTTTGTCCCTATGAATGCTTCTACTGTTGTCAGAAATGCCGATGGGACTCCTAGGCAGTCACCTAAGGAGAAGGATCATTGGTCTGAGGAAGATCATAGACTTGTAGACCTGGACACCAAGTTACAAAATATGATTTTATACGCAGTTCCAGAAACCCTTATGCCCACTCTTGTTTTACTTGATAATTCCAAATTAATGTGGGAGGAATTAATGACACAGTTTGAAGGCACGAATGAGACAATTGTCACAAGAAAAGTTGCTTTAAACAAAAGATATGAGTCTTTCTTTGCTATCCCTGGGGAGTCTTTAACTCAAACTTACATCAGATTTACAAATCTGGTAAACCAACTGAAAGCCCTGGGTGTAACCAAAGACAAAGAAATTTTGTTGGAAAAATTTTGTGACATTTTACCTTCTAAATGGGAAAATTTAATCTTGGTCTTGAGACAAGGCAAAACCTTGCACAGTCATACTCTTGCTTCCCTTTATGGAGCCTTCAGATATACTGAAGAGAACAAAGCTGAAAGGGCCTTGGCTGAGCAGGATGCCAAGAATCATGTTTCTACCAGTTCTGGTACGGTTCAGTATTTTGAACCACATAGTACTGCACTACTATCTTCTGAGAGTGATGTTTTTGACTCGATGAAGAAGATGGTTTCTGAAATGTTAAAAACTGGTGTCTCTGCTAATGTCACTCATGATTGTGATGAGAATGACAATGATGATCTGGTTTCCATGCTGGCTAAAACGTTCAATAGTTTTAAGGCCAAATCAAATCGATCTGGCAAACCTTTTGCTTCCAGTGCTTCTATTGACAAGTCTAATCTTGAATGCTTTAAATGCGGCAAGAAAGGACATTTCATAAAGGAATGCAGATCTAGTCAACCTTCATCATCACAATCTGCTCCTAACCATTCTATTTTTCAGAAGTCTGATGACAGCTATAAGGCCAAATACAAGAAGTTGAAGGCACATATGGCTCTTTTGGCACAAGACAACTCAAGCAACAGTTGTATGATTGCCAAAACTGAAAAGTGGGAAGACTCTGATGAATCATCTGATGATGAGGAGGAAGTTAGGGACATGTGTTTTATGGCACAAGAAGATCAAGGTCATTTGGTCAAAACCGATGTTGAATCTGGTCGCTGGGTAGATATTGTGATGAAAAAGGTTAGTAATTTTGGCTTTGAAGAAAATGAGGAACACAAACTTGACCTTTTGGTTCTGTTAGAGGCTGACATCTCATTTGTTGAGACAGTGCGTTCAGAAAGCTTAAAAATGTTTGAAAACAATACTTCTGAACTGAACGCCAGTCAGGCCAGACTAAAAGAACTGAAAGATGTTCATTTGGCTCTAAAAAGTTATCAGTCTATGGTTGCCACTTTAGAGTTGGAAAAAGAAGAGTTAAAAACCATCCTTGAAAAAGAACAGAAAATAATTAAATCTTGGATGAGTGCACCAAAACCAGATGCTGCAATAAAAAATACTTTTGCAAATCAAAAAACAGCATATGAATCTGGTGATCTTCACATGGCATCTATAATCACTGATTTAGATGCACTTCCAAAGGAGATGAAACCTGAAATTATTTTTCCTAAAGTTGGCAAACAGAAAACTGTGACTGATAGAGTCAAGGAACAATCTGAGGGAAAATCTGAAACAGCTCAGACAACTGTTTCAGAAAAGAAGGCTAAATCCAAAAAGCCATCCCCTCAGACTTCATCTAAGGTTTCCAAGGACCAAAAGAAGAAGAAAATTATCTCCCCCACTGAGCCATCTACCTCAGATTCTGGTAAGGCTCAGATGTCTAATGAAGAATCAATCTTGTTAAGGTTAGAAAGTCAATTTCAACTATTGGCTAGACAAGTGCAGAGTTGTAATGCACGTTTAAAAAATGTTGAAACCACTCCCCTTCAACCTAAACAAAATGCAAAACCTTTTTCTAAGCAAACCAAGAAGAAATCTGAAAAGAAAAAGGTTGAAAAATCCATCAGACCAACTACTTTTGTGTCATCTGAGATAATGACTGAAATCCCATTTGACCCTTCTATTCCTCATAAACCAAAGAAATCTGAGACTGCTAAGGGAGAGTCTAGTGAACCCATCCAGAGATGGGTTCCCAAAAAGAACTAATCTTTGTTTGTGTGCAGGGAGACCGAAAGAAGAATATATGGTTTCTGGACAGTGCTGCTGGCCGAACCATGACTGGTTATCAGACCCTGCTAGAGGAATATAGGGTGCAAGAGGGGCCCTCAATAGTTTTTGGAAATGATGGTAATGGAAAAACTGAGGGATATGGTGTTGTGAATAATGGTCAAGTCAAATTCACACGAGTTGCATATGTGAACGGTTTGAAATATAACCTGATAAGTGTCAGTCAACTGTGTGATGATGGCTTCAAGGTTTTATTTGATATTTCACAAGGCACCATATTCAACAGAGATGGAAAGGTAGTATTGATTGCACCAAGGAAGGGAAACATTTATGTCATTGACATGAATCCTTCTACCTCTGAACAATGTTTCTATTCAAAGGCAGATGAAGACACAAACTGGTTATGGCACAAGAGACTATCCCATCTGAACTTCAAGAACATCAATAAGTTGTCCAGAAAACAACTTGTTAATGGGATACCCTCTATGTCTTTCAATAAAGACAAGCCATGTCCAGGTTGTGAAATGGGTAAGCAGAAAAGAGCTTCATTCAAGACAAAACAAAGCTTTAGTATAACTGAACCTCTTCACATGGACCTCTTTGGACCAGTGAATGTTCAGACCAGAGCAGGAAAGAAATACACCCTTGTTATCGTTGATGAATATTCAAGATACTGCTGGGTGATTTTCCTCAAGATCCAAAAGTGAAGCTGCTGCTGAAATCATTGCTCTCATCAAACAAATTGAGCTCAAGTACAAGCAAAAAGTTTGTCAGCTCAGAAGTGACAATGGCACTGAATTCAGAAATGCCACTCTGGAGTCCTTCTGCACTAAAACTGGCATATCTCAGAACTTCTCCTCAGCCCACACACCAGAGCAAAATGGTGTTGTAGAAAGAAAGAATCGTACGCTGATTGAAGCTGCTAGAAGTATGTTGAATGAATATGGTCTTCCCAAGAATTTCTGGGCTGAAGCTGTTGCAACTGCATGCTACACTCAGAACAGATCTATCTACGTCAAAAGACACAAGAAGACCTCCTACGAAGTACTCAGAAATAGAAAGCCTAATATTGGATACTTCCATGTATTTGGGTGTCCAGTATACATTCTGAATGATTCAAGTCAGCTTGGAAAGTTTGATGCAAAAGCTGATGAAGGATACTTCCTAGGATATTCATCAAATCGCAAAGCCTTTAGAGTCTTTAACAAGAGACTTGAAAAGGTTGACAAGTCAATTCATGTTACCTTTGATGAATCAAATTCTGCAATCTTTAAAAATTCCATCCCTGCACCACCCTCAGAAAGTCCAATAAGTTTTGGTGATTCTGATCCTATTGCTGAAACTGATCAGTACCTGAACATGCTTCTGAACATCTTCGTTCAGAACCAATAATAAATAAGCCTAGCAACATTCCATTTTATCCTCCAGTCAGTTTCAAACTACCTTCTGAATGATTCAAGTCAGCTTGGAAAGTTTGATGCAAAAGCTGATGAAGGATACTTCCTAGGATATTCATCAAATCGCAAAGCCTTTAGAGTCTTTAACAAGAGACTTGAAAAGGTTGACAAGTCAATTCATGTTACCTTTGATGAATCAAATCGCAAAGCCTTTAGAGTCTTTAACAAGAGACTTGAAAAGGTTGACAAGTCAATTCATGTTACCTTTGATGAATCAAATTCTGCAATCTTTAAAAATTCCATCCCTGCACCACCCTCAGAAAGTCCAATAAGTTTTGGTGATTCTGATCCTATTGCTGAAACTGATCAGTCACCTGAACATGCTTCTGAACATCTTCGTTCAGAACCAATAATAAATAAGCCTAGCAACATTCCATTTTATCCTCCAGTCAGTTTCAAACTACCTTCTGAACTGCCACTCTGGAGTCCTTCTGCACTAAAACTGGCATATCTCAGAACTTCTCCTCAGCCCACACACCAGAGCAAAATGGTGTTGTAGAAAGAAAGAATCGTACGCTGATTGAAGCTGCTAGAAGTATGTTGAATGAATATGGTCTTCCCAAGAATTTCTGGGCTGAAGCTGTTTTTTTTTTTTTTTTTTTTTTTTTTTTTTTTTTTTTTTTTTTTTTTTTTTTTTTTTTTTTTTTTTTTTTTTTTTTTTTTTTTTTTTTTTTTTTTTTTTTTTTTTTTTTTTTTTTTTTTTTTTTTTTTTTTTTTTTTTTTTTTTTTTTTTTTTTTTTTTTTTTTTTTTTTTTTTTTTTTTTTTTTTTTTTTTTTTTTTTTTTTTTTTTTTTTTTTTTTTTTTTTTTTTTTTTTTTTTTTTTTTTTTTTTTTTTTTTTTTTTTTTTTTTTTTTTTTTTTTTTTTTTTTTTTTTTTTTTTTTTTTTTTTTTTTTTTTTTTTTTTTTTTTTTTTTTTTTTTTTTTTTTTTTTTTTTTTTTTTTTTTTTTTTTTTTTTTTTTTTTTTTTTTTTTTTTTTTTTTTTTTTTTTTTTTTTTTTTTTTTTTTTTTTTTTTTTTTTTTTTTTTTTTTTTTTTTTTTTTTTTTTTTTTTTTTTTTTTTTTTTTTTTTTTTTTTTTTTTTTTTTTTTTTTTTTTTTTTTTTTTTTTTTTTTTTTTTTTTTTTTTTTTTTTTTTTTTTTTTTTTTTTTTTTTTTTTTTTTTTTTTTTTTTTTTTTTTTTTTTTTTTTTTTTTTTTTTTTTTTTTTTTTTTTTTTTTTTTTTTTTTTTTTTTTTTTTTTTTTTTTTTTTTTTTTTTTTTTTTTTTTTTTTTTTTTTTTTTTTTTTTTTTTTTTTTTTTTTTTTTTTTTTTTTTTTTTTTTTTTTTTTTTTTTTTTTTTTTTTTTTTTTTTTTTTTTTTTTTTTTTTTTTTTTTTTTTTTTTTTTTTTTTTTTTTTTTTTTTTTTTTTTTTTTTTTTTTTTTTTTTTTTTTTTTTTTTTTTTTTTTTTTTTTTTTTTTTTTTTTTTTTTTTTTTTTTTTTTTTTTTTTTTTTTTTTTTTTTTTTTTTTTTTTTTTTTTTTTTTTTTTTTTTTTTTTTTTTTTTTTTTTTTTTTTTTTTTTTTTTTTTTTTTTTTTTTTTTTTTTTTTTTTTTTTTTTTTTTTTTTTTTTTTTTTTTTTTTTTTTTTTTTTTTTTTTTTTTTTTTTTTTTTTTTTTTTTTTTTTTTTTTTTTTTTTTTTTTTTTTTTTTTTTTTTTTTTTTTTTTTTTTTTTTTTTTTTTTTTTTTTTTTTTTTTTTTTTTTTTTTTTTTTTTTTTTTTTTTTTTTTTTTTTTTTTTTTTTTTTTTTTTTTTTTTTTTTTTTTTTTTTTTTTTTTTTTTTTTTTTTTTTTTTTTTTTTTTTTTTTTTTTTTTTTTTTTTTTTTTTTTTTTTTTTTTTTTTTTTTTTTTTTTTTTTTTTTTTTTTTTTTTTTTTTTTTTTTTTTTTTTTTTTTTTTTTTTTTTTTTTTTTTTTTTTTTTTTTTTTTTTTTTTTTTTTTTTTTTTTTTTTTTTTTTTTTTTTTTTTTTTTTTTTTTTTTTTTTTTTTTTTTTTTTTTTTTTTTTTTTTTTTTTTTTTTTTTTTTTTTTTTTTTTTTTTTTTTTTTTTTTTTTTTTTTTTTTTTTTTCAGTCAGTTTCAAACTACCTTCTGAACTGACTATTGGATCAGATGTACATGCTGCTTCTCCTATGATATCAGGCTCCACTGAGCAACCTCAATCTGAAGAATTTCATGATGCAAGTCATGATCTGCAGGAAGAAGAAGAAGCTGAAGATGTATTTTCTGAAGCTCCTCCTGAAGTTACTCAGAGAAGTTCTTGCACTGATATCATTATCCACCCTGGTCAATACACTAAGTGGACTAAAGCACATCCTATCGAGCAAATCATTGGGGATTCCACTAGTGGGGTTCAGACCAGAAGAGCCACAAGCGATCAATGCTTAAACGTCAGTTTCTTATCTCTAATTGAACCCAAGAAGATTGACGAGGCTATACAAGACCCAAGCTGGGTTGAAGCCATGCAAGATGAGCTCAACCAGTTTAAAAGAAACGATGTATGGGAACTCGTTCCTTGTCCCAGTAACCTGAAGAAGGAACCAATTGGGACAAGATGGGTCTTCAGAAACAAGATGGATGAAGATGGTCATATCATCAGAAACAAAGCAAGACTTGTTGCAAAAGGATATGCACAAGAAGAGGGAATAGATTTTGATGAAACTTTTGCACCAGTTGCTAGACTTGAAGCTATTAGAATATTCTTAGCTTTTGCAGCTCATCATCAATTTAAAGTCTATCAAATGGATGTCAAAAGTGCATTCCTGAATGGAGAACTAGAAGAAATCGTTTATGTGTATCAACCACCAGGGTTCATCAATGAAGAAAAACCACATTGGGTGTACAGACTGAACAAAGCCTTATATGGTCTGAGACAAGCGCCCAGAGCCTGGTATGATACTCTTACTAAACATCTTCTTAAAAATGGTTTTAAACGTGGTGCAATTGATAAAACTTTGTTCATATTGCATGATAAAAGTGATATCCTTTTAGTACAAATTTATGTTGATGATATTGTGTTTGGTTCTACAAATGAGAAGATGTGTGAAATTTTTTCTAAAATCATGTCTTCTGAGTATGAAATGAGTATGATGGGTGAACTGACATATTTTTTGGGACTTCAAGTAAAACAAACTGAAGATGGTATTTTCATAAACCAAGAAAAATATGTCAGAGATTTGCTAAAGAAATATCAATTTGATTCAGTCTCATCAAAAGATACTCCTATTTCTGCTCCATTAACTTTGGATTCTGATCCACATGGAAAACCAGTGGACCATACAAAATATCGTGGTATGGTTGGTTCACTGATGTATTTAACTGCAAGTAGACCAGACATAATGTTTGCAACATGCCTTTGTGCTAGATTTCAGTCTGATCCCAGAGAAGCACATGCAAATGCTGTTAAAAGGATCTTCAGATACCTTAAAGGTGTCCCCAGACTGGGTCTTTGGTATCCCAAAGGCTCTAGTCTAGATCTAATGGGTTATTCAGATTCTGATCATGCAGGTTGCAAGATAGACAGGAAAAGTACCACTGGTGGGTGTCATTTCCTTGGTGGCAAATTAGTAAGCTGGACTAGTAAGAAGCAGACTGCAGTATCACTATCAACTGCAGAAGCTGAGTACATTTCTGCAGCAAGTTGTTGTGCTCAGATTCTATGGATGAAGAACCAGCTGACTGATTATGGTGTTACTTACACAAAGACTCCAATCTTTTGTGATAACACTAGTGCCATTGCCATATCTCACAATCCTGTGATGCACTCAAAAACCAAGCACATCGACCTCAGGTATCATTTCATTCGTGATCATATTCTGAAAGGAGATATTGAATTGCACTTTATTCCCACTGATAAGCAACTCGCTGATGTTTTCACAAACCTTTAGATGTCAAAACCTTTAAACATCTAATTAGTGAGTTGGGTATGTTGAATCCTTAGACTGGTAATCTTGTTATGAACGCCTCAGTGACACTGATCTGGTTCACCAGTCTGAGCGATCCATGTAATTTTTGCTCGCCTAGCTATCGAACGCCTTTGTGATACTATCTTGGCACTTATTAATTCATGGATCATCACTTCAGGGGGAATGTTAAATATTTTTCAAACTTTAAAATAAACCTTCATTTTTGAGGGGGGAACTTTTTGCTCAGAAAAATGTATTTAACTGAAGCACTTCAGAAAATCAAAAAAATATTTCAGTTGAATTTTATTAACTGAGATGGCTCAGATCTCTTTGGAACTGACCATTCTCAGAATTTGTGTAGTCATCACTGAAATACAACAACCTTTCAAGATATTTTCTTTTTTGATACTTGGTCAATTGTGTGTACACGTGGCATACTTCACACTAGGTTTTTAACTTAGGATTGGTCATGCTTATGTGTCACACAAGTTGCGCCGTAAAAGAGAAAGAAATGAGTACTTTTTCTGAAAAAGTGTACAGGGTGGGGTCACTCAAACGGCTTTGCATTTAATGCGGACTTGACCCCAGAAATTGTTTTAAATTGGAAAATTACCTTTGTGTTCCATCTTAAATACAAATTCCTTATTCATTCTTTCATTTACTTCGTTTTTCATTTACTCTCCAATCATCAATCTCTCTCATATTTACTCTCAATATTCCTTAACTCTTCATATTCCTTTTCACTTTCTTCTTTCGATTCTTAAAATGTCTAAATCATCATCTTCTTCACAACACAAATCACTCATCAATTTTGTATATACTCCATCGAGTGATGTAAAAACATCTGCCACATGGCCAAAGAACTTCACACATTCTCAAATCCGATTCAACATGAGCAACTTTTTGGCTCAATTGAATGTGAAGTCCGAAACCTTAATGGGAAGAATCAACAATTTTTGGGAGCAGTCCCCTTTCCATTATGCGTTGACCGCAAATCCTCAAGCATTGTATCATCGATACTTGCTTGAATTCTGGTACACTGCTGTGGTGGATAAGGATGAAAAATCCATCTCCTTCACTCTGAATGAGGGCACCAAGAAGTGTGTCATCACTCTTGAGGGGTTCAGAAATTCCCTTCATCTGAACTACCTCGAACCTCCCCAGGTGTTTGCTAAAAGGCTCAAAGGAGTCAATTTCAGGGAGGTTCTAGTCGCCACCGGTCATGGTGATATGGAGGATGATAATGGTAATTTGAAGACCTCTGGACACATTTTCATGTCTGGTTTTGGTATTTGCTGGAGGTTCTTCTGGACTCAAATCGTGGAAAGTCTTGGTGGCAACCATGGAGGGTTGGACCAACTTTCATTACCCCAAGTTGAGATGGGGTATTATATCTGGAATGGGATGCAAGCAGACTTTGCTGAGATTCTCTTTGCTCAGTTGATTACAAAGTTAAAAGGAAAGAGAAGTCTGCATATTGCTTTCCCAAGGTTTCTGAGCTTGTGCTTCATGGATATTCTTGGTGATGCTTACAATGAAGCTGGACCCGAAGCTTCAGTACCAGAATATAGCAGAGATTTCTCAAAGGCAACCATTACTGAAGATGAGCCTGAACTCTCCTCTGCTATGCTTCAGGTATTTACTAAAACTGTTTCAGCCACACTAGCTGGTTCAGAAAGGTCACTAAGTGGGCTACAAAAGAATGTAGGACCCGTTAGTCGACCTAAAGAAAAGTTGACAATCATTGAATCTGGTGACGATGCAACTGCTTCTGCAGCTGTTGAACCAGAATCTGGTAAGGGTACTAGTGACCCAAACCAGGGCATATCTGACCAGATTGCAAAAGTGAATGCTTTCTGGGATGACGATGAGCTACCTCACGAGAATCTCGATTCTCTTGCTGACTTTGAGTTTGACGAGGAACTATTGGAGGCGAATCAATCCGATTCTGAGCCAGCCCCCATCCTCGCAAACGCCCCTGCTCCTCCCCCAGAAATCCAAATTCCAGAAAATGAACCTTATGTTCCACCACCACCATCTCACCAAAATCCAATCTTTCCACCTGGTACCACTCCCGCATATGTAACCGATCCATCTTTCACTCCATCACTTCAATTTCTTCACCCCCAAATTCACAACGTACCACCACCGATCAACTATGATGCTCCTTCAGAGAAGGACTTGGATTCTGAGACAGAATCTGAGAGTCCAACTGACATTCAAATGAACCAAGTACTTAAAGGGCTTGGTAAATTACCTTTTGTGGCTCCTGCTTCTGCACAACCCCCACCTCCTTTGAATATAGAAGCACAGTTAGAGAAAACTCAAACCGAAGTCCAAGGCCTCATTTTAAGGGTGGAGGACTTAACCAAATCTCTAACTGCCAACACTAGTTCCTTGGCTGATATGAAAGGTGCTCAGATGTTCCTTGGAACTGAGTTGACCAAAGTTGCTGGTAATGAAGGACTAGTGGTTGGGAAGCTGAATGAGTTGGTGATGACTTGCAACAAGGTGAGCTCTGCAATCAGAGAAGCCTTCAGATTGACAAAGAGAGATGTGCAAGCTTCGGTGGTTGCGAACTTGACATCTGGTGTTGAGCTGTTGAAACAAGAGATTATGGCAGTTGGAAGTGAAGTTCATGAGTTGGTTCAGAAGCCAAGTGTTAATGAGAAAGAACTTGGGGCTTCTATAAGTGTTGGTGTTTTAGACAATCTGAAGTCTGAGCTATCTCAGAATCTAGCTGCTCAGATTTCAGATTCTGTCTGTCAGAAAGTTGGTGAAGAGGTTAGAATGATGATTGCTGAACTGACCAAAGACACAAATGACAAGGTGGAAAAGGCTGTAAATGAAGTAAAAGATACAGTTTCCAAGCTTGAAGGTTCAGTTCAGAATCAGTCAAAGCAGTTAGATGAAATTCTAACACTTCTGAAGAAAGATAATGTTGTTGCTCCTCCTCCCCCTGCTTCCTTCACTGAAGAAGACAGAAAATTGTTGAAGGACATCAAAGATCAAGAAGCACTGAACCTGAATTCTTCTTTCAGATTAAAGGCTCAGTTTGCTACAATGGCAAAGGGTATAAGTGATTGCCTAGAACAACAAAGTTGGGAACCACTGAAGGCAGTTAAAACAACACTTGATCTTTATGCTACATTGCCTTCAGAGATTCCCAAAGGGGGAAGTCATATGCCTATTGGTTTGCTGGCCAGTACTCAAGAAATAATCGAAGCAACCAAGAAGCAAACTGAGGTACCTTCTGGTAGTGCCTCAGTTCAGGGGGAACAACTTCAGAAAAAGGATAAGGGAAAAGGCAAGGTTCAAGTAGAAGAACCAAAGAAAAGTGCTAAGGGCTCTGGAATCGTTGTTGGTGAGAATGTAGACGAGCAAGGTTATCCCCTACATAATATTGAAGCTGATAGTAAGAAGTTGGAAACATTGCAAAAGCAGGTTTCTAACCAATTCATTATGTGGAGGGAGAACAAAGAAAGAGAAAGGGAACAACATCTAAAGATGGGGACCCTTGATCACATAGATGCTGCAGCTCTTGGGTTATCATTAGAAAGATACCAGAAAATCAAGAATGATCCCAGAGTGCAAAAGGCAATTGTTGATATGCTAGAATATGAGTGTGGGATGAACTACTCTCCTCTGGAACAAAAGTTGGAAAGTCTGACCTTTAAGTTGTCCATTGAAGACTTAAAGAAAAATAGAGATAAAGAAATGGCGATAAAAAGGAAAGAAATTCTGAACGAAGTTCAGAAAGTTGAGAAAGAGTTGCTCAGACCAACCTCTAAACCCAAAGTGACTGGACCTAGATCATCAAGAAAGAGTGTTCGTGATGCTGATCTTTCTACCTTCAAACCAATGTCTGATGATGCTGTTGAAATTCAAAGAAAACATGAAAGGGATCAATATGAGCATTATATGAAGCATCGATCTCATCCAGCCAAGATAGTCGATATGGAAGTAACAAAAGCTGATGGATTGAAGCTTTTTGACTTGGTTGTTAAAAGAGAAGGAAGGGCAGCTGAAGAATACCATCAGGTTTCAGTGCACGAGTTTGGGATTTCTGAGCATAGGGAGATGATCCAGGTTCTGAAAGGGAAACCAAAATCTGCCTTGACTGGTGCATGGTTAGCAAGAATACAACAAAAGATGCAAGCCAAGGTGGAAATTGAAAGCAGATTGTTTGGCAAAAAGGATCATTCTCCACTGAAGAGAAAACCTACTGAGGCACCTTCTGGTTCAAGGCCTGCCAAGAAGTAGTTTTCTTTTCAGATTATCATGTACTTGTAAAATATTTACATTTGTAACTATCATTTCAGTTTGTATATATATGTTGCAATGTGTAACCTATAAGTAGATGGTAAGTTTAAGTTAGAAAACCACAAGTAAAATTCTGGGACATCAATGATCTATAAGATGTACTTAGAAAATTTTTACAACTTAAACAAAAACTTGTATTTCAGACTTACAAACATGTATAGATAGAAGTCTGAAATGCATGCACTATTTCAGAACAAATAGGGGGAATTTGTTAGGTCGGAAATCGACCAAGTATAATTTGTTCAGAAATAGCTTGAAGTTTAGTGAAGACGTTTTTGCAGAATTCTGAGATGTCTCAGAATTCCTTCACTGAAGCTTCACTTCAGTTCAGATCGAGATAAATCTGAAGCATTCATTCTGAAGTCAAAGACTGAAGTATGAAGAAGAGAATCACCTCAGAAGCGAGCAAAGAGAGATTCTACCAGATCGAAGACTGAAGCATCTCAGTGTAAAGTATTTACAACACTTTACACTGATTACGAGGAAGACTTTTACTTTACACCTTTATCCAGTTAATAGATTTATCCATTAACAAAAGGTACAAAGTATAGGCTTGGAACCTAGTACTATAAGTCACATCAAGTAACTTATATACTCTTCCAAGTGCAGCATGTAAGGAATTATAGTTTAATTCCTTAAATGCTCACAACCACTTTGTACGATCTTGTCCATGTCATCATGGACTTGGTCTATAAATACAAAGTCTTCTCACAACTTGCAAAAGGCTTAAAAACTTTAGCATTGCAACTTGTGAGATATACTCTAAGAAAACTTACGAGTATTTCCAAGTTTATTAGATCACTTGTATTTCAGACTTACAAACATGTATAGATAGAAGTCTGAAATGCATGCACTATTTCAGAACAAATAGGGGGAATTTGTTAGGTCGGAAATCGACCAAGTATAATTTGTTCAGAAATAGCTTGAAGTTTAGTGAAGACGTTTTTGCAGAATTCTGAGATGTCTCAGAATTCCTTCACTGAAGCTTCACTTCAGTTCAGATCGAGATAAATCTGAAGCATTCATTCTGAAGTCAAAGACTGAAGTATGAAGAAGAGAATCACCTCAGAAGCGAGCAAAGAGAGATTCTACCAGATCGAAGACTGAAGCATCTCAGTGTAAAGTATTTACAACACTTTACACTGATTACGAGGAAGACTTTTACTTTACACCTTTATCCAGTTAATAGATTTATCCATTAACAAAAGGTACAAAGTATAGGCTTGGAACCTAGTACTATAAGTCACATCAAGTAACTTATATACTCTTCCAAGTGCAGCATGTAAGGAATTATAGTTTAATTCCTTAAATGCTCACAACCACTTTGTACGATCTTGTCCATGTCATCATGGACTTGGTCTATAAATACAAAGTCTTCTCACAACTTGCAAAAGGCTTAAAAACTTTAGCATTGCAACTTGTGAGATATACTCTAAGAAAACTTACGAGTATTTCCAAGTTTATTAGATCACTTGTATTTCAGGATTGTTTAGATACTTACACTTGGGTGTTTATCTTTGTTCCGCAACAATCCTTGTATTTGTTTATACATCAATAAATCAAATACATTGAAAAGAAAACAACGTGTCTCAATGCTACATACTTGATTATATTTATATATATCTTTATATAGTTTCTGCCATTTGTTCTTGCATTTTTATATCTAGTCAATTGTTTCTTGTTATCCATATCTGGATCGTAAACTGAACTTGTCCATCAAGACCAGTTGTACTTGCCAGTCGGGTTTGTTATTCATCTATATATTTGGGACTCATACATTCGGAGCAGCGTTCTGTACAAGAGGAATTATCGGAGGAGTAATAACCGACGAATCGTTTCCCCCCGCTTCTTGTACTTCCTGCAAATCGAAGTTATGATTTGTCGTGCTCCCACTGATCTCTGAGTTCTCTAGGAACGTGGCATGCTGCGTATCAGTGATGCGAGTAGTGTGGGAAGGACAGTAAAACCGATAACCTTTTGAGTTATCTGGATAACCGATAAAGAAACATGTAATAGTCTTAGGATCAAGTTTCTTTAAGTTAGGGTTATAGACTTTAGCTTCGGCAGGACAACCCCATACTTTCATATATTTAAGACTCGGTTTCTTTCCTGTCCAGATCTCATGAGGAGTTTTAGGGACAGATTTTGAAGGAACTCTATTGAGTATATGAACGGCTGTTTTTAAGGCCTCAGTCCAAAGGAAAGTAGGTAAGTTGGTGTTGGCAAGCATACTTCTCACCATGTCCATTAGGGTTCTATTTCTCCTTTCAGCAACACCATTTTGTTGAGGAGAACCAGGCATGGTGTATTGGTTAATTATGTCATGATCCTTACAAAAGTCATGGAAAGGACCAGCGGCTTGACCAACATCAGTATGTCTACCATAATACTCACCTCCTCTATCTGATCTCACAACTTTTATTTTACGTTCAAGTTGGTTTTCAACCAAAGTTTTAAAATCAATAAAAGTTTGCAAGGATTCAGACTTTTCCTTAATCAAATAAAGGTGCATATAACGTGAATAATCATCAATAAATGTAATAAATGAAGTATGTCCTGTAATGGAAGCGGGATAGGGGCCACTAATATCAGTATGAATTATTTCCAACAAGTTGGAGCTTCTAGTGGCTCCTTTCTTATTCCCTTTAGCCATTTTGCCTTTGAGGCACTGAATACATGTTTCAAAATCACTAAAGTCAAGAGATGGTAAGATTCCATCCTTTACGAGTCTTGTCATGCGATCTCGTGAGATATGGCCAAGACGTTTATGCCACAACATGGAGGAATTCTCTTGTTGCTTAAGTGATTTTGTCTTTGTTTTAGTTATATCATCAACATTAAAAGATAACAAAGATTGTGAGAAATTATGATCTAGTTCTAATTTATACAGTAATCCATCCAAGAAACCACGACCAAACAATTCATTATTAATAGTAATAGTAATCTTGCCGAAACCATGAATTATTACAAAACCTTCAATGTCTAGTCTAGAAATAGATACGAGGTTCCGAGTAATTCTCGGTACATATAAGGTATCTACTAGTCTAATACACTTTCCAGTGCTCATATGTAAAACATAAGTTCCCATGGCTTCGACATCTAAAAGATCACCGCTTCCAACTCTAAGTTTTCTTTGGCCCTTTGGTAGCTTCTGGATTGTATGGAATCCCTGCATTGAGTTAGTCACATGAACCATAGAACCAGAGTCACCCCACCATGTATTAACAGGAACATCAGTCGTAAAAGAATCAAATATTACATAAAGTACATTATCTTTCTTAGCTAGCCATTCCTTGAACTTAGGGCATTCTTTCTGAATGTGCCCTTGAGCACGACAGAACTTACATTTAATGTTCAAGACATTAGAGCTAGAGGCAACTGCACCAGGACTGATCTTTAAAGCTTTCTTTCCAGTCTTGTTACTGTTGTTACCCTTCCTCTTCTTGGAATTAGCAGTGGTAGTAAGGTGAACAGCTTCAGGTTGTGCGAGCTTAAGGCGATCCTCTTCTTGTTGACACATTGCTATCAGTTCACTCATCTTCCATTTATCCTTCTGAGCATTATAGTTAATCTTGAAGGCATCAAATTGAGCAGGCAATGATGTCATTATGAAATGCACAAGAAAATTATCAGAGACTTCCATTTCGAGAGTCTTAAGCTTGTTCGCCATGTCACTCATTTTGATTATGTGTTCACGGACACCGCTACTTCCATCATATTTCAGAGTAAGCATCTTTAGCATTAAGCTGCTTGCATGCGCTTTAGACGATCCCTTGAAGTAATCCTCAACAGATTTGAGGTAAGTTTTGACTTTTTCAGACTCAGGGATAGCTCCTCGAAGACCAAGGGGAATGGAGTTCTTGACCGTCATAAGTGACAAGCGATTCGCCTTGTCCCACTTCTCAAATGCTGCTATTTGTTCTGCAGTAGAGTTCGCAGTAATAGCATCGGGTTCATCATGACGAATGGCGTAGTCAAGGTCTAGGTACCCCAGAGTAAGATCTAATTGATCTTTCCATGCAGTATAGTTTACACCGGTAAGTGGCTGAATGCCAAGGGTAGGTACTACAGTGGAAATAAGGAGGATATAAATTTAGGATACAAGTAATAGAAGATTATTAAAGTAATGCCTAAAACTAAGGGCAATAAGATTATAGTGACATAATTAGCTATCTAAGGCAGACTAAGCGATATCTATAAAAGTAAGTGAACTAAAGTAATGCCTAAAACTAACTAAGGGCTAATAATAATGTTCCTTATAATAACATAATTAGATATCTAAGGCTTATTAAGTAATGTCTCTAAAAGTAATGGAACTAACGTAATGCCTAAAATACGTAAGAGGCTAAAGTAATGTTCCTAAAAGTAATGAGACTAAGACCATTATACTAATGAAGCTAGTGATAAGTAAACCTATTGTAAACACCAAAACAATAAGTTAACATAAGGCTCTACTTAGAATTTACATCACCTTTGGGCAGAAGTAACTAATATCTAAGTACACATGAGCATTAAGGTCATGCAACACAACGCTTATCTTTTGACCTTTGGGCACAAAATTAAGAATCGTGTATATTATGCATGAAAATGTTCCTTTTAGCACACAAAATATATTAAATCACCTTTGGGCAGAATCAATATACTTAGTGTTCATTATATAAAAGGAAAAGAACGAAAGCACCATGAGAATCACATTTGACCTTTGGGCACAAATGATAAAACCATGTACATTAGTGCGAAGCCCCCACACATTACGGGGGTCCGGGGGCAGCGCCCCTGGAAGCGGGGTCCAAGGGGCGGCAGCCCCTGGCGGGGTCCAAGGGGCAGAGCCCCTGGCTGGGGTCCGACCAAAATTTTTTTACCCTTAAAGTGCTATGGAAAAAATGTCTTAGAAAAAATTATTTTCGAAAAATAAGAGACAAATTTAGCCACAAAATTATAAGGTAAAATAGTAAGCACGAGTTCATTCATCAGCTAAAATCATCTTTAGTATAACACGAACTTAAGTTATAACTCGTGAGTAAGTAAGCACGAAGATGACAGTAAGCATGAAGACATCCTTAAGTCGTGATGACGTCAGCACGAGGATGTGTGAAGTTCGTGATGACGTAAGCGCGAAGAGGTGCAGACTCGTGATGACGTAAGCACGAAGTTCGCGTGCAAAGATAGCTGAATTCGTGTGATGACGTAAGCGCGAAGTTGAACAGACTTCGTGATGACGTAAGCGCGAAGAGGTGCAGAATCGTGATGACGTCAGCATGTATAAGGCATAAGTTCGCGATGACGTCAGCACAAAGTTCGTGTGACGTCAGCACGAAGTTCGTTTCTGCAGATTTAAATTTCGCGAAAAAACCCTCGAAATCGAACCAAAAAACATTATAGGTCTTCGTAACGTGTCTCTGATACCACATGTTGGAATAAACATGGTTTGATTCAAGGGAAAATACTCACCAGATGATCCTGTGGAACCTGTAAGGGCATTAAACATATTTGCCATTGATTTCGGGTTCCCAAAACAAGGTGATTGAGTAATGATGAGATGAGTAATTCGGCTGTGGCTTGATGCACGAATTGGGGAGGAGAAAACACACGAATTTAAGGGTGAATTATGTGTAGGGATTAACCTAAACTTAGGGTTAATTACTCTCTATTTATAATGAAAGTAATTACACATTCAACCCCTTTGGTGTTTAATGTGTGTACCATTAGTCCTCTTAGTTACAATCACCTAATGGGAAACCCTATACTACGTCTCTAAGAGTAAATACGCCCATCATATATTTACTTAGACATAGGGATTTCATTATCGTCGATTATCATATCAGGAATGATAAACGATCAGTGACGGTCACACTAACGTGGTTCCAACATGAAATGCTTAAATGTGTTCTCATTAGTAGCTTTTAGCTTTTGAGTTGTTGAAAGTCGTGTTAACATCAACAGATCAAATGACCTTAATTGATCATGAATATATGCTTGTTTTTATCATCAACAATCTTTTGGTACGTTGATGGAGCAACACACATACCGTTAGACTGAAAACCCTTTTGGTATATAAGGCAGGCATGCCAAATACTGTCAATGGATGCATATGTATTGGATCTTGACCTAATTCACATTATCTTGCTCCAAAACTGTCTTTTTAGTGAAATGACTAGTAAAAATGTTATGTCAAATGACTAGTAATGGTTTGAAACCCGATACAGTCACTTACAACACCATATATTCTGTTACGATGTTTTTCTAATTGAATGGACAATAATTGTTTATAACTTTTACTACATGATTGTGTTTATGGTAGCTGTATACCGTTTCTCTTATTTCGTGGTTGCTATCTGTTACATATTCTCTGTCCATGTTTTCTTTGAGATAGGATGTTTGCAGCTTAACACACCCAATTTGCTTCTGTTGCATTTCAGTGATAATTATATGCAAGTCATTGCTCAGATACCTCATCTAGGCCAAGTTTCACCCGATTCCATTCCTTGCAGATTAATTATGTGGAATTTATTTTCTGAAATCGTGGCTTTTTCTGCCAATTTCTCCAAATGGTGGGGATGGAAAAATGTTTATATAGGAAAAATGGTGTAGTCGGGTTTGGCAAACCCGTCAATTGACTTTGACCCACTTTGTGTTGGAGTGTGATCATGTTTTAATAAATCGCATGTCCGGAAATAATTTAAGCCTACGGGGTCACACGAAATGACACGGTAACTCTATACATATTAATTAGTATATTAAAGTAATATATTAATTAATTTGATCACGAAATGATTAATTTAAATAAATTAAAGGGTTAATTGTATTTAATTAATTAAAGAGGAGGATTAAATGTGAAATTAGGAAATTAGTGTTGAACTCTAATTCCTAATGGGGGGATTTCCTAATCCCACTCTAATTAGAAAACCCTCCTAATTAAGCCTATAAATAGAGGCATAGGCTTAAGGGTTTTTTGACATTCATTCACACATAAGAAACTCTCCTCTTTCTTCCTTCTTATTTGGTTTGACCGAAACCCTTTTAAGGGTGTTCGGTTTTGTGCCATTTGAAAACCCACATGGAACTTCATATTTAATTGTTAGCATTAATTGCAAAAGGGTGATTTTGTTTAGGCTACAATTTGGTTTACGGTTCATAGGTTTTCCAAGGTCATGGGGTTTCGAAGATAATGGGTTTTCGAAGGAAAGGAGTTACACAAAGGGTTGTGAAGTTCGTGATCGGGGTACTAGCATACGGTATAGGGGTGTCTAGTGTGCGATCGTAGAGGGGTTTTACTTTAAACCCTAAATAATAATAATAATCTTATTAATAATATTATTGGAAGCTTTGCGCAAAGGTACACGTTTCGATTCTCTCTTTGTTAATTAATTTGATTGCATATACGTTTCTTTCCGCTGCGTACTCGTGAATTGTTATAAGTTTATGTGCTCATATTCTAACAGTGGTATCAGAGCCACATATGTGATCTATTAATTACAAAGATCAAAACTTGAAGGGGGGTTAAGGGTTGGTTTATTTTAATTAATGATTAAATAATTAAAAGAAGTTTTTTTCTTATTTTTTTTAATTAAAAACGATTATTAATTAAATAAATTAGGGTTTTATTTAATTAATTTTGACCTAATTCAATGGTGGAATGAAACCCTCGAGCAAGTTTTGAGATATGTGAATTGACATGATTTATTTGATATAAATTGCATGTTGTGTATCGTTTTTATTTAAAGTTGTTAAATAAAAGGTATAATCACAAGTGATTCGTGCAAGATTACTTGTGATTATTACTATTATATAGAGATATAATTAGCAAAGCATGATAGTCCAATAATTAGGGTTTATTGTGTGACTATATGAATTTTTCGTGTGATTTTTCTGGTTTGCGACAGTTCACTAAAAAATTCATATCTTTTAATCTGTAATGAGTTAGAAGTTGTCCTTTGAACAGTAGGTGCTAGACACATAGGGCTACAACTTTGTAGTTCTGGTCGAAAGCTGAATCGGATCACAAATAGGGCTAAACTGGTCGTGAAGCTGCTGGAAATTTCCAGTCAGCATGTTTATGTGTTTATGTGTTTATGTGTTATTACTTGGTAATTAAGTAGTTTAATGGCTTACGCAATCAAGGTGACTTGATGTATGTGGTCCTCTTCTTCGGAAGGGGGAGCCGGGAATTAAACATATGCATGAACCATAGTGACCATGTTTAGGTGGCCTACCTTAACTTGTTACATGATTAAGTAGTTCGGTAATTAGTAAGTTTATTAATTTTTGCTTGTTTATAAGGATGTATAAAGGTGATGCAAAAATTGTTTTCTTGGAAAAATATAAACTTGACTAAGAACTATCGAAATAGAGATTTCATTAATAAAATTAGAGTCTTACAACCTTGAGATACATCGGCTCACCCATTTGAACAAACTCTAAGAGAGGTATAAGTCGGAGTGCGCTAGCCTTCTAAAAGGGCGGGTTTTTAATTGCGTTCATCGCAAACCTTTGCCCTTGCGCTTCTTTGTGCGTTCAAATGGAGCTACCGAGCTCTCTTGTGTTGTTAAGACTATACAAATGATTTTATTAAACATTATGTTATGAAGATTATGCATGAGTCTTCATACATAAACTTTTGATTCACATCAAATGCATTACCCATTTAAAGTTAAGTCATTGCCACCCACTTTGATTAGAACATTTGCCAGTGCTTTTCGCTCCTATGTGAGACCATAGGCAAATTGTATCTCTTCAAGGTAGATTACCACTCCGTTGTGAGACCAGCGGTGGACTATCTACATGTTCTTAATTGGGCGACTTAAAACGAGTTAAGAGGTGAGACCTTAACCCGTGGCATAAGATGGGACAAAACATGTTTACAAAACACTTAACACCCCTTTAAAGTGTTGTTGTAAGTCCCATAACTCTAGGAGTTGCATGAATGCAATTATCGATCCTCGATTACCTTTTGAATACCGTCATTTCTAGCAGATCAACTGATGAAATGATTGTATGTCAAGTTGGATCCTAGACTTAGTGAAAAGTAATTGTTAAATGAATTTAACAAGGGTAAATTACATTTCTTAAGGATTAATTATCGAAAATACCGATAATTGAACTTTTGTCTGTTTTGAAAATGGCAACAACAAATCCTTCTCAAAACATACACCAATCGGCTTTCAGGTCGATGCTAGAAAGAGAAAGACTTTCTGGAACCAACTTCAATGACTGGTTTCGTCAGCTGAGAGTTGTTCTAAGAGCTGAAAAGAAACATGATGTCATTGATAAGCAGACATTGTTGTTCCGGGAGCGAATGCTACAACTAGAGAGTTGGCTGCATACAATGCTCGGTACGATAGACACAATGAGGTTGCTTGTTGAGAAGCATGAATGCTGACCTTCAAAAGCAATTTGAAAATTATTTTCCTCGTGATATGATTAACGAGCTCAAGTCTATGTACGAAAAGCAAGCCGGGTGGAGTTGTTCGACCTAGTTGATCAACTTCAAGACTTGCTACACGAGCATGGAACATCGGTTAGTCCTCATGTACTCTAGTTGAAGAGGTACTTTGGGCAATTGGAAAGGTTATACTATGCTTATCATCTGCCTATTGCTATTGACATGAACCTAAAAAGGGGATTTTTTAGGAGTTCGTGCGCAATTATAATATGTATAGCATGAGTAAAACCACAGCTAAACTTCATGTCATGTTAATTGAGTATGAGAAAGAGCTTCCAAAGAAATCTGCTACACCCCAAGTTCTAATAATCAAGGGGGGAAAGGTTCAGAAAGCAAAACAACCGTAAGCTAAAGGGCAAGAACTTAGGTAAGAGAAAACAAGGTAGTGTTAAGTCTCAAAACCTTAAAAGACCTTTCGGCAAAAGGAGCATACGGCTAAAGTATCTAGCTGAGTTGAATGTGAAGAAGAAGCAAGCTGGTTCGGCAAGTGCTTCAAGTATCTTCACAATTGAATTATATGTGTTGTTATACAAATAATAATTCAATAGTAAAAGAGTCAAGTTTAACTTGGACTCTACCTGTCTTTGACATTGTCATCTTGTTTAAATTTTGTCAAGAAACGCATTTAAAGTCTTCAATGAGAAGAAATCTTACAATGAATGATGAATCATTTGATGAATGCGTGTATTTGACATTAGCAAGAAACGCGTTGAAAGTTTTCAAGTGAAGAGATCTTACAATCAAATGATGAATCATTTGATAAATGCGTGTTTTGGAATTGTCATTAGAAAGAAAAGCATTAAAAGACTTCAATATGAAGGGATTTTACAAATGATGAATCATTTGGCAAATGCATTTCTTGAAGTTTCGGAAAGATGACAAGAATACCTTTTCCGCATAAAACCGGAGAGGGCTAAAGAACTACTTGGACTAATACATTCGGATGTATGTAGCCCATTTAGACACGTGTCAAGGAAAGTTACTAGCTACTTCATCATTTTTATGAATGATTTCATTATGGTTATGTTTACTTGCTTAAACATAAACATGAAGTTATCGAAATATACAAAGAATTTAAAAATGAAGTAAGAAATCAACTCGGTAAAACCATCAAGTTTTTTTCGTTAGAATCGAGGTGGAAAATACTTAAGCCAAAAGTTTAAGGATCATCTAAAGCTTGTGGATTTATCCAAGAGCTTACTCCTATATAAGGGTATATGTGAAAGGAGAAATCGAACCTTGTTGAACATGGTGAGATAAACGATGAACCTTAAGACTCTCCCATTTCATTTTGGGATTATGCTCTTGAGATTGCTGCATGCATTCTCAATATGGTTCCAACTAAGAAAGTTGACAAAACACCGCATGAATGAGGTGTTAAAGTACATCTTTGTAGGATACCCAAAGGAAACAATGGGTTACTACTTCTACTTTCCTACCGGAAACACTGTCAAAGTATTTCTGATTGCTGAGTTCCTTGAAAGGAAACTCATATCTCAAGAAGACAGTGGGAGGATTGTTGAACTTGATGAGGCTCAAGAAGATGTGTCAACTTCTGAAAATACTAGAAATCTTCAACTTAGGGGGGGAAATGTTCAAAGAGATGAATCTCTAGATGAACTTTAAGTTGAAGATGAAGCGATTCCAATTCGTAGGTCATCAAGGACAATACGTGCCGTGAAAGATTAAATCTTATGGTTGAATCTGAAGAACACGTATTAGGAGATTTGAATGAACCTCCTAATTTCAAAGCTGCATTATCGGATCCGAAGTCCGACAAATGGCTTGAAGCTGCGAATGTGAAAATGAAATCCATGAAAGATAATCAAGTGTGGAGCTTGGTTGATCTTCCACCAAATGGTAGAACCGTTGGGTGTAAATGGATCTTCAAGAAGAAGACCGACATGGATGGAAATATACACACCTATAAAGCTCGTCTTGTGGCGAAAGGTTATACTCAACTTTATGGAGTTGATTATGAGGAAACCTTTTCTCCCGTTGCGGATATAAGAGCTATTAGGATCATCTTAGCCATAGCGGCGTACTATGACTATGAGATATGGCAAATGGATGTCAAAACCGCTTTCTTGAATGGTTTTTTTAGACGAGGAAGTCTATATGGTACAACCAGAAGGTTTTGTCGATCCAAAACATCCCGACAAAGTATGCAAACTTCAAAGGTCCATTTATGGATTGAAGCAAGCATCAAGGAGTTGGAATAAAAGGTTTGATGAGGAAATCAAGAAGTTTGGTTTTGCTCAAAATCCTGATGAGCCATGTGTATATCGCAAAGCTAGTGGGAGTAATGTTACTTTCCTTGTCCTGTATGTCGATGACATATTGATAATAGGAAATCACATTCCAATGTTAAAAGACGTTAAATCTTATCTTGGAAAGTGTTTCGCTATGAAAGACTTGGGTGAAGCGGCATTTATACTTGGAATCAAGATATATAGAGATAGAAGTAAACGGTTGATTGGATTAAGTCAAAGTGCTTATATAGATAAGATCTTGAGGAAATTCAAGATGGAATAATTCTAAGCGCGGAAATTTGCCGATGCAAGAAGGACTTAATTTATCTAGCAAGAATGGTGCTTCTACACCTGAAGAGGTGGAGCATATGAAAAGAATCCCTTATGCTTCGGCGGTGGGATCAATCATGTATGCGGTAAGATGCACTAGACCTGATATTGCGTTCGCGCAAAATATTGTTAGCCGTTATCAGCAGAATCCTGGAGAGGATCATTGGACTGCTGTAAAGAACATTCTTAAGTACATGCGGGCTACTAAAGAATTATTCTTGGAGTATGTTTGAAATCCCAATTCAAAATTCAAAGTGAATAGAAATTGTGATGTTGGATTTCAGGACTGATAAAGATGTTTCAAAATATCAGTCGAGATATGTCTTCATTTTAAATGAAGACACGGTGGAATGCTTTGAGCTAAAAGCAAACCACAGTTGCTATGTATGTGACAGAGTCTGAGTATATTGCCGTATCAGAGAAGACGACATGAAGGTTGTCTGGATTAGAAAGTTTATTTTTGGATTTTAACATGATAATCCTCAAATAACACACCTATGGATCTGTACTGTGATAATTCGGGAGCAATTGTCATTGCCAATGAACTGGGGTTCAAAAAGGTGCCAGACATTACCAAAGAAGATATCACTACGTTCGTGAGCAAATCGAATCGCGTGAAATCAAAGTACTCAAAGTTCACACAGATTGTAACTTAGCGGATACTTTTACAAAGGCATTGTCAAAAGGAAAGCTCAATAAGTATGCCGTGGGCATAGGTTATTGCTAGTTATATCATGTAAATCTGTGATTGATATTTGGATAATGGGATGTTAAACAATTGTTATTTTAATAAATGAATTTTTATACGCGGTATAAGAGGTTTCATTTTTATAATAATTGTGTCCTATATTTGCATGTTTAGATCCATGAATATTTGAAAATATTCTAAACGTCCATTGTCGATTAATTTTATGGGAATATAATTAAAGTAAGACAAATTGTGAGAGATTGGTGAAAATATTTAAGGGAATATTTTGAAGATGGTGGATCGTACCAAACTCACATGATATTCAAAAGATGAATATTGGACTTACCCCACTTAACGAATTTTCATTTTATGGATCGGCGTCATTAAATGAAATTCGTGAAATGGTTACTTTATTTATCCTTAGACTTGAGATACAAGTGAGTTATGCTTGTGTGGATTGCATTTCTAGATTGTAGTTCTAACTATCCTGAACAAGGTAGTAATAAAGGGCTATTTTCAGAAATGTTAAGAAACGACATGGCCAGACACTTGTAGTCAATACAGGATTTGTTCCTTCAATTTGCAACTGAAGTATGATACCATTTGGCGCCCTCATTAATTAATTAAGATGTTTGTATGGCCATACCCAAATGAACTCAAGAGGTGGTCTTGACTAATTTGGTAATCTTGATTAATTGTAGAAATGAGAAACATAATCGTTAATTATGAAATGACATTGATCCATATTCATAATTAACAAGGGTATCTGAACAAAGGGATATTAAAGAGTAAATCATTTCAAATTGGCAAATTTAAGAAACTATTCTTAAATATTTCTGGGAGCATTTGAAAGAACCCAAACTCATTTTATGAAAATAAGAGAATTTTTTTTTTTTTTTTTTTTTTTACAGATTATCCCCACTGCGGCGCAGTGGGGCTAAACCTGCCCACTGCGGCGCAGTGGGTACCTGCTGCCCAGATTTTCCAAAACTCCATCTTGACACTTAAAATCAACTTGTAACTTCCTAGCTCAAAACCAAACTTCATAATACCACATTTCTAAGTTCAAATAAGTTTTAGACTCGAAAATAAGCATGACAAAAGTATCCTTTGACCAAACATTCATTTTACAACCAAACGGGTCATTTTACCCAAGTTGACACCTTACAAAAGACAACATTCAAAATTGGAAATTTCGGCATGACCCATTCGTAAAATCATCATCCAAACCTGTTACGGATTATGAGTTTCTCCAAAACACATTTGAACAAAATCAATACATTACAACTACAAAACGACCCATTTAAAATACCCAAAACTTGAGTCTAACACTAGACATCATAATAATTTTCCAAAAAGACATAACAAGAGTACAATGAGCCGATAGTTCAAAGGGGTCGCTATGGGTCCTATTACCAATTCCATTATCCGCATTTAGCTAAAGCAATCAATATCCAAAAAGCATCTTTAACTTCAATCTTTACATTGCTTAACTGTCTTCCGCATCCGGGACAACCTATAAAAAGGTAAACAACTAAAAGAATAAGCCAAAGCTTAGTGAATACCATTGCATACGCTTATACATACGAAGGAGGGCAAACACACAAAGGACTTTCATATGTAGCCAATGGCATCGTCATACCATCACTTGCATACTCACCTTTGCGCTAACAACTCATACATGGATCCATGTAAGCTAAACAATCATATCAATGAGACTATCGGGATTCTTAGGCCCCGGAGGTTCTTAGGCCTCTTCTCAAAACAACTATCGGGATTCTTAGGCCCCGGAGGTTCTTAGGCCTCGTAAACACTATGCCCCATATGGGCCTGACGCCGAATCAATTACCACACATGGATAAACTAACTTCAACATGGTGGTCTTTCCACACATGGATAAACAACTTCAACATGATGTGGTCAATTGACCCAACGTATATATAATCGTATGCAAGAGTACTCACCTCCTTTGCGACAACCAAATCCATGATGACCATCTAACAATCATATTGCTTTTCACCTAGCAATAATTCACAATTCACACATATAAGGTCAATTACTTCAAACACAAGGCTAACAAGCCATACTTTACTACCTTTACTAGCATTTCAATGCCCAACCCAACTTTTACAATCTTATAATAATCTTGGGTTGGTTCACATAACATGTACTTCTTATATCATTTTCAATTGGCCAAGAGTTACTTTCGTATCAAAATCGTCATTTTCATATTTGACCTAGCAGACTTCAAACAATCATAACTCAAGTTCTACTTACTCTTTTAACATGATTCCAGTGGCCAAGTTTACATGACACATATACCTACCTTTTATCTTTAGTGACCAATATGTGAATTATCCTTCAAAGGTGACTTCTGGTCGTTTTAAAAACCAAAACTGCTGCTGTTAAACAGCTTTGACCTTACTGACTTCAAATGACCATAACTTGAGTTCTACCCAATATTTTGACCTCATTCCAGTGGCCAAGTTTACATGACACATATACCTACCTTTTATCTTTAGTGACCAATATGTGAATTATCCTTCAAAGGTGACTTCTGGTCGTTTTAAAAACTGACACAGAATCATTTTTGCTGAAAGATCAGCATGACGCTACTGAATTCAAAAATTCATAACTGGAGTTCTACTTCGTATTTTCAACCCATTCCAGTGGCAAAATTTGCTTAACACAATAACCTACATTTTCTTTTTAGGACTCAACAAGTGAAAACTCTGACATGGGGGTGTTTTACACGTTGCAAATACAGAGACAGAATCTGTCCAGTTTTGTTCTTACTACCATTCATCAAAATCTATCATGCAACCCAATTAAACCCTAAATTTGATTAAATTACAAGAACCCTAACTTGTATAGAAGCAATTTAACTTAATTCAATAAAACCCACAATTTCCCAAATACAATTGATTGCATGAACCCTAATTTAAATAATAATGAAATAAAATTATACCTTTAATCTATAACAACTAGAGTGGAAGAATTACAAGCTTCCATTTTCTCCTTTTTCCCCTTGTGGAAATCGACCCACACACATACATAACCTCAACCCAACAATTTGATTGCTAGAAAACTTGGAGATTATTATTATTATTATCCCATGAATGGATTATTGATTGGATTTGAAATGAGAGATCAACTTCACACTTTAAGTTATTAGAAACTTGATATTGGTTATTATTATTATTATTGTCATAAAATTTACTAATAGATTGAGGGATTAATTCTTCTAATGATGCATGAACTCTTTAGTTGTTGGAGTAAGAATGAGGTGACGAAGAAAATAAAGAAGAAGGTTGGTGTAGTGGTGGAATTATGATTCAACAAAGAAGGAAGTGGCTGGCACTCCTATGAGATGCCACGCCCCTTACAAATTTTAATGGGTATAATACCCGCTATCCGCTAAAGTTCCAACTAAATTAACCCCGAATCTAAAAATAAAATACTAGGAAACTATTTTAATGTTAAAACTATAATAAAGGTTTATTTTATTTGCCTTAAAATTTCGGGATGTTACAGCATTGGCGTGTTGCTAGACGCTAACCAATGTTATTGCCTTTATGATAACATGCTCAAGTGGGAGCTGTTGGAGTGTGATCATGTTTTAATAAATCGCATGTCCGGAAATAATTTAAGCCTACGGGGTCACACGAAATGACACGGTAACTCTATACATATTAATTAGTATATTAAAGTAATATATTAATTAATTTGATCACGAAATGATTAATTTAAATAAATTAAAGGGTTAATTGTATTTAATTAATTAAAGAGGAGGATTAAATGTGAAATTAGGAAATTAGTGTTGAACTCTAATTCCTAATGGGGGGATTTCCTAATCTCACTCTAATTAGAAAACCCTCCTAATTAAGCCTATAAATAGAGGCATAGGCTTAAGGGTTTTTTGACATTCATTCACACATAAGAAACTCTCCTCTTTCTTCCTTCTTATTTGGTTTGACCGAAACCCTTTTAAGGGTGTTCGGTTTTGTGCCATTTGAAAACCCACATGGAACTTCATATTTAATTGTTAGCATTAATTGCAAAAGGGTGATTTTGTTTAGGCTACAATTTGGTTTACGGTTCATAGGTTTTCCAAGGTCATGGGGTTTCGAAGATAATGGGTTTTCGAAGGAAAGGAGTTACACAAAGGGTTGTGAAGTTCGTGATCGGGGTACTAGCATACGGTATAGGGGTGTCTAGTGTGCGATCGTAGAGGGGTTTTACTTTAAACCCTAAATAATAATAATAATCTTATTAATAATATTATTGGAAGCTTTGCGCAAAGGTACACGTTTCGATTCTCTCTTTGTTAATTAATTTGATTGCATATACGTTTCTTTCCGCTGCGTACTCGTGAATTGTTATAAGTTTATGTGCTCATATTCTAACACTTTGAACCAGGGGTTTGCCAATATCAAGTCTCGAATGTCTTGACCTTCATTCTGTTAAACCCAAGTTTGACAAACCGGGGTATAAAACCAGATTCGGCTTTTTCTTACTTAATGGGATATTCACACTTCAAAGCTCAAGGTGTAACATAATTGAATTTTGGTTGTGCAGTTTCTCCCTTAGCTGGATTCCTGATCCTGCAGAGGCATAATCCTTTCCTATTTGCTTCAGTTCATTGTGTCGTAAATTATGTTTCTATAAATGACAATGTATTCAGAATGTTCATGATCATGACTTTGTTAGTAACTCTATTTTACTTTCGTAGTCACTTGTTCTCTTTAATTTGAATTGGTAACTCTGGTCGCTTTATTAAACTCCCGCTTCATCTAAATGTTTCAGCCATCTTATTCAAATCAGATAAATACAGTATCTTTATGATAACCAAGCGATTGTATATATGTATGTTTTCTGCAGGATTCAAGACTATACGTACATGCTAAAGGTACCCAATTTTGATTACTATCTTTGATCTTCAGTTGATTTGTTACTTTTTCTTTATATTTTAAAGTTGTATACATTAGTTATTTGGAATGTTTTAGGGAGCCGTAACACAAAGATTTTAACGGGCATAGGGGCACTATCAAAGCTGGTGATGTCCAGTTATTATGCGTCGCCGTTGAGGTGAATTTAAGTGGGCTCGCGAGTCGCGTCAAAACGAGTTACATTTTAGTATGAGTCATGATGAGCCAGATCAGGTTGAGAAAAAATTTTGTTACATGATGATTGTGCTAAATATGATTACAACTTACAAGCTTATTTTTTGTTTACAAATTATTTCGAAGTGCCTTTTGAAATACTTGGTGACCTCACAGTTTAGTAGTTTACAAACGAAAAAGTTATTTTTATGTTCATGTTCCTTTTTTAACTAAATATTTCAAACTAAATAAAACTGCCCACTGCTGTCTTTTGCGGGTTTTAGACCTCAATACCTCGACGGTTTATAGGGGAGGATAAGATGTTGACAACCTTACCTCTAACTATATAGAGAGGTTGATTCCAGGTTCTACCTAAATGGTAGAATAAGGAACTCCAGCCTTTACATAGGATGAGTATCGAACCTCTGAGCTAAGGATGTTTACCACTGATCCAAATCATAATAACTCAAATGATTATTTATTTTACTATATAACTAGATTTTAGGCCCGTGTCTAATACACGGGGCTTATAGCGTTATCAACATTAGATGTTAATTTATTACAGTTTAAAATTCAATATACTATTTTGAGTATTAAAAAATTCATCTATATATCAACACTTTGAGTTTTATATTGAAATGTTTTTTTAAAAATACTAGAGTGAAGCCCGTGCGATGCACGGCTTGAACTTTTTTTTGTCAACGCCATGTGTACGAACATGGCCTCATCTTACAAACACAAATATAAAACATAAATGGACAACACTATTAAATCAAAACAAAATATAAAACATAAATGGACAACACTATTAAATCAAAACTTGAAGGAACTTTTAACCAAATCAAAGCACAAATCTTGATTTAAGGCAACCTAAATCAAAGGAAAAAAATCATGAACAACCAATAAAACTATGCTTAGAATCACACTTCGTATGTTTAAACAGTTAGTTAACATCAAACACAATATATTTTCCAAATATGGCTGCAATCCTCATCCACGTGTTTTGTGCGAATCAGTGCTTCGATAACAGGAGGACAAATCAGGCGAAGTATCCTGTGTACAACAAAAGAAATAAATTACAATAAACCAATAAACATGCCAGTCATGAAACCTATGTGATATCGTAACTATACCGCGAGCTGATCTACCAGGGACTTGCACTTCTATTGAACAATTTTTCCGCAGCTTCATCAAACATCACCATAGTTCCATTAGTCACATAAAGTTGGACCTCGATCAAACTTGCCCAGCACAATACCACATAGGGAAACACCACAAAGTAAGATATTTAGCAAGACAATAGACACCCACGTGTAAACAAAGAAACAACGGATGACAGAAATGATGTAAAACAATAAGCACATATGACAAAACCCCAAACCTTGTTAGGAATAGTCTACTCTCGCCTTGAAACCCTTGCACTTGAAATGTCCAGCCTCTTGCTCAATACCCTTCCGACATTTACCGCCCGTGCACGTTAAGAGATACCACCTATGTTTGATCCATAGACAACTTATTTGTAACTTCAACACCATCTATTTTTTTAATATATATTGTCTATTGTCAAGGGAAAAAAATGTACCTAATGCAACGACAAAATGCATTATAATGCCTTTCTCTTCCTTTAGTTGTCACCTATACATTTCAATGTTAAAGATAGAGAGGTTAGAGTGTACACCAAGAAGTAATAATTAATCAAACTACATAGGCCAACTTAGAGATATAATTTTTCGGGTCAACCCCTTAGCTATTTGATAGTGATTACAGAACTGTACAATTTAGCTTGCTACCTAACCCATCCAATTTCCCTCTTCCATAACAGACTCTCATGAACCTTGAGGCATCCAAGTAGCTCACACAGAATCTCTTTTTCTATGATTTCTAAAAGCTGCATTGACCCTTAAGAATCCTTAGTTTGGGATCTCCATTTTTGCATCTTATTGTTTGTAATAATAGAAAAGTTAATTCATAACTTTTAAAACACAATTAAATCTAAACAATCATAATAATAATAGGATACCTTTGCATCAAAAGAAAAATCTAGAAAATAGTAGCAGCTTTAATATCTCGATGAATGATCTTATGACTTTTCAAGAATAAAAAAAAGCATTGTTCAAAAAAAAAGCATTCAAGGATTAGAAAAACCATCACAATACTATTAACTCTAGTCTTTTATTTATTGTTAAGAAAAGGCATTTAATTACAAAGTCATGCAAGGTGGCATTATAAGGCAATTTAGAATGGGCTAATGTTAACCTCAAACGGATAAACTTTTTTAGGCTAACTAAAAGCAACCCTTTTTGACCTGTTATGATCTGTCCAAGATGCCCATTTTGCACCTCTCCAGAAGTTGATCAATATTAATAACCAAAGAGTTTTATTACCGAGTCATAAAATCTAACTTTTTAATTTTAGAATAGCTTTTGACAAAGCACCATAGTCTTGTCAATAGTATATAATTGGTAAGTCTGTAACTTGAACATGAAAATTTACAATAATACTAATCTTGTCAATACTATAACCGATGACATTAACTAATTGGTGATGTCTAGAGTGAATACTAACATGTTAATTTCAGAGAGAATTTATTAAACAAATTTATCCAAATAATTCATATCATTGAAGGGGTAAACCTGTCATTCAAAAGTGAAATCTTATCTGTCGATACTCTAACTCTGTCATACTTTCGGAAATCAGTATATATAGAGACCTTAAACCTACATTACACACAAACTACATTATATGTTTAATTATCAGTAATAGAAAACCTTCATTCAACAATGAATTTACCTAAAATGGCAAAGTGATTAAATGTGAAAATTATGAAGGGGTCTCTTGTCATGCCAAATACTGCTGCTATAGAGTCTACCTATATAAGATAGGCAATAAACGTAAGTGATTGGAAGTTGAAAATAATAAAATTATGTTTAACTTTGGAGTGACGGAAAAAATAGACGCAATGCAAATGCAATATCACTAAGATCAGTTACTGCAGTCAGAAGCAAAGGTGTAGCATGCTCAAAAACGTTTGATGCTTGTTAAAAACTACGTAAACAAACAATTCTACATGACACTTCCGAGTCAAAGTATGCATAGATAGAAGACTCATAATTATTATAATAGTAATATGTTTTTGACCTGGAACACTTGTTAGTAGATGTGACAAAACGGGCAGGACATGCAGTTCCAATTAGGGGTCAAAATGAATTCAGGTCAAAAAGAATTGGATGAGAATAGGCTGGGGTGATCAGTTATGTTTGACCTGAAACACTTATTGGTCTACTTATTTAAGACTTAACAATAAATGTGAATCTACTATTTAAGTCGTGGTTTATCCCCTACGGGCACGACTTAAATGGGTCTTAACCCCAAAAGAAAGAAGAAAGAAAATGAGTCCAACGAATTGAAAGTAACCCAAACTATATTTAATGCTTAAAGCCTCCATAACTAAGTTATTTAAAAAATCAGAATTTTAATTGAATAACAAAGTTTTTGAAATCATATTTAGGCATTTAGCTCATTAGCTATTTATAAAAGTAGACACAACCTATGCAGGTCAACGGAACCCAACCAGACCCTTTCCAACCATACGAAGAACAATCCATGTCGACCCATTATACAACTCACCCCACCAGTCCATTTTTACCACATCTAGTTATTACTAATATTCTATGATACTACTAAATAATCGTCATGTTGACACCTAAGCTACATTGTTTAAGCACCAAACTGAAACTCATAATGGAACAACAGAATAAACATAGATTAGATATGTAGTAATGGACTAATGGTTATGTATTAAGTACCATGTCAACAGGAAAGTAGGGGACTGATGCAAACTGCAAAAAATACAGCTCTTAAACCAGACAATAGATGGGTGGGCACGTTATTTGTGAACCCAGGGATCTTCAAAATTGATTGCATTGTAAGATGGAGAGTAAACTTAAGTTAAATCCTCCACAAACACCAACACAATAATGTGAATGCATGTCAAGGACTTACCTGCTTCACTTGATCATAATCGGCTAGCTCAACAACATTTATTATAGCATTATGTGCAACATTGGTCCCAAAGTCAGTCCATAAAGCTTTAACCCTTCCTGGAGTTTAGAAATATGGTGAGTCAGATAGGTTAGATTACATTAGATAATGAGTCAGAGCTCAGAATGCGGTGTATTAGGTTGATCTACCAACATTTTTCTTGAATGTGAGTTTTGAATGATTGCCTTTCCAATAAGCTCTGCAAGATAAAACTCCCCAAATTTTTACTTCCAAACATCTTGTATCGTTGTGTTTGGCAAGGGGCTTGAGCAGCTATCCAAATGGAACTTGTTAATCATCAGTAGCAAATTAACAATGATCACTTTGGTTAACTAAAAGCTACCCATTCTGGCCCGTTATATGGTCTGTCCAAGATGCCTATTTCGCATCTCTACAATAGGTGTCAAGACAAATAACCGGAGAGGTTGTATTAATTAACAAAAATATATAGACGTATAGCGATAACTTTTAGAATGTATATAGGTAGTATTCGTTAACAAAAAATATATACTAAGTTATTCTGCTCTTGTTCACTTACATATAATTCCGACGCTTGTTTTTGACGGAGATCAGATATGGTTGTCGGGTTTGGAGGGAATGTTATTTGCATTTCATTGCTGCTACCCACTTCTTGGATCTAGGACCTGTTTCAACATATTTTATTGTTATTGTTTGTAAGAATTTTGACAAAAGTAAAATGAAGTATATTATCTATAACGGGTAATGGGAATCCTATATAGATATCTTGTAACACCCCAAGCTGAGCCCGGGGTATTACTGAAATTATATAGCACACATTGGAATTATCGTAGAACATAAACTACATGAAATAAAAGGATTCGGTGAACCCAAACCAACCATTAAGGTACAAGTTGCAAAGTAAACAAGAAGTCATTAACGGAAAACAAGACAAGATAATACAACTAAACCCCGAAAGGTTCTAAGCATAACTCTAATAGGGCAACGGATCACGGATCAATGAAAGTCCCAGTCCAAGCCCTAGCAAGATCATCAAGTAGTCATCAAGTCTCCAATTTCACACGAATACCTAAAAAGTGCACTAAACAAAATCAACACTAGGTTGGTGAGTTCGTAGTAATGGATCACATGGAACCATCGTCAACAATCACGATATGTATAAAGAAAAGTAAGTAATGCCTTACATGTAGCCTTTACAAGGCACAAGGTCAACCAAGATAGGTAACTGATGGTAAACCTCGTCACATATCAAGCCAATAATGTATCAATCAATAATAAGGGATGCGTGTCACGATTATGCATAAGTGATGTCAATATCAAAGAACATGCGAAATAATAAGGATGTATGAAGTAAACATGCATGAGATATGACCAATCAATGTATGAGTGCATAACATGTGTGTCTCCCAACATAATCAAGTTCAAGTATGTGTGACTACATACTTGGGGTTTGTGTGCGTCCCGCACAATGCAACGATACTCACATGTCATCCCAATGACCAATGTGGCATCTCAAAAACATCGATGTATATACGTCTATATACTCGGGGTCGGTGTGCGTCCCGAACAAATATCAAGTACTCGAAAGTACAAGGCTCCCCAACGGGGTGATAGTGTGTATGCGTGTGTCCACCAACCGTCTACCATAGATCGGTCTCCCCAAATCAAACCACAAGTCATCATATCCAATATCCATCAACTCAACCAAAACCACATGCACATACACTTCATACGACTTTACATTTAAAGAATCATAGATGCTTATATATAGGGTCACTCGCAGCCTTCCCACCACATCTACAATATATAATCATAAACGAATGCATACTAAATCAAACAAACCAATCAAACCATCAATAAGTCAATCAAACACGTATGTGTGCACTTTTCAGCCCGAATCTCAATCGAGTAGGGAGCTACGGAACTTACCTTGCTCGGCAATAGCGATTTATAAATGATTTGTAAGCGTTCAACGATCGTCAAGGTCCACACCTATAATATATATATCACATACGTATTAATATACCAAGTAAACCCTAATTAAGTCTTTAAATGTAATTCAAGACCTTGGCCGACTCCCGAGACCCGACACGGTCAATAAAGAGGTCAAGAGATAGCTTGTAGCAAAATAAAGTCGTTCATGGATCGTCTCGTGCCCAACATCTATCATTTCTTTAAATGTATATATTAACATTTACTATGTTTTAACCATTGACTTATTATGTGTTTAGGTTTGTAGCTCTTGACTTTAAACAACCACCAGGACCTTTCTAGGTCATTAAAGAAGTCAAAAATCAGTTTAGAACGAGTTAAAGTGAAGTTATAACGTTAAATGAGCTCCACACGTCCACAACCTATCATTACACATGCTATAATATTTATTAAGTCCCATTTGAGTCCAAAAAGGAATGTTCAACTTTAGACGGCCCTCGAGACTTCATTAAGACCCTAGAGAAGGCGAGGAAGGATCCAAATGAAATCTACATGAGTCCCTAGGAGTATACAAGTGAAACGGGGAGTCAATTCTGCAAAGTAAAGATCAGGGAGGGGCGTAATGTACAGCGCGCAACAGCGTCCTATAAGCTGATCAAAGTGGCCTAACGTCTAAACTGTGCAACTGAGCGTCTCACACGCTGTCCAGACCTGGCCCACCGTCTGGGACGGTGGTCCCTGGCGTCTGGGATGCTGGGCAAAGCTTGGTGAGCGTCTGGAACGGTAAGAATGGGCGTCTCAAACGGTGGCTCAAAAATGACCCTTTTGGGGTCTCCCCACCGTCTTCCACCGTAAACCAGACATAAGGGGTGCAAAGCTTGGAAGTTGACAAAGGAGAGGACCATCTCAGACGGCCCATTGGGCGTCCAAGACGCTGGAACGGGCTGGGTAAAGCATCAGTTGACCAGAAAGTCAACATCGACCAAAATACCTTCAAACCCTAACTTTTTGCTAATAAACCGACTTGTGATGCTTTATAAACTTAATTTCAGTATTGTTACACATAATTAAACTTAAACAAACATAACCCATAACACCATTTCGATCTAGAGCATCAAATTCGAGTTAAATTTGTTTTTGACCCGTTTTGACTTTTGGCAAAACCCTAATTGATCTAAATTCGGTCCTTGGAGGTTTGGAACTCATTTTTGCAGATTTTATGAACATATTTAGACATAACCCACTTCAAAACTTGATTCAAAACAACCATTTTTAGCTTAAATCCGAATTTGACCTAAATTACCCACTTTGTAACCCTAATTTTGACCCACTTCGTTTTTGACTTCCAAATTGACTCAAGAACACTTGGGTTTGACTAGAAACATGGTAATAAACATAAAATGATGAATTTGAGTGAAATGTAACTTACCAAAACCCCTTCCAAGTTGTTGACCCGAAATTTGAGCTAAATGTCCAAAATTTTGATATGATATAGTAATGGTGATAATGATGTTGATTCTTCCACTAATCTATCCAAACAACAATAAATGATTCAATAATTTAATGAGAGAGAGAGAGATGTGTTTGTGTGTGTTTTCTTGCAAGAGTTTTAGAGAGAGAGAGTGTGAGTAAATTAGTGGATGGGTGGGGGGTTGGGTGTAAGAGTTGGGTAGGATAAGGTTGGGTTATGGGTTTGGGTAAGTGGGCATGGGTCAACCCATGGAGGATCTAAATCGATCTTTCTAGTTAAATTTAGGTGTCGTCATGTTTCGTCTAGCACCGAGTCACATAAAAGGTCAATCAATCGACCCGTCAAGCATATTACAAGTCATAAATCTTAAAGTTGGACTTAATTATTTTACTAATTAAAGTTGTTAGTCAATTAACACATAAAGTCAAACGGTCAGTTTTCACGGATGTTACATCATTCCCCCGTTAAAAGAATTTCGTCCCGAAATTCAACAAAACCCTAATTACTAAGCAATGCGGGTTCCTAGGTCTCACATGGTCCTTTCGTCCTCGAGTGAATTCATTTTACGCGTCTAGCATGTCGTCTAATCTTTGAAATCCGTGTAGCATTTGTTTTCAAATTTCTTGACCTCACTATCTAAGGTTCTACCGGTTCTCCAACAAGGTTAGGTTTTTGTCTACTTGAATCTTGTTTATCGGCTCGTGATGAGTGCGGTCCGCCAAATACTTATGTAATTTACATTTACAAAAATACCCTAAGCTCTTTAGGAAACTTCAATGGTCTACATTTCACCTCGGCGTACCCCCTTTTGTCATCCACGAGTGAGTTGTGATCCTTTGTCGTTTTAATTCACTATCTCCGACCCAAGCTAGGGGGAGGACAACACTTCCTACCATAAGGTGCCCTAACGGGTGTCACTTTAATACCCATACAAATACTATTATTGTACGTGAGCTCAATCATCGGTAAATGAGCTTTCCCAACTACCACTAAAGTCAATAGCATACGCTCCCATCACGTCTTCTAGCGTTTGTATCTCTCCTTCACTTGTCCATCCATTTGAGGATGAAGTGTCGTACTCATATCGAGTCGAGCACCCATTGCATGTTGAAAGGCTCCATGCTTTAGAGACTACCTATTTAAAATATAACTAGCCATGGTGTCAAACTAATCGGTTTCACGAGTCCAAGTTATAAGCCGACTCCATTAACCGATCCACAATCACTCAACTCATATCACGACCATTTCTTGCCTTTGGTAACTTCGTGTTGAAGTTCATTGCGATTCGTTCCCATTTCCATTCCAGCTTCACATGTCGCACCATCAATCCAGGTAGCTCCTTATGATCGGCCTTAACCTGTAAGTAAGTGAGACACTCACTCACGTATTTAGCCACATCATGCTTCATGCCCGACTACTAGTGAAATTCTTTAAATTGAAATACGTCTTATCCGAACCAGGATGGACCGAATAAGCTGAAGTGTGGCCTTCATTCACAAGAGATATTCTTAGGCGGCCCAGAAATGGGAACCTAGAGCCTCTCAACTAAATATGATCCATTTTCTTCCTTACGGTCAAATTATTGTCCCACGTCGTCCAATTCTTCACCACCAAGGTTATCCGGTGGTGGAGTTTGCATTTGAGTTTCAATTGGTCTCGTCACAAATGTCTTGCCCCACCGTGAGGCTCACTATTCTTGTTTGCTCCTGCTTGACCCTCTTTTCCCTACTCAAAGCATCGGTCGCAACCTTGGTTTTGCCCGGATGGTAACGGATTTCACAATCATAGTCACTAATGAGTCCAAATCACCGCCTTTAGTCTCATGTTCAACTCGTTTCGGTTAAAGATATGTTGGGGGTTTTTGCGATTGGTTTAATTTACACAATATAACCTTGAGAATTTGGAAGGCTCATTCTTGTCTTTTTTCTCCATTCAATTCTTTTCTCTTTTCGAGTCAAGAGAGTAAACGGTTGTGTATCTCTAGAGGAATTTTTCAATTAATCTTTTATAACAACCCGCCAATCCAAGAAATTGATGAATCTCGGATGGCGTCTCGGGTCGTCTCCAATTCTTGACCACCTCTATCTTGCTAGGACCCACATGAATATCATCCTTGCTTGCCACGTGATCAAGAAAGTGGACCTCCTCTGATCAAAATTCACATTTGGAGATTTTAGCATACTATTTCTCCTTTCTAAGCAATTTGAGCACTTTGAGCAAGTGTTCAATATGTTCTTTCTTTGGCTTGGTATTAAACAAGTATGTCATCAATGAGGACAATGACAAACTTGTCCAAGTAAGGTAGACACACTCGGTTCATCAAATCCATGAACACCGCCGGTGCATTAGTCAACCCGATGGCGTAATGGTGGATTCAA
>CM067173.1:119047769-119110269 GCA_034093135.1 Erigeron breviscapus
TAGAATTAGTACTCTTGCCTTAGCGTAATGATATGAATTTTGTATATTATGTCGGCATGAGAGCATTAACTACTTGTGTGACTAACATGTGAGCATTTCGAGGCTAACTTTCGGGTCAACGTGTTCCTTGCTTTATAGAAAATGGCGGGATCAAGAAGGAGTATGACTAACCATAGCGATGAGCCGGATTTGGCAACTGTGATCGCCCAAGCGGTCGCAAATGCCATACCTACTATTGTTGCCCAAGTCACGTCAAGTCTTCAAGGAAGCAATGAAGCACATGGAGCTCGAGTAAATATGGGTGATAATGGTGTGTTGAATAGGCCGTCAACCAAGAGGAAGGAAGTCTGGGAGTCTAGCGGGACAAAGAAAGTTGGTATGTTTGACAATAAGCATACTAGCAAGGGAGAAGTGTTTGCGGCATTTCGGCCGGCAAGGAAAGAGTATTTGGGTTCTTTACCTAAGTGCGGGAGGTGCTCTCGACATCATGCTCCTACCACCTCTTGTGGGGCATGTTACCATTGTAACAAGATCGGGCACGTGGTCAAGGATTGTAGAGAACCAAGAGTGGCTCCCTTGAATGCGGTTCCTCTTCAAACCGTTCATCCCCAAGCCAATCACCCACGGAGTCAACGGGGTACTTGCTTTGTATGTGGTAGCCCCGACCATTATAGAAACGCTTGTCCTAGATGGGTTGAACCACAAGTCCAAGTGACGGTTCCTCATAATCAACTTCAAATTGCCATTTCTACCCAAAACCACGGCCAACCAAGCCGTCAAGTGCAACCCCGAGGACGAGCCTTGACGGGAAATGCTAATGAAGCCCGCAACGATCTAGAAGCGGTGACAGGTACATTCCTTCTTCCCGATCACTACGACGCGATGTTATTCGATTCTAGGACCGATTAGAGGCTCCCCAACGCCCTCGTCCCTTTGCTCGTTCGCCTACCAAGGACGAGTCCACACCATTGGGTGGGACTCGTCCCTTGTTCGTCCGCTTCAGTCGTCCGGTGCTCTCGTTCTTGCAGGGACGAGCATGAGAGTGTGATTTTATTTTTTTTTAAAGCAAGGAAGAAGACAAAAAATTTTAAGTTTCAAAAGTTGGCAAAACAGGTCCCTGTAACGGCAAAGACCAAACGGGTGATAACTTTTGGGGGAGAATCATAGATAACTACAATGCAAGATTCCCCAACAACCCAAGAAGACCCAATCGGATTAGTAGCAAGTGGAGAAAGATCAAAACAAATGTTTCAAAGTTCAATGCAATCTGGAAAGGGTATGATGATAATCGATGCAGTGGTGAGAACGATGCCCAAGTCATGGAGGAAGCGCGTTCAGAGTACTTTACTCAAACCAAAACTCAGTTTACCATGTACGAGTGTTGGTTGCTTGTGAAAGATAAGCCAAAGTTCTTCGCTCCATCCGCTCATGATGTTCTGGGGCGAAGCCTGCATAAAAGGAAAAACATTCTTAATGTTGTTGATAGTGACGAGGAGGAGGAGGAGACCCAATACGAGCCGATGGACCTTGGTGATAATGACTTTTTCGGTCCGGATACGTATACGCGCCCCCTACTAAGTCAAAGGCTTCACGAACCTCTGCTTCTTCCGATGCGGGGTCTGCTCGTTCTTCAGCTTCCGACCTAGCCGCCTGACTGCGACAGACTTGGGTGTAAAAAAGAGGCAGTGTTGGATGAACAACAACAATCTTTGGCTGCCATTCGTGAGGAAGAAAGGAAGCGCACCATGTATTCGGCTCTTTTGTTCATGGGCCAAACAGAGTGTGATGAAGAGGAGAAGAGGTACATCAAGGAAGCCAAGAAGAAACTCATGGCGGAGTACAAAGACTTCCTATTCGGACCCAATTAGTTTAGGTTTAGTTTAGTTTTTAAAAATAAAAATGTCGTTGTGTGTTTTTTTTTTCCATTTTTATTTTTAATGAAGTTGTGTGTTTTATTTATAATTTGTGTTAATGGAGTAAAATGTATTTTATTTATAGTTTAGAGGGTTAAAAGTGTAAAGTTTTGATAAAATGGTAGAATTAAATAATTGGTGGGTCCAAGACTAGTCCTTGAGGGATGAGTGCATTGGGTGTGTTTTGGGGGGATTAGTCCTTGGAGTGTTTTTTGCTGATGTGGCGCTGACAGGGACTAGTCCTTGAGTGATGAGTGATGGGCATTGGGTAGCCTCTTATAGCCTTACTTTCTCTTACTTGACTTCTTTGATTGACAATTATCCGTAGGCTTAGATTAGAATCTCGATCCTTAAAATGATTTGTGATGTGCTAGATAGTTCTAGTCGAATTGCTTAGAAATGATAGCTTGACTTTAAACGATATCAAATACTTTATTGGCCCTATGCCCCATGACATTGGGAACTTTAACATTATTGCAAGTACGGATTGGATGACAGTGAAAAATGTGATTAGTAATTGTGGCAAAAGAATTGATTGAAAATGTCCTCGTCAAACGGTGAGATTCTTAGGGCCCAAGGCGAAATATCCGATTCTACTAACTCCAAGTCTTTAGTGCTATCATCCCAAAGTTAGAATTAAAGACATTTACTATTATTCGTAACTTTCCCCGTATCTTTCCGGATAACTTACCGGGATTACTCCCATCTCGACAACTCGACTTTCGTATTTCTTGATTTCCTAACGCCGCACCCGTAGCTAAAGTTTCTTATAGGCCTGCCATAGCCGAAAAGCAAGAATTGGAAACATAACACAAATTGCTCCAAGAAGAAGGGTTTTATTCGTCCTAACTAACCGCCATGGAAAGCTCCTATCTTATGGTGAAAAAGAGAGACGGACCGTCTAGAATGTGTATTGACTACCGAGAGTTGGATAAGTTTACGGTAAAGGACCGGTATCCACTCCCCCGAATAGATGACTTGTTTAATCAATTACAAATTGCCAAGTATTTCTTCAAAATTTATTTTTATTCGGATTATCATCCACCCCGGGTACATGAAGATGACATTCCCAAAACGGCATTCCGTACAAGTATGTACATTTTGAATCCACCATTACGCCATCGGGTTGACTAATGCACCGGCGGTGTTCATGGATTTGATGAACCGAGTGTGTCTACCTTACTTGGACAAGTTTGTCATTGTCCTCATTGATGACATACTTGTTTTTTTTTTTTTTTTTTTTTTTTTTTTTTTTTTTTTTTTTTTTTTTTTTTTTTTTTTTTTTTTTTTTTTTTTTTTTTTTTTTTTTTTTTTTTTTTTTTTTTTTTTTTTTTTTTTTTTTTTTTTTTTTTTTTTTTTTTTTTTTTTTTTTTTTTTTTTTTTTTTTTTTTTTTTTTTTTTTTTTTTTTTTTTTTTTTTTTTTTTTTTTTTTTTTTTTTTTTTTTTTTTTTTTTTTTTTTTTTTTTTTTTTTTTTTTTTTTTTTTTTTTTTTTTTTTTTTTTTTTTTTTTTTTTTTTTTTTTTTTTTTTTTTTTTTTTTTTTTTTTTTTTTTTTTTTTTTTTTTTTTTTTTTTTTTTTTTTTTTTTTTTTTTTTTTTTTTTTTTTTTTTTTTTTTTTTTTTTTTTTTTTTTTTTTTTTTTTTTTTTTTTTTTTTTTTTTTTTTTTTTTTTTTTTTTTTTTTTTTTTTTTTTTTTTTTTTTTTTTTTTTTTTTTTTTTTTTTTTTTTTTTTTTTTTTTTTTTTTTTTTTTTTTTTTTTTTTTTTTTTTTTTTTTTTTTTTTTTTTTTTTTTTTTTTTTTTTTTTTTTTTTTTTTTTTTTTTTTTTTTTTTTTTTTTTTTTTTTTTTTTTTTTTTTTTTTTTTTTTTTTTTTTTTTTTTTTTTTTTTTTTTTTTTTTTTTTTTTTTTTTTTTTTTTTTTTTTTTTTTTTTTTTTTTTTTTTTTTTTTTTTTTTTTTTTTTTTTTTTTTTTTTTTTTTTTTTTTTTTTTTTTTTTTTTTTTTTTTTTTTTTTTTTTTTTTTTTTTTTTTTTTTTTTTTTTTTTTTTTTTTTTTTTTTTTTTTTTTTTTTTTTTTTTTTTTTTTTTTTTTTTTTTTTTTTTTTTTTTTTTTTTTTTTTTTTTTTTTTTTTTTTTTTTTTTTTTTTTGTGTGTTTTTTTTTTTTGTTTTTTATTTTTATGTTCTAAATGTATTTTTATTTTTATTTTTAATGAAGTTGTGTGTTTTATTTATAATTTGTGTTAATGGAGTAAAATGTATTTTATTTATAGTTTAGAGGGTTAAAAGTGTAAAGTTTTGATAAAATGGTAGAATTAAATAATTGGTGGGTCCAAGACTAGTCCTTGAGGGATGAGTGCATTGGGTGTGTGTTTTATTTATAATTTGTGTTAATGGAGTAAAATGTATTTTATTTATAGTTTAGAGGGTTAAAAGTGTAAAGTTTTGATAAAATGGTAGAATTAAATAATTGGTGGGTCCAAGACTAGTCCTTGAGTGATGAGTGATGGGCATTGGGTAGCCTCTTATAGCCTTACTTTCTCTTACTTGACTTCTTTGATTGACAATTATCCGTAGGCTTAGATTAGAATCTCGATCCTTAAAATGATTTGTGATGTGCTAGATAGTTCTAGTCGAATTGCTTAGAAAGGAGAAGTAGTATGCTAAAATCTCCAAATGTGAATTTTGATCAGAGGAGGTCCACTTTCTTGATCACGTGGCAAGCAAGGATGATATTCATGTGGGTCCTAGCAAGATAGAGGTGGTCAAGAATTGGACGACGTGGGACAATAATTTGACCGTAAGGAAGAAAATGGATCATATTTAGTTGAGAGGCTCTAGGTTCCCATTTCTGGGCCGCCTAAGAATATCTCTTGTGAATGAAGGCCACAATTCAGCTTATTCGGTCCATCCTGGTTCGGATAAGACGTATTTCAATTTAAAGAATTTCACTAGTAGCCGGGCATGAAGCATGATGTGGCTAAATACGTGAGTGAGTGTCTCACTTACTTACAGGTTAAGGCCGATCATAAGGAGCTACCTGGATTGATGGTGCGACATGTGAAGCTGGAATGGAAATGGGAACGAATCGCAATGAACTTCAACACGAAGTTACCGAAGGCAAGAAATGGTCGTGATATGAGTTGAGTGATTGTGGATCGGTTAATGGAGTCGGCTTATAACTTGGACTCGTGAAACCGATTAGTTTGACACCATGGCTAGTTATATTTTAAATAGGTAGTGTCTAAAGCATGGAGCCTTTCAACAGCATGTATAACGGCATGACTTATGTGTCTTTCAACAGCATGTATAACGGCATGACTTATGTGTCTTTCAACAGCATGTATAACGGCATGACTTATGTGTCTTTCAACAGCATGTATAACGGCATGACTTATGTGTCTTTCAACAGCATGTATAACGGCATGACTTATGTGTCTTTCAACAGCATGTATAACGGCATGACTTATGTGTCTTTCAACAGCATGTATAACGGCATGACTTATGTGTCTTTCAACAGCATGTATAACGGCATGACTTATGTGTCTTTCAACAGCATGTATAACGGCATGACTTATGTGTCTTTCAACAGCATGTATAACGGCATGACTTATGTGTCTTTCAACAGCATGTATAACGGCATGACTTATGTGTCTTTCAACAGCATGTATAACGGCATGACTTATGTGTCTTTCAACAGCATGTATAACGGCATGACTTATGTGTCTTTCAACAGCATGTATAACGGCATGACTTATGTGTCTTTCAACAGCATGTATAACGGCATGACTTATGTGTCTTTCAACAGCATGTATAACGGCATGACTTATGTGTCTTTCAACAGCATGTATAACGGCATGACTTATGTGTCTTTCAACAGCATGTATAACGGCATGACTTATGTGTCTTTCAACAGCATGTATAACGGCATGACTTATGTGTCTTTCAACAGCATGTATAACGGCATGACTTATGTGTCTTTCAACAGCATGTATAACGGCATGACTTATGTGTCTTTCAACAGCATGTATAACGGCATGACTTATGTGTCTTTCAACAGCATGTATAACGGCATGACTTATGTGTCTTTCAACAGCATGTATAACGGCATGACTTATGTGTCTTTCAACAGCATGTATAACGGCATGACTTATGTGTCTTTCAACAGCATGTATAACGGCATGACTTATGTGTCTTTCAACAGCATGTATAACGGCATGACTTATGTGTCTTTCAACAGCATGTATAACGGCATGACTTATGTGTCTTTCAACAGCATGTATAACGGCATGACTTATGTGTCTTTCAACAGCATGTATAACGGCATGACTTATGTGTCTTTCAACAGCATGTATAACGGCATGACTTATGTGTCTTTCAACAGCATGTATAACGGCATGACTTATGTGTCTTTCAACAGCATGTATAACGGCATGACTTATGTGTCTTTCAACAGCATGTATAACGGCATGACTTATGTGTCTTTCAACAGCATGTATAACGGCATGACTTATGTGTCTTTCAACAGCATGTATAACGGCATGACTTATGTGTCTTTCAACAGCATGTATAACGGCATGACTTATGTGTCTTTCAACAGCATGTATAACGGCATGACTTATGTGTCTTTCAACAGCATGTATAACGGCATGACTTATGTGTCTTTCAACAGCATGTATAACGGCATGACTTATGTGTCTTTCAACAGCATGTATAACGGCATGACTTATGTGTCTTTCAACAGCATGTATAACGGCATGACTTATGTGTCTTTCAACAGCATGTATAACGGCATGACTTATGTGTCTTTCAACAGCATGTATAACGGCATGACTTATGTGTCTTTCAACAGCATGTATAACGGCATGACTTATGTGTCTTTCAACAGCATGTATAACGGCATGACTTATGTGTCTTTCAACAGCATGTATAACGGCATGACTTATGTGTCTTTCAACAGCATGTATAACGGCATGACTTATGTGTCTTTCAACAGCATGTATAACGGCATGACTTATGTGTCTTTCAACAGCATGTATTACAGCATGACTTACATATATTCCAAATGCATGTACAACAACATGACTTATGTGTCTTTCAACAGCATGTATAACGGCATGACTTATGTGTCTTTCAACAGCATGTATAACGGCATGACTTACATATATTTCAAAAGCATGATCACAACGTTTACGTTTCATACAATACAACGTTTAACAACAACGATTCCATATACGATTAACAACGTTCAACAAGCACGTTTAACAACAACGATTCCATATAACGATTAACAACGTTCAACAAGCACGTTTAACAAACACGTATATGTACACTTTTCAGCCCGAATCTCAATTGAGTAGGGAGGGTTTACGAAACTCACCTGAAATGAGCACTAAATTCCCAAGTCGAAAGAAAGTAGAATCAATGTCCACGATAGCTGAAACCTATCATACACGTATCACATTAATCCTAAAGCATCTCAAGAGGTAAGGTCCTATGAATATTTCCCTATTCTTATCATAAAAGCTTTATTATGTCCATTTTATAAGGCTTTGATCCAACCAAAGTGAAATCATTACATTTTGTTTCATAATGACTAGTCGAAACTTGACCACTGTTGCTTTATCAAAACTTTGGAAATGTTATAACTATGTTCTGGACTCAGAGGCATATACCATTGGAAAATAGACTCAATTACGCTTTCGTGGCCCCTTGAATCGTCAAAAACGGACTTACGGATCAAAAGTTATAAGTGTTTGAAAATGACTTTTCTGCAGTTTATCACGGCGCGAGAAATTGACTTCACGGCGCGAGAAAATGACTTCTCGGCGCGAGATTTTGACATCTCGTCGCGATATTTTGATCAGCATTCGAAATTCTTGTAAACTTGAAGCCTCACGACGCGATCAAGGCTCCTCACGACGCGATATACAAAAGAATCTCAAAAAAACGGGTTTTTGACCTCAAATCGACACACCAAACGTTAAAATCGAGCTACCAAAGTTTAACACAACTTAATACAAGTATGATCTAGCATATATATCATCTCTAAACCAAAACCCACTTCCAAAATCATAAGTTACCATTAATGAACTTAGTTAACCCATTTTTGCTCAAGAACACTAAAATTGATCAAAGTTTTGTAGTTAATATGTTATCTAAGATATACTACAACATAAAACAAGTGTTTAAGGATTGAATTTACTTACCAAAAGTCCCTTGATACATAAATTCGAATTTGAAGAAAAATGGAGGTGAAGAACACTTGAAACTAATACCACCTTTAATTCTCTTGAAGATTGATGATGATTATTGTTATAAACTAATTGATTTTTGATAAACAAATTGATGATCAAAGATTAGAATTAAGAAGAATAAATTAGAATGGAAGATGAATAAAAGAGAGTTTTGGTTCTCCTGAACTTAGAAAGAAAGAATAATAAGAGTAATAATATAGGATACCCGTAAGTATATATCAATAAGTGAGGTGGTAGGGATATATATATCCGCTACTTGACCGGGTCCATGATTACTAAACAACTAAAATAAATCACGGGTTTATAACTTTTTATAAAAGTTTTGTCGGATGTCTCTTAATAATATTATTCCACTAATAAACCAAATATAGTTTGTGATAATTTTCACGAGTATTCTTACTTTTCATAAAGTATGTCGGCTTTGTCCCATTAATGGAATTATTAGTTAATCACCGACACTGTGCCACCGACACTGTTTAAACCTTACATTATACTTAAGGCTTCTCATATACGTTTCTTCCTGTTAACGCAGTTACTAAATTTTCGTCTAATATATTTTCCTTATCACATATGGGCCAATATTATGGTCTTGCAACATGGACTTAATTCTAGGAGTCCAAATATGACCTTATAGTTGGCCCCATTTACAAATAAATGAACACAATTATGTCCAATATTCTCTTTTATTAAAGTAGTTAGTCAAAATACATACACGGTCCAACGGGTAAAAATCATGGATGTTACATTATTCCCCAGTTAAAAGGATTTCGACCTCGAAATCAAGATTGTATTGAGTAAAAATATATATATTTAACTTGATTTATGTTTTGTCTTAGGGACAAATAATCGATATTAGAAGACATGACATCTAAGTATCTATTCTACATTAGACAATTACACATAATTAATAACAAGATACAAGGAGTACCCATAATTGATGCCTTCTACTCACAACAGTGTAGGATATACTCATATGATTCTAAACAGAATCCTTCTACTCTCAACAGAGTAGGATGAACTCGCACACAATCCTCAACAGGATTATCATTTAGAACTAGTGTATATATATAAATAACTCTACAGCTTGTACACATATAATAACTAACCACTTGTATACATATAGCATGAACTACTTGTACATGTATGGTATATCATAGATAATCTGTCTAAACACAGGTAAATCTGACTAAAGTATTATACATCATTCAAATTCACTTTCTCTTTCATATTTGACCGTTAGAAACGGCTCCTTTTTAGACTATATAATAATACCACACACATATCTCTCCATATTAACTTAACATTATCCTTTTCTCAAACCTAACTGAAACGAACACTTATACCAAAAATGTTGAGCCCTTTCCTAAACGTGGTTTACATAGTCATTATAGCTTGGTTACTTATTGTGGCTCAGCTCCCATTGGATGAGGCTTATCCGTGGTTAGTGGCGTTCGTTTTTGGTGTGGTTCCTTTACTGTTTATAGCAACGTGGGTTTCTGTATATGGTTTTTAAGTGTTATATTCTCAGTTGTTGTATTTCTATTTAAATAGTGCAATGAGTATCATTCAATTTGTACCAGTGATGAAATACAACTTTCTTTCTCTTTAACATGTTATGAAGTTTGAGCTGTAGACAACTATGTTATCTATTATAGACTATTACTTAACTGTTTGCCTTTTCATACTGTTTCTGAAAATCATGGTTTTTAATATCCTGTAAACAGTATCCGTCACAACTTTTGGGTACCATACCAATGATAATACAAAAACGAATTCCTTTATCTTTTTCATTTGAATTTTTTTTTTTGTCAGGTAGGGAAATTCCCCAGTTAAAAGAATTTCCCTTAATCATTCAATTTGATTTTTAATGACCCAACAGTAAGGAGGAGAATTCAAAAATCATATTACTATCGTGATGATTATAGATTACTGAAATTTTATGGACACCTGTCCGTTTTCCAAGGTCACACTTCGTCTTTCGTTCTCTATATAAGAAAAGCATTTGTAAAGATAATAGGCATTCTGAAATTTCCTTCTCTCCTTTACATTTTTCTTTGTGTGAAACTATATTTCCACAAATCGACCACCGTTCTTTCTCAACTAAACCATGGCCACTCACACATTTATTGCACTGGAACGTTCAATAGAGCTTTTGGCGAAGCAATTTGATCAACTTAACAGTATTATAGTATCACTTGCTACTGAACAAACCAACTCATTTAAGTTTCTTACTTCTCGAATCGACCAAATACACAATAGTGCACCTTTTCTCCTAGCAGGTGATAGAACACTATTAAGAAAATCTATCGATAAGCAAACAAAACTTGAAGCAGAAATTAAAGAAATTAAAGGGTTGTTGTATCAACTTGCCGATTTCTCACAATCTGAAGAAGTTGGAGTAACAGTTGACCCAACTGTTTCCAAGGGAAAGAGACATATGTCATCATCTATTCCGGTTTCACATCCTGAAAATTTCGAAGCACTTCAGGGTGGTTTTCAAGACGTGATCCTCAAAGAGATTATAGAACGTCAGAAAATACAAGTGATGGAGGAAGAGGCTTCTCTGAAGTTAGCTAAGGAACTACTGCTTGCAGAAGCAGGAGAAACAGGTTTTGATGTGCAAACACCAGCAAGTCAACATGTCAACATATTAGAACTTGTTAGTAAAAGAGAAGCTGAGTGGTATGCCAAAATGGCTAAAGGTGAAGCAAGTCTAAGGGAGTATCTACAGAGGAATATGGGAGAAGAAGATATCACTACACGTAGAGGCGACGAAAGTAGCACTCCTCTACTTTCTCAAAGACCCGTGAAAAGACTAAGAACTGCTGGCGCCTCATCATCCGCTCCCGATATGCTCCCATCAGCTGACGATGATGCCTTGTTAAATCTCCAGCTTCCAAAGGGCATAGTGTTTGTGGAAGGAAGGGTCTTAAGTAGGCCTGCTGGGATCTTCTACACTTCAGAGGATGGGGATGAGAAGTTCTTTCGTATAAGCGAGATCGATAAGGCTTCTATTCATTTCTTAACAAACATTTGGAAAATTTGTTCCAAGGATCCCAGTAATATCAACTTCTTAAGGCAGATTGAGCAAGAGTTAGCCAAGCCACACCGAGCCACTTAGTCCAGTATATGTTCCAGTCGAGAGCGTATGTATTATTAATGTTTGTAATAGTGGCTTGCTATGTTCGATTTAAATAAAATTCCTACTTTTGTTCAAGTTCATAATCTATTCAATTATAATAATTTTTCCATATGCACGACGATTCTCTCACGACTCTTACTCAAACTATTCCCCAGTTAAAAGTGCTAGCAACATTTTTAACTTGATAATCGACTTCATGCTCATTAGTGGAAATGACTGCTTCAATATTCTCTATCTTAGAGAACACTCCTACATCTCTTCCGTTCAACTTCTCCAAGTTTAATTACTTAAACAACTTGTAGTTAAATCTTCTCATTTGTTTTCCCTTCCTCGAGAAATTTTGTTTAGGAAAGAAAATTTCATAAGAGCTTACAATATATGCGTGAATTAGAGACAGAGTTATACGCATCCAAACTCATACATATGATTTATCTAAAGACCAAGATATCATTACTATTAGAAACTAATGATTGAGGATGCTATGTTTCTGTTAGTAAGGTTATGTAAGAAATGACATAGAGTCAGTAGTACGACACTTCCATTTGCAGCTACCAACTGAAGCAATATTCTTCTCGATTGACAAGGTAAGCTCATGCGTCTACTAGTCGCCCTCAATTTAAGCATAATAATAATAAGTCTATGAGATAGAACGAACGTCATTAATTTCTATCGATTTAGTTCATTAATATAGCTAAGTCTTACATAGCCTAAACACGGATGAAAAGAATTATTATTATGTATCGATTAGAATATGTTAAAATCATTGTGATACATGATCAGATTTCTACCTCTCATTCCAACTCCTCGCTTTATTCCTGTTTGTAGTCAGTACTCTATTATTGTCAAAGTGAAGACAATTTAATAAAGTTATTCAACTTTATCTCGTTCAATCAGGATATAGATATAATAACGCTAAATAATTGGCTTTATTATTGCAGAGTTATTCTTTGTCGGCCATTTCAAAAATTATTGTCATCTGACATCATTGCTTACGTTATATAAGCGAATAGTACCTCATAGTAAAATCATGTATTCTTACCTTAAAGTACAAATCATTTAAGAGTGAAAACTACAAGACTTTATTCCTGCATATAATCATTTAAGTTCATTAATATAGCTAAGTCTTACATAGCCTAAACACGGATGAAAAGAATTATTATTATGTATCGATTAGAATATGTTAAAATCATTGTGATACATGATCAGATTTCTACCTCTCATTCCAACTCCTCGCTTTATTCCTGTTTGTAGTCAGTACTCTATTATTGTCAAAGTGAAGACAATTTAATAAAGTTATTCAACTTTATCTCGTTCAATCAGGATATAGATATAATAACGCTAAATAATTGGCTTTATTATTGCAGAGTTATTCTTTGTCGGCCATTTCAAAAATTATTGTCATGTGACATCATTGCTTACGTTATATAAGCGAATAGTACCTCATAGTAAAATCATGTATTATTAATGTTTGTAATAGTGGCTTGCTATGTTCGATTTAAATAAAATTCCTACTTTTGTTCAAGTTCATAATCTTCTACGACCATCGTGTTTGCTCTTATTCTAGTCATTTCTTGAACACATCCGTTAAATTACCAACTCAAACTTCATGTTCGTAAAAATGTCTCTTAACACACTAGGTCTCCTAATATTTCATAGTATCTCACTTTAATTGAACATTATAGTCTCAAAAATCTTATTCTCATACTGTTATTCCAACAATGACTGATAATTGTAGACAATTATAAGTAATATAGCTTAGACATGGGCCATCCGGTAATGCCTATAATATAGGACATACCATTGGCCAGCCCATCACATTACCAACCCGTTCAAAATACCCTATGCATGTACTACCATTTCTATTAACATAAAAATTTAAGTCCACACAATTCACACTCGAATATCAAAATTGACCTTCAAGTAATATACAATTTCCACATCAAGTCCTTTTAAATTATTGCATGAATATAGTTATCTCTACGGGGATATTATCATGGAAATAATCTAAGGCTTCGCCAATCATAAAATTTACCATCAACAATACAATCACGAATCATTCAACACTTTATAAATAAAAGGGGTCAAGTCATAACAAGGTGGGTAAAGCATAGTCTGAATTTTAACTTCAACATTCGACACATTAAAAGTGTTTGTATACAGGGTGTACCATCGGCTAACCCTCCACCTAACCAACACTCATTGAACATATCGGGTTAACTACTATACTTTATCCACGAGGCGCAATCTATGAGATCATTAACTTTATATGACATAGGATAACCATAGATTTGTTGATCAGGCGCCTCTAGCGTTATCGAATGTTACACTCCATTAATGCCATCATTTCATTTTGCTGGGGGACAAATAATAAATGCATCCAAGATTCCACACACATCAATGTTTATCACAACAATTCCACAATTCACGGTGTATCCCGACACTATCATATATGTCCATCAAGTTGTCATATAACAATCAAGTCATCAAATCATAAGTAACCTACGAACTCCGTTTAAACCATTTTTATGCATCATACAGTTCACGTTGCACACAAAATTCCCTATCATGCATGCTAATATGAAATGTGGGTGCGATGGCTATAGACTAGGTCAATCCACCTAATTCTCTACAACCACGTCTCTGATACCATTCTGTAACACCCCAACATGGCGGAATCATGGGATATCACTTAGAAATAGCACATCACGACATGGGAATTATGTGTCTTTCAACAGCATGTATAACGGCATGACTTATGTGTCTTTCAACAGCATGTATAACGGCATGACTTATGTGTCTTTCAACAGCATGTATAACGGCATGACTTATGTGTCTTTCAACAGCATGTATAACGGCATGACTTATGTGTCTTTCAACAGCATGTATAACGGCATGACTTATGTGTCTTTCAACAGCATGTATAACGGCATGACTTATGTGTCTTTCAACAGCATGTATAACGGCATGACTTATGTGTCTTTCAACAGCATGTATAACGGCATGACTTATGTGTCTTTCAACAGCATGTATAACGGCATGACTTATGTGTCTTTCAACAGCATGTATAACGGCATGACTTATGTGTCTTTCAACAGCATGTATAACGGCATGACTTATGTGTCTTTCAACAGCATGTATAACGGCATGACTTATGTGTCTTTCAACAGCATGTATAACGGCATGACTTACATATATTCAAATGCATGTACAACAACATGACTTATGTGTCTTTCAACAGCATGTATAACGGCATGACTTACATATATTCCAAATGCATGTACAACAACATGACTTATGTGTCTTTCAACAGCATGTATAACGGCATGACTTATGTGTCTTTCAACAGCATGTATAACGGCATGACTTATGTGTCTTTCAACAGCATGTATAACGGCATGACTTATGTGTCTTTCAACAGCATGTATAACGGCATGACTTACATATATTCAAATGCATGTACAACAACATGACTTATGTGTCTTTCAACAGCATGTATAACGGCATGACTTATGTGTCTTTCAACAGCATGTATAACGGCATGACTTATGTGTCTTTCAACAGCATGTATAACGGCATGACTTACATATATTTCAGAAGCATGATCACAACGTTTACGTTTCATACAATACAACGTTTAACAACAACGATTCCATATACGATTAACAACGATTAACAAGCACGTTCTACAAGTACGATTCCATATAACGATTAACAACGTTCAACAAGCACGTTTAACAAACACGTATATGTACATTTTTCAGCCCGAATCTCAATTGAGTAGGGAGGGTTTACGAAACTCACCTGAAATGAGCACTAAATTCCCAAGTCGAAAGAAAGTAGAATCAATGTCCACGATAGCTGAAACCTATCATACACGTATCACATTAATCCTAAAGCATCTCAAGAGGTAAGGTCCTATGAATATTTCCCTATTCTTATCATAAAAGCTTTATTATGTCCATTTTATAAGGCTTTGATCCAACCAAAGTGAAATCATTACATTTTGTTTCATAATGACTAGTCGAAACTTGACCACTGTTGCTTTATCAAAACTTTGGAAATGTTATAACTATGTTCTGGACTCAGAGGCATATACCATTGGAAAATAGACTCAATTACGCTTTCGTGGCCCCTTGAATCGTCAAAAACGGACTTACGGATCAAAAGTTATAAGTGTTTGAAAATGACTTTTCTGCAGTTTATCACGGCGCGAGAAATTGACTTCACGGCGCGAGAAAATGACTTCTCGGCGCGAGATTTTGACATCTCGTCGCGATATTTTGATCAGCATTCGAAATTCTTGTAAACTTGAAGCCTCACGACGCGATATACAAAAGAATCTCAAAAAAACGGGTTTTTGACCTCAAATCGACACACCAAACGTTAAAATCGAGCTACCAAAGTTTAACACAACTTAATACAAGTATGATCTAGCATATATATCATCTCTAAACCAAAACCCACTTCCAAAATCATAAGTTACCATTAATGAACTTAGTTAACCCATTTTTGCTCAAGAACACTAAAATTGATCAAAGTTTTGTAGTTAATATGTTATCTAAGATATACTACAACATAAAACAAGTGTTTAAGGATTGAATTTACTTACCAAAAGTCCCTTGATACATAAATTCGAATTTGAAGAAAAATGGAGGTGAAGAACACTTGAAACTAATACCACCTTTAATTCTCTTGAAGATTGATGATGATTATTGTTATAAACTAATTGATTTTTGATAAACAAATTGATGATCAAAGATTAGAATTAAGAAGAATAAATTAGAATGGAAGATGAATAAAAGAGAGTTTTGGTTCTCCTGAACTTAGAAAGAAAGAATAATAAGAGTAATAATATAGGATACCCGTAAGTATATATCAATAAGTGAGGTGGTAGGGATATATATATCCGCTACTTGACCGGGTCCATGATTACTAAACAACTAAAATAAATCACGGGTTTATAACTTTTTATAAAAGTTTTGTCGGATGTCTCTTAATAATATTATTCCACTAATAAACCAAATATAGTTTGTGATAATTTTCACGAGTATTCTTACTTTTCATAAAGTATGTCGGCTTTGTCCCATTAATGGAATTATTAGTTAATCACCGACACTGTGCCACCGACACTGTTTAAACCTTACATTATACTTAAGGCTTCTCATATACGTTTCTTCCTGTTAACGCAGTTACTAAATTTTCGTCTAATATATTTTCCTTATCACATATGGGCCAATATTATGGTCTTGCAACATGGACTTAATTCTAGGAGTCCAAATATGACCTTATAGTTGGCCCCATTTACAAATAAATGAACACAATTATGTCCAATATTCTCTTTTATTAAAGTAGTTAGTCAAAATACATACACGGTCCAACGGGTAAAAATCATGGATGTTACATGTAACATCCGTGAAAACTGACCGTTTGACTTTATGTGTTAATTGACTAACAACTTTAATTAGTAAAATAATTAAGTCCAACTTTAAGATTTATGACTTGTAATATGCTTGACGGGTCGATTGATTGACCTTTTATGTGACTCGGTGCTAGACAAAACATGACGACACCTAAATTTAACTAGAAAGATCGATTTAGATCCTCCATGGGTTGACCCATGCCCACTTACCCAAACCCATAACCCAACCTTATCCTACCCAACTCTTACACCCAACCCCCCACCCATCCACTAATTTACTCACACACTCTCTCTCTAAAACTCTTGCAAGAAAACACACACAAACACATCTCTCTCTCTCTCTCTATTAAACTATTGAATCATTTATTGTTGTTTGGATAGATTAGTGGAAGAATCAACATCATTATCACCATTACTATATCATATCAAAATTTTGGACATTTAGCTCAAATTTCGGGTCAACAACTTGGAAGGGGTTTTGGTAAGTTACATTTCACTCAAATTCATCATTTTATGTTTATTACCATGTTTCTAGTCAAACCCAAGTGTTCTTGAGTCAATTTGGAAGTCAAAAACGAAGTGGGTCAAAATTAGGGTTACAAAGTGGGTAATTTAGGTCAAATTCGGATTTAAGCTAAAAATGGTTGTTTTGAATCAAGTTTTGAAGTGAGTTATGTCTAAATATGTTCATAAAATCTGCAAAAATGAGTTCCAAACCTCCAAGGACCGAATTTAGATCAATTAGGGTTTTGCCAAAAGTCAAAACGGGTCAAAAACAAATTTAACTCGAATTTGATGCTCTAGATCGAAATGGTATTATGGGTTATGTTTGTTTAAGTTTAATTATGTGTAACAATACTGAAATTAAGTTTATAAAGCATCACAAGTCGGTTTATTAGCAAAAAGTTAGGGTTTGAAGGTATTTTGGTCGATGTTGACTTTCTGGTCAACTGATGCTTTACCCAGCCCATTCCAGCGTCTTGGACGCCCAATGGGCCGTCTGAGATGGTCCTCTCCTTTGTCAACTTCCAAGCTTTGCACCCCTTATGTCTGGTTTACGGTGGAAGACGGTGGGGAGACCCCAAAAGGGTCATTTTTGAGCCACCGTTTGAGACGCCCATTCTTACCGTTCCAGACGCTCACCAAGCTTTGCCCAGCATCCCAGACGCCAGGGACCACCGTCCCAGACGGTGGGCCAGGTCTGGACAGCGTGTGAGACGCTCAGTTGCACAGTTTAGACGTTAGGCCACTTTGATCAGCTTATAGGACGCTGTTGCGCGCTGTACATTACGCCCCTCCCTGATCTTTACTTTGCAGAATTGACTCCCCGTTTCACTTGTATACTCCTAGGGACTCATGTAGATTTCATTTGGATCCTTCCTCGCCTTCTCTAGGGTCTTAATGAAGTCTCGAGGGCCGTCTAAAGTTGAACATTCCTTTTTGGACTCAAATGGGACTTAATAAATATTATAGCATGTGTAATGATAGGTTGTGGACGTGTGGAGCTCATTTAACGTTATAACTTCACTTTAACTCGTTCTAAACTGATTTTTGACTTCTTTAATGACCTAGAAAGGTCCTGGTGGTTGTTTAAAGTCAAGAGCTACAAACCTAAACACATAATAAGTCAATGGTTAAAACATAGTAAATGTTAATATATACATTTAAAGAAATGATAGATGTTGGGCACGAGACGATCCATGAACGACTTTATTTTGCTACAAGCTATCTCTTGACCTCTTTATTGACCGTGTCGGGTCTCGGGAGTCGGCCAAGGTCTTGAATTACATTTAAAGACTTAATTAGGGTTTACTTGGTATATTAATACGTATGTGATATATATATTATAGGTGTGGACCTTGACGATCGTTGAACGCTTACAAATCATTTATAAATCGCTATTGCCGAGCAAGGTAAGTTCCGTAGCTCCCTACTCGATTGAGATTCGGGCTGAAAAGTGCACACATACGTGTTTGATTGACTTATTGATGGTTTGATTGGTTTGTTTGATTTAGTATGCATTCGTTTATGATTATATATTGTGATTAGGATAGTTGTACATACATGGAAGATGATGATGCCTTTAAAGAGTTGTAGATGTGGTGGGAAGGCTGCGGGTGACCCTATATATAAGCATCTATGATTCTTTAAATGTAAAGTCGTATGAAGTGTATGTGCATGTGGTTTTGGTTGAGTTGATGGATATTGGATATGATGACTTGTGGTTTGATTTGGGGAGACCGATCTATGGTAGACGGTTGGTGGACACACGCATACACACTATCACCCCGTTGGGGAGCCTTGTACTTTCGAGTACTTGATATTTGTTCGGGACGCACACCGACCCCGAGTATATAGACGTATATACATCGATGTTTTTGAGATGCCACATTGGTCATTGGGATGACATGTGAGTATCGTTGCATTGTGCGGGACGCACACAAACCCCAAGTATGTAGTCACACATACTTGAACTTGATTATGTTGGGAGACACACATGTTATGCACTCATACATTGATTGGTCATATCTCATGCATGTTTACTTCATACATCCTTATTGTTTCCCATGTTCTTTGATATTGACATCACTTATGCATAGTCGTGACACGCATCCCTTATTATTGATTGATACATTATTGGCTTGATATGTGACGAGGTTTACCATCAGTTACCTATCTTGGTTGACCTTGTGCCTTGTAAAGGCTACATGTAAGACATTACTTACTTTTCTTTATACATATCGTGATTGTTGACGATGGTTCCATGTGATCCATTACTACGAACTCACCAACCTAGTGTTGATTTTGTTTAGTGCACTTTTTAGGTATTCGTGTGAAATTGGAGACTTGATGACTACTTGATGATCTTGCTAGGGCTTGGACTGGGACTTTCATTGATCCGTGATCCGTTGCCCTATTAGAGTTATGCTTAGAACCTTTCGGGGTTTAGTTGTATTATCTTGTCTTGTTTTCCGTTAATGACTTCTTGTTTACTTTGCAACTTGTACCTTAATGGTTGGTTTGGGTTCACCGAATCCTTTTATTTCATGTAGTTTATGTTCTACGATAATTCCAATGTGTGCTATATAATTTCAGTAATACCCCGGGCTCAGCTTGGGGTGTTACAAGATATCTATATAGGATTCCCATTACCCGTTATAGATAATATACTTCATTTTACTTTTGTCAAAATTCTTACAAACAATAACAATAAAATATGTTGAAACAGGTCCTAGATCCAAGAAGTGGGTAGCAGCAATGAAATGCAAATAACATTCCCTCCAAACCCGACAACCATATCTGATCTCCGTCAAAAACAAGCGTCGGAATTATATGTAAGTGAACAAGAGCAGAATAACTTAGTATATATTTTTTGTTAACGAATACTACCTATATACATTCTAAAAGTTATCGCTATACGTCTATATATTTTTGTTAATTAATACAACCTCTCCGGTTATTTGTCTTGACACCTATTGTAGAGATGCGAAATAGGCATCTTGGACAGACCATATAACGGGCCAGAATGGGTAGCTTTTAGTTAACCAAAGTGATCATTGTTAATTTGCTACTGATGATTAACAAGTTCCATTTGGATAGCTGCTCAAGCCCCTTGCCAAACACAACGATACAAGATGTTTGGAAGTAAAAATTTGGGGAGTTTTATCTTGCAGAGCTTATTGGAAAGGCAATCATTCAAAACTCACATTCAAGAAAAATGTGGGTAGATCAACCTAATACACCGCATTCTGAGCTCTGACTCATTATCTAATGTAATCTAACCTATCTGACTCACCATATTTCTAAACTCCAGGAAGGGTTAAAGCTTTATGGACTGACTTTGGGACCAATGTTGCACATAATGCTATAATAAATGTTGTTGAGCTAGCCGATTATGATCAAGTGAAGCAGGTAAGTCCTTGACATGCATTCACATTATTGTGTTGGTGTTTGTGGAGGATTTAACTTAAGTTTACTCTCCATCTTACAATGCAATCAATTTTGAAGATCCCTGGGTTCACAAATAACGTGCCCACCCATCTATTGTCTGGTTTAAGAGCTGTATTTTTTGCAGTTTGCATCAGTCCCCTACTTTCCTGTTGACATGGTACTTAATACATAACCATTAGTCCATTACTACATATCTAATCTATGTTTATTCTGTTGTTCCATTATGAGTTTCAGTTTGGTGCTTAAACAATGTAGCTTAGGTGTCAACATGACGATTATTTAGTAGTATCATAGAATATTAGTAATAACTAGATGTGGTAAAAATGGACTGGTGGGGTGAGTTGTATAATGGGTCGACATGGATTGTTCTTCGTATGGTTGGAAAGGGTCTGGTTGGGTTCCGTTGACCTGCATAGGTTGTGTCTACTTTTATAAATAGCTAATGAGCTAAATGCCTAAATATGATTTCAAAAACTTTGTTATTCAATTAAAATTCTGATTTTTTAAATAACTTAGTTATGGAGGCTTTAAGCATTAAATATAGTTTGGGTTACTTTCAATTCGTTGGACTCATTTTCTTTCTTCTTTCTTTTGGGGTTAAGACCCATTTAAGTCGTGCCCGTAGGGGATAAACCACGACTTAAATAGTAGATTCACATTTATTGTTAAGTCTTAAATAAGTAGACCAATAAGTGTTTCAGGTCAAACATAACTGATCACCCCAGCCTATTCTCATCCAATTCTTTTTGACCTGAATTCATTTTGACCCCTAATTGGAACTGCATGTCCTGCCCGTTTTGTCACATCTACTAACAAGTGTTCCAGGTCAAAAACATATTACTATTATAATAATTATGAGTCTTCTATCTATGCATACTTTGACTCGGAAGTGTCATGTAGAATTGTTTGTTTACGTAGTTTTTAACAAGCATCAAACGTTTTTGAGCATGCTACACCTTTGCTTCTGACTGCAGTAACTGATCTTAGTGATATTGCATTTGCATTGCGTCTATTTTTTCCGTCACTCCAAAGTTAAACATAATTTTATTATTTTCAACTTCCAATCACTTACGTTTATTGCCTATCTTATATAGGTAGACTCTATAGCAGCAGTATTTGGCGTGACAAGAGACCCCTTCATTATTTTCACATTTAATCACTTTGCCATTTTAGGTAAATTCATTGTTGAATGAAGGTTGACTTTCTATTACTGATAATTAAACAGATAATGTAGTTTGTGTGTAATGTAGGTTTAAGGTCTCTATATATACTGATTTCCGAAAGTATGACAGAGTTAGAGTATCGACAGATAAGATTTCACTTTTGAATGACAGGTTTACCCCTTCAATGATATGAATTATTTGGATAAATTTGTTTAATAAATTCTCTCTGAAATTAACATGTTAGTATTCACTCTAGACATCACCAATTAGTTAATGTCATCGGTTATAGTATTGACAAGATTAGTATTATTGTAAATTTTCATGTTCAAGTTACAGACTTACCAATTATATACTATTGACAAGACTATGGTGCTTTGTCAAAAGCTATTCTAAAATTAAAAAGTTAGATTTTATGACTCGGTAATAAAACTCTTTGGTTATTAATATTGATCAACTTCTGGAGAGGTGCAAAATGGGCATCTTGGACAGATCATAACAGGTCAAAAAGGGTTGCTTTTAGTTAGCCTAAAAAAGTTTATCCGTTTGAGGTTAACATTAGCCCATTCTAAATTGCCTTATAATGCCACCTTGCATGACTTTGTAATTAAATGCCTTTTCTTAACAATAAATAAAAGACTAGAGTTAATAGTATTGTGATGGTTTTTCTAATCCTTGAATGCTTTTTTTTTTGAACAATGCTTTTTTTTATTCTTGAAAAGTCATAAGATCATTCATCGAGATATTAAAGCTGCTACTATTTTCTAGATTTTTCTTTTGATGCAAAGGTATCCTATTATTATTATGATTGTTTAGATTTAATTGTGTTTTAAAAGTTATGAATTAACTTTTCTATTATTACAAACAATAAGATGCAAAAATGGAGATCCCAAACTAAGGATTCTTAAGGGTCAATGCAGCTTTTAGAAATCATAGAAAAAGAGATTCTGTGTGAGCTACTTGGATGCCTCAAGGTTCATGAGAGTCTGTTATGGAAGAGGGAAATTGGATGGGTTAGGTAGCAAGCTAAATTGTACAGTTCTGTAATCACTATCAAATAGCTAAGGGGTTGACCCGAAAAATTATATCTCTAAGTTGGCCTATGTAGTTTGATTAATTATTACTTCTTGGTGTACACTCTAACCTCTCTATCTTTAACATTGAAATGTATAGGTGACAACTAAAGGAAGAGAAAGGCATTATAATGCATTTTGTCGTTGCATTAGGTACATTTTTTTCCCTTGACAATAGACAATATATATTAAAAAAATAGATGGTGTTGAAGTTACAAATAAGTTGTCTATGGATCAAACATAGGTATAATCATAAAAATAGGGAAACATAATTTATGGAGATATTTAAGGGATTCAAGGAATTAAATTAATATTTATTGTCATATAATTATTAAAGTACAAAATTACCCTTATCTAAAAAGGTTCTCACAGTTCTCGACATTTTATTGGTTCTCATTTTATATTTTTACTATATATATGTATATAGTTGTATATATATATATATATATATAAGGTAGTATTTGAGTTTATTTTTGTTGTTTCTAGCTTGTACAAATATTTTACACATAAACGATGATTGTATGAGCATTTGTTTAGAACATAGATTCTTATTCATATTGTTATTGTTATTAGATGGATGGATTAAATTCTTGGAAGGATCTTTTGGATAGATGAATGTAATTATAGATACAGATGAAAGAGATAAAGAGTTTAGGGTTAATTACGCTTTTAGTCCTTTGGTAATAAAAAGACTAAAATACCCATCACGTGCAGATCACGTGATGGGTGTTTAACGTCTGTTTCGAGAATTGGACCAAAAGCGTTGACGGAGCAAAGTTTTTTAGACCAAAACAGTAATATATGAAAGGTAGGGATGGAAACGGTAATTTTTAACCCTCGACAGGGACCAAAAGTGTAATTAACTCTTTATTATACTTAAAATGTTAAAACAAAAAAACAGATTATTTTAACATCTATAGTTATATACTACTTTATAAAGCAAACTACCCCCTCCCCCTTTAAGTAATTAAGATTTTGAAATGACCATATTACCCCTCTTATTTATTCACTAATTTAAAGATCTTCATCTATTTATCTATAATACTCTTAATGAAATAAATTACAACATAGATCATCCAACCCTTAAAGAACCATATTAACCTCTCTTAGATCAATTAATTTACATTCATGTAACACCCCAAGCCAAAGCTCAGAATATCACGGAAATCATATAGCGCAAGGTGGGATTAATGTAGAACATGAACTAAATGCAAATAAAGGATTCAGTGAATCCATACAATAAACGAAACAAGTATCAAAATGTAACAGAAGCAAGTAATCGTCAAGGTTTACAAAACGACATCGAAAGAATGATATCAATCCTAAGTACAATGCAACATAAGGCAAATGGATCCTTGATCCATATAAGTCCAGTCCGGGTTCAACAGCAAGCAAACAATCAAACTCCACGTCCTGGATAACCTGGTTACCTGAAAAGTGTACTAAGCATAGTCAACACAAGGTTGGTGAGTTCGTAGTAATGGTCCACAAGGAAACCATCCACCAAATCATAATATACTAATAGAGGCGAAACCTGACTTACGGTGAGCCTCTAAGTAACACAGTAACGTCCAACAACAAGATCACACAAAACGAGTAAGCGTGAAATAAGAGTGCACAAATGATGTAAATATCAACACAAACGCCAAAAGCATAAACAATCATAACGCCTATTGTAATACATATCGAATTCGTATCAACCATGCCACAAAATACACCAAACAAAGTATACTTGCGTGTGAACCGCGTATATAAACAGGTCATACTTGCGTGTGAACCGCGTGCGTGTGAACCGCGTATGAATATATATATATATTATGCTTGCGTGTGAACCGCGTATAAATATATATATGCTTGCGTGTGAACCGCGAATAAACACCAACCACAATTCAACAATCGTCAACCATCGATAATTAACTCAAAATAAACTACACGCACATACACTTAGGAGGATTCTGCTTTCATCAAGTTCTAGATGCTTATATATAGGGTCACCCGCAGCCTTCCCACCACATCTAGAACTCTTTGAAGGCGTAACCGACTTCCATGTATGCACGTCCATCCTAAATAGTAATGATAATCACAATAATATATATATCTCCATCCTTTACTAGAATCAACCATAATTACATTGCACATACATTTCATACGACTTTACTTTTAAGGAATCATAGATGCTTATATATAGGGTCACCCGCAGCCTTCCCACCACATCTATAATCCACTAAAGGTATCGTCGTCTTCCCTGTATGTACACTATCCTAATCACAATATCAAATCACTACAAGATCATATGGGGTAAAGCAACATCGCCTAATAAATGAGTACGCGAATTATTAACGTCAGATCATGAGCCGTACGTATGTAAGACCATGATGTATATCAAATGCGTATCAATAACGTCATCAATGCAACAATAAAAGTATGTTTGAGTGTGCACCGCACAAGTCAAGTATAACAAAGCGTATATGAACATCCCAACACATTCCCAATATCCATCAATCACTCTAAACAACGCGTACATACACTTCGGAGGATTTTACTTTCACATCGAGTTCTAGATGCTTATGTATAGGGTCATCCGCAGCCTTCCCACCACATCTAAAACCTTTTGAAAGTAAAATCGACCTCTATGTATACACTACTATCCTAATTTATTTAACACTATCACAATCTCATACAAACCCATCAAGCATTAAAGCAAAACTATCCATCATTCATCCAATGTCACCAACTAGACATTTGCACGCGAGTAAAATCAAACAACACCAACAATCATTTACAAACACAAATAACAAGTAATCACATAAGTTTACACTTTTCAGCCCGAATCTCAAGCGAGTAGGGAACTACGGAACTCACCTTGATTTCCAAGCAAAACGACAAGTTAATATCGAGCTATAAATGTCCAACGACCGTCACGAGCCCACAACCTATCAATATATATCATGGCGTCATCAAAATCAACTCTATAACCCTATACAAGTTGGTTAATTAAGTATGAGTCGCGCCAAAGTCCCACAACGCCTTAATGACTCTCCCGCATGAACTATAACACTTTGACCCGACATTTTTAGAAATGGGAAAGGATTCAGATCAAAAGGACTTTACCATGAGAAAGTAGACTCTCTCACGATTCCAACGATAGGTCATATGACTTATTTGGACTTACGGATCAAAAGTTATTAACGTTTTAAAACTGACGCGCAAAATTTCCCGAAAGTATCCACTGCGCCGCAGTGAGCCAAAACCATGCCCACTGCGCCGCAGTGGGCTAAGGAGCAAGAATGGCCGAGAGAATCCACTGCGCCGCAGTGGGGACTATGCCCTCCCACTGCGCCGCAGTGGGACAACCAGGAACTGGGCAGACCTTAGCCACTGCGCCGCAGTGGGCTAGGCCTAAGCCACTGCGCATGCCGCAGTGGCCCTTTTCTGGCCAGAACCACAAGCAGCACCAGCAGCAGCAACAACAACCCAAAACCCTTAAATTCGACCCAAACCCACTCAAATCGATTTGTAAGAACTTTTAACCCAATTTGAAGTATAATCAAACATTATTAACCATAAATACACATAACCCAACCCACAATTCGACCAAAACATCATAATCATCCACAAATCCTCCAAACCCTAAACCTAACCCTAATTTCCATTTTTACCATTTTCAAGTCTTGGAGTCCCATAAAAACGACTAGAAACATAAGAACAAGCATAAATAGAAGTATATGGGATGAATTTGACTTACCAAAACCTTCACCTAGTCTCTAACCCGAATTTGACCCGAAATGGCTAGAAATCTTGCACTTTGAAACTCAAATTTTTGATATGTTGTTAAGATGAGGTTGATGATGAAAACCCCAAACAAAATCTTGCTTAATTCCCAATATATGAGATAGAAATCTAGAGAGAGAGAGAGAGAGATATGTTTGTGTGTGTTTCTTGGAGGAGAAAAGAGAGAAAGATAGAAAGATAGATAGATAAGAGAATGAAAGGGAGAAAAGGGGAATAAGGAGGGGAGATTGGGTCTTGGGTGGCTGGTGGGTCGTGGACTACCCACGGGCCGACCTGCTTCTCATCCCAAGCCAAATTACAAACGTTAGGCATTTAAACACCGATTAAAACATATTATCGACCCGACGAGTATACCACGTTGTCATTTAATCACAAAACGACCCAACTATTTCATTAACTTAAATTGTTAGTCAGATTGCACGTAAAGTCAAATGGTCAAAATTCACGGATGTTACATTATCCCCCCGTCAAAAGAATTTCGTCCCGAAATTCAACGAATCACCAATCGTTAAACAAATGTGGGTACTTAGGTCTCAACTCTAGCGATCTCCACCACACATCAACCCATTTCTTGTCTTCGGCGACTCCATAATGAAGTCCATCAGAATTTGTTTTCCTTCAAATCTCTCTCTCGTCTTTCACTACACGCTTATTCGCAACTCAGAAGTCTATAAGGGTTTTGACCACGCGCGCGATGTTAGGAAGTTAAGCATATACGAGATTTAAATTATCGAGATGGGACAAGCCCGATAAGTCACCCGGAGAGGCCTCGGGGACTCAAGATTATCGGAGACGACGTTAGTTTCCAGATTCTTAAGACGGTAGCTCTAAGGACGCTTGAGTTTGACAATTTGCATGAAACCCTAAAAACCCTACCGTTAAATTTTTCTACATTGGTAACCCTACTACGCAATTAAGAACCGTATTACCCGTTGGTATTCAAATTGCACTCACTCAATCGTCAAGAACCTTAATATCATAGAGCACAACGTACGTGAAGAGTTTGTCGTCTTCTAGGGTCAAGATGTACACACGGGGTATTTGGCCAAATTTGGTTAGTGAGTCGTTAAACACTCGAAATCTTAAACATATAGTTCGAAAACACACGAACGAGCGTAATTCAAAGGGGTAACGTTAGGGTAAGCGAGGTCATAGTCTGTTTCAATATCGAATAGTGTCATAACATAACGATTGTTAAGAAGAATGTACCTTAACCAACGTTTGGATCATTTTGGCCTCCATTGCCAATTCCCGCAAAAGCTCGGTCACGAGGATGAACTTGATGGCCTTGTTGGCCACGGTTTTGATTCGGCCCGGTAATTTGGAGTTGATTCGGATGGACCGCCACTTCGACTCGTTGTCCAATCCATTGCGGACAATTATTTCGGTAGTGATCAGGGCTCCCACATTTAAAGCACGTACCCCAAGGAAAGTTGCCTTGAGGATGAACGGTTTGAAGAGGTACTATATTCAAAGGTGCCGTTTTCGGTGCTCTACAATCTCTTGCCAAATGTCCAAGTTGATTACAATTGAGGCAAGCTCCACATTGGGTGTTAATGGGATGATGCTTATTACACCTGTTACAAAAAGGATGAGGTCCCACATAAGGCCTCCTCGCCGGCTTAACTGCCGCCATCCCCCTTCCCCGGTTAACATTCGTGGGATCAAACCTTCCCATTTTCTTCATCCCACTTGATTCTCCCATTTCCTTTCTCTTGTTTGTTGAGGAGTTACTCAAAACACCGCTCCTCAATAAGTCTTCAGTCACACTACCGGCCCGGTTGACAGCATCGGCTAAAGAAGTAGGCATGTTAGAATTCACATAGGATCGGACTTGAGGATTCAAGCCCAATACAAACTTCTCGATGGCTCGAGCCTCAGAATCCACCAAGTGAGGAATGAGGGTAGACAACTCTTGAAATCGGCTCCCTCCATATTGAGATTAGCAAACTCAATGGTCAAGTTTTGTAGTTCATAGGGAGGACAAAACTTTGCCTTCACTTTGTTCTTGAAATCGATCCATTCTAAGTTATAAGTCCGCCCCAAAGTTATCTCTTGGTTCCACCAACTCAAGGCGTCATTTTTAAACATGCCGGATGCATAAGAAATCCGGTCGTCATATGTGCAATGACTCCTCTCAATTACTGCCTCAATCTCCTCAAACCACCTTATACACTCTGTGGGACCGCCTCTTCCATTAAACTCCGGCGCCCCACAGTTTTTGAAGTCTTTAAATATACACCCCTGTCGGTATCCTCCATGTTGATTATACAGGGGTATACGGTTATCAACTCTCACTGGTTCTTCTTCTTCGTTTTCTGCGTCCTGAGGTTGAGCATTTTCATTATTCACATTTTCTGGGGCTTCATTGTTTTGAGCCACATTGTTCTGCCCAAGACTTGCCGTGACTTGAGCAATAATGGTTGGCATGAGATTAGCGATCGTTTGAGCGATCACCTCAGCCATGTTTGGTTCAGGAATTTCACCACGACCCCTTCCTTGGCCTCTACCACGACCTCTACCACTGCCTCTACCACGGCCCCTACCTCTAACTCCTTGTACCTCCGGTTGAGCTTCCGGTTGAGGTTCTTCCGGTTCATCCCTGTAGTTCGTTCCGGTTCTCCTTGGTCTCACCATTTCTATAAAGCAAGTGACACGTTGACCCGAGAGTTAGTCTCAAATGCTCACATGTTAGTCACACAAATAGTCAATGCTCTCGTACCGATACCACATACTCATTTCATATCATTAAGCTAAGGCAAGAGTGTTAGAATCCTATGAGATTGTTACTTAGCATATCATTATGTCAATTTCATTACAATCGTTCATTATTAATTCAAGTAATCATGCTCAATACATCATAAAATCAAACGTAACAACAATCCATATCAATGACAATTAATTTCAATCAATGCATACATTAACCACATTGTACCCATTCCACATTCATCACGTTGAATTCAATCCATCACATAAGTGGTCTTAACTACGAACTCACAATATACACTTTCTAAGGTTCACAGAATTCATGTTGCACACAATTTCCTAACCATGCATGCTATATGAAGAGTTTTAACTTAAGCCGTAGTCTAGGTCAAACCGCCTAATTCTCTACGACCTGCATTGGCCACCATTCTGTAACACCCCAAGCCAAGGCTCAGAATATCACGGAAATCATATAGCGCAAGGTGGGATTAATGTAGAACATGAACTAAATGCAAATAAAGGATTCAGTGAATCCATACAATAAACGAAACAAGTATCAAAATGTAACAGAAGCAAGTAATCGTCAAGGTTTACAAAACGACATCGAAAGAATGATATCAATCCTAAGTACAATGCAACATAAGGCAAATGGATCCTTGATCCATATAAGTCCAGTCCGGGTTCAACAGCAAGCAAACAATCAAACTCCACGTCCTGGATAACCTGGTTACCTGAAAAGTGTACTAAGCATAGTCAACACAAGGTTGGTGAGTTCGTAGTAATGGTCCACAAGGAAACCATCCACCAAATCAACTTCCATTAAGCATATCGGTTCCTTATTATACTTTAAGCCACACATGCGCAATCCATGATGTCATTAACTTGTTATAATGTTGGGCGACCATAAAAGAGTTGATCGGGTTCTTTTAGGGTTGCCACAATATTATACTAAGTTAATACCATAACTTCATTTTGCTCTAACGCATCCAACAAACATCAATCAGTAACAACAATCCATATCAATGACAATTAATTTCAATCAATGCATACATTAACCACATTGTACCCATTCCACATTCATCACGTTGAATTCAATCCATCACATAAGTGGTCTTAACTACGAACTCACAATATACACTTTCTAAGGTTCACAGAATTCATGTTGCACACAATTTCCTAACCATGCATGCTATATGAAGAGTTTTAACTTAAGCCGTAGTCTAGGTCAAACCGCCTAATTCTCTACGACCTGCATTGGCCACCATTCTGTAACACCCCAAGCCAAGGCTCAGAATATCACGGAAATCATATAGCGCAAGGTGGGATTAATGTAGAACATGAACTAAATGCAAATAAAGGATTCAGTGAATCCATACAATAAACGAAACAAGTATCAAAATGTAACAGAAGCAAGTAATCGTCAAGGTTTACAAAACGACATCGAAAGAATGATATCAATCCTAAGTACAATGCAACATAAGGCAAATGGATCCTTGATCCATATAAGTCCAGTCCGGGTTCAACAGCAAGCAAACAATCAAACTCCACGTCCTGGATAACCTGGTTACCTGAAAAGTGTACTAAGCATAGTCAACACAAGGTTGGTGAGTTCGTAGTAATGGTCCACAAGGAAACCATCCACCAAATCATAATATACTAATAGAGGCGAAACCTGACTTACGGTGAGCCTCTAAGTAACACAGTAACGTCCAACAACAAGATCACACAAAACGAGTAAGCGTGAAATAAGAGTGCACAAATGATGTAAATATCAACACAAACGCCAAAAGCATAAACAATCATAACGCCTATTGTAATACATATCGAATTCGTATCAACCATGCCACAAAATACACCAAACAAAGTATACTTGCGTGTGAACCGCGTATATAAACAGGTCATACTTGCGTGTGAACCGCGTATATAAACAGGTCATACTTGCGTGTGAACCGCATGCGTGTGAACCGCGTATGAATATATATATATATTATGCTTGCGTGTGAACCGCGTATAAATATATATATGCTTGCGTGTGAACCGCGAATAAACACCAACCACAATTCAACAATCGTCAACCATCGATAATTAACTCAAAATAAACTACACGCACATACACTTAGGAGGATTCTGCTTTCATCAAGTTCTAGATGCTTATATATAGGGTCACCCGCAGCCTTCCCACCACATCTAGAACTCTTTGAAGGCGTAACCGACTTCCATGTATGCACGTCCATCCTAAATAGTAATGATAATCACAATAATATATATATCTCCATCCTTTACTAGAATCAACCATAATTACATTGCACATACATTTCATACGACTTTACTTTTAAGGAATCATAGATGCTTATATATAGGGTCACCCGCAGCCTTCCCACCACATCTATAATCCACTAAAGGTATCGTCGTCTTCCCTGTATGTACACTATCCTAATCACAATATCAAATCACTACAAGATCATATGGGGTAAAGCAACATCGCCTAATAAATGAGTACGCGAATTATTAACGTCAGATCATGAGCCGTACGTATGTAAGACCATGATGTATATCAAATGCGTATCAATAACGTCATCAATGCAACAATAAAAGTATGTTTGAGTGTGCACCGCACAAGTCAAGTATAACAAAGCGTATATGAACATCCCAACACATTCCCAATATCCATCAATCACTCTAAACAACGCGTACATACACTTCGGAGGATTTTACTTTCATCGAGTTCTAGATGCTTATGTATAGGGTCATCCGCAGCCTTCCCACCACATCTAAAACCTTTTGAAAGTAAAATCGACCTCTATGTATACACTACTATCCTAATTTATTTAACACTATCACAATCTCATACAAACCCATCAAGCATTAAAGCAAAACTATCCATCATTCATCCAATGTCACCAACTAGACATTTGCACGCGAGTAAAATCAAACAACACCAACAATCATTTACAAACACAAATAACAAGTAATCACATAAGTTTACACTTTTCAGCCCGAATCTCAAGCGAGTAGGGAACTACGGAACTCACCTTGATTTCCAAGCAAAACGACAAGTTAATATCGAGCTATAAATGTCCAACGACCGTCACGAGCCCACAACCTATCAATATATATCATGGCGTCATCAAAATCAACTCTATAACCCTATACAAGTTGGTTAATTAAGTATGAGTCGCGCCAAAGTCCCACAACGCCTTAATGACTCTCCCGCATGAACTATAACACTTTGACCCGACATCTTTAGAAATGGGAAAGGATTCAGATCAAAAGGACTTTACCATGAGAAAGTAGACTCTCTCACGATTCCAACGATAGGTCATATGACTTATTTGGACTTACGGATCAAAAGTTATTAACGTTTTAAAACTGACACGCAAAATTTCCCGAAAGTATCCACTGCGCCGCAGTGAGCCAAAACCATGCCCACTGCGCCGCAGTGGGCTAAGGAGCAAGAATGGCCAAGAGAATCCACTGCGCCGCAGTGGGGACTATGCCCTCCCACTGCGCCGCAGTGGGACAACCAGGAACTGGGCAGACCTTAGCCACTGCGCCGCAGTGGGCTAGGCCTAAGCCACTGCGCCGCAGTGGCCCTTTTCTGGCCAGAACCACAAGCAGCACCAGCAGCAGCAACAACAACCCAAAACCCTTAAATTCGACCCAAACCCACTCAAATCGATTTGTAAGAACTTTTAACCCAATTTGAAGTATAATCAAACATTATTAACCATAAATACACATAACCCAACCCACAAATTCGACCAAAACATCATAATCATCCACAAATCCTCCAAACCCTAAACCTAACCCTAATTTCCATTTTTACCATTTTCAAGTCTTGGAGTCCCATAAAAACGACTAGAAACATAAGAACAAGCATAAATAGAAGTATATGGGATGAATTTGACTTACCAAAACCTTCACCTAGTCTCTAACCCGAATTTGACCCGAAATGGCTAGAAATCTTGCACTTTGAAACTCAAATTTTTGATATGTTGTTAAGATGAGGTTGATGATGAAAACCCCAAACAAAATCTTGCTTAATTCCCAATATATGAGATAGAAATCTAGAGAGAGAGAGAGATATATGTTTGTGTGTGTTTCTTGGAGGAGAAAAGAGAGAAAGATAGAAAGATAGATAGATAAGAGAATGAAAGGGAGAAAAGGGGAATAAGGAGGGGAGATTGGGTCTTGGGTGGCTGGTGGGTCGTGGACTACCCACGGGCCGACCTGCTTCTCATCCCAAGCCAAATTACAAACGTTAGGCATTTAAACACCGATTAAAACATATTATCGACCCGACGAGTATACCACGTTGTCATTTAATCACAAAACGACCCAACTATTTCATTAACTTAAATTGTTAGTCAGATTGCACGTAAAGTCAAATGGTCAAAATTCACGGATGTTACAATTCACCACCACGCCACCACCACCGTCACCTCCGCACATCGTCGTCACCACTGCCGCCGTCACCACATCTTCGTCGCTACCACCATCACCGCCGCATCGCGCGGGCATTCGTCTAGTTAGGTTAAACGTTGCTGTTAGAAAAAAAACATTAGTTTGAATATTTTAATTTTTTTAATTATCATAATAATAAATTAAATTTTTAATAAATTATTCCTATTTATAAATTCTTTTTATTCTTTGTTTTAAAAACTAGGTTTTAGGTCCGTGTCTAATACACGGTGGCTTACGATGTTATCAATATTAAATGGTAATCTATTACGGTTTAAAATTTAGTTTACTGTTTTTAATAATAAAAAGTTGATTAATATATTAAAATATTGAGTTTATATTGAAATATTTTAAAAAATATATGTCCATCGAAGTTGTTTTCTGTGACATATTTAAGATATTTGAATATTACAAAATTATAATATATCTATCAAGTAGATTGTGACATACTTAACGATATATATATAAATATTAATAAATTATAATAGGTCACTATCATTTTATTTGTTTTATTGTTACGCATGGTGTGTTATGTTTTTTTTATACAACTAGAAATAATATCTCATGTTTAGATGAAACATATACTAAATATTTCAATTAGAAATGACAATATTATATGTGTTTTTTATAAAGATTATATTTTTACATATTTTGTTTATATGTGTCATGACAACTCCAAAAAAATATTTCGAAAAAAATAATTGTACAATTACTTTTAAAATCTTAATATATTTATATTAATTATTTTATTTATTTTATTAATTAATTATTTATATTATATTATATTATATTATATTAGATATATTATATTATATTGATATTATATTATATTATATTATATTATATTATATTATATTATATTATATTATATTATATTATATTATATTATATTATATTATATTATATTATATTATATTATATTATATTATATTATATTATATTATATTATATTATATTATATTATATTATATTATATTATATTATATTATATTATATTATATTATATTATATTATATTATATTATATTATATTATATTATATTATATTATATTATATTATATTATATTATATTATATTATATTATATTATATTATATTATATTATATTATATTATATTATATTATATTATATTATATTATATTATATTATATTATATTATATTATATTATATTATATTATATTATATTATATTATATTATATTATATTATATTATATTATATTATATTATATTATATTATATTATATTATATTATATTATATTATATTATATTATATTATATTATATTATATTATATTATATTATATTATATTATATTATATTATATTATATTATATTATATTATATTATATTATATTATATTATATTATATTATATTATATTATATTATATTATATTATATTATATTATATTATATTATATTATATTATATTATATTATATTATATTATATTATATTATATTATATTATATTATATTATATTATATTATATTATATTATATTATATTATATTATATTATATTATATTATATTATATTATATTATATTATATTATATTATATTATATTATATTATATTATATTATATTATATTATATTATATTATATTATATTATATTATATTATATTATATTATATTATATTATATTATATTTGTTAACCTGAAGTTCGATTAATAATTATTAAAAAGTTACCCGTAATTATGTGTGCATATATATTATATTATATTATATATATTTGTAACATTCATGATTTTTACCGTTTGACTGTGCATGTAATTTGATTAACTATTTCAATAAACGGAAATTTGGACATAATTGTGTACATTTATCTGTAAATTGGGCCAATTAAAATGTCATATTTGAATTTCTAGAATTAAGCCCATGTTGCAAGACCATGATGTTGGCCCATATGTGATAAGGAAAATATATTATAAGACGATAATTGAGTAACTATGCTAACAGGAAGAAACGTATATGAGAAGCCTTAAGTATAATGAACAGTTCCAACAGTGTCGGTGGAACAGTGACGGTGAAACAGTGTCGGTGGAACAGTGTCGGTGGCTAGATGATAATTTCATTAATAGGACAAAAAACAGACACAACCTTTATATTATATGAAATGATTTATCCATATTATGGATTTATAATAATAAAAGTTGTACGCTCGTGAATATTTTGTTTGTGTTATTAATTTCGGAATCAATTAACTAGCTAGATATATTGTACATACTAGTAAAATAAATATGCAATTGTGTACTTAAATTAGTTAACTAATAAATATATAAATACATGTAATTGATTTATAACCACATAGATAAAAGTAATTATACTTATATAAACTAGTTACTACACTTAATTACACAAATAATAAATCAAGAATCAAAGTTTAGAGTCAACCAAAGTCAATTAGTCAAGTCAAGTTTGTGTTCTTGACATAAACCCCACACAAACTAACCAAGACTTGGATTATAGCTTGTAATCATGCAATGAACATGTTCCTACTGAATTCTAGTTTGTTTTAAGGCCAAAGTTTCAGCCATTACACTCAAAGATGAGTTGTAAACACATGATGAACACCTCATGGCCAAGGTGTGTGTTCTTGGCACTTAGTTGCAACTCTTGGGCTATATAAGCAAGCATTTGATGATCATTCTATCATCCATCTCTGCTCTTTTCTCTCTCTCTCACATTCATAACACAAAACAATCAAGTTCATAAAGTCTTGGGTTCATCACTTGAAGTTTCAAGATGAATTTAAGGACTCTATAGGACTGAAATTTTCAGTCATCTTGCAAACATCATAGAAGATTCATCTGGACGAATTAGGAGACGTATCTTATATTTTTGGAAAGGTCCAAGTGTCAGTAAAATTTGATAAGAACGGAATTTCTTCTGGTTTTGCTCAGAAGAGTGCCAAAAATGACGATTTTCAGAACTGGTCTGATTTCTGACGAGGCTACAGGTTTGTTTTTGTAAAAATCATAACTCTTTCATTAAAGCTCTTCAAGAACCAAACCTTACATTTTTGAAAAGGCCATTGAGTGCCCAACAAATGTCTAGAACTAAGTTTTGTTGTATCTAGTCTTCTTGACTTCCCAAAGTCGTTGTCTAGTAGATGGCGCAAAGCTGGGAACATGCTGAAATTTACCTATTTTGCACTTAGGCTTTGTGGTAGCTTATAAGTTGATCTTATACTTGTTCTAGGTAACCGGGAGTACATTTTGAGCATAGTAAAGTACTTGTACTAGTACTTGGAATTGCTTTACTTCCAGGTGAGTTTCGTAAACCTTCCCTACTCAATTGAGATTCGGGCTGAAAAGTGTACATGTTTGTTTAACTGTTGATTGTTGATTTGATTGATTGTATGATTGAATTGTTGATATGGACATGTTAGCGCATTATTCATTATATAAGTCGCACCGTTAGCGCATTGTTTACGATGTAAGTCGCACCGTTAGCGCATTATTTATTATATAAGTCGCACCGTTAGCGCATTGTTAATTATTAACTATGTAAGCCGCATCGTTGTTGATCGTTATTGATTGTTATAGAACGTTGTTGAACGTTATATGGAATCGTTATTATTGAACGTTGACTTGTATTGAATTGTGATAATGTGAAACCTTATAGGTTTTCCTTTGATGTGATTAGTTCTCCTAATCCTCACTTATTGTTAACGGTTGTTATCCGACACGGTTATCCCATATTACTTGTCCCTACGAACTCACCAACTTTATGTTGACGTATTTTAGTACACTTTCAGGTAATCAGGTTAATCAGAGACAAAATGGATGATTATGTGCTTGCATTGCTAGGATTGGACTAGCTTTGGACTTCTGGATCCGTGATCCTTATTTCCCTTTAACGGGTTATGCTTAGGATCAACTACTATCATTTAAACATTTTCATTTAATATTGATTGAGTGTGTATCTTTGATAGATATTGATTATTGTATACATTTGAGTGAGTTTATGGATTGTTTCAATCCTATGAATGCATATAGTTTGACTCTACATAATTCCCATGTCGTGCTGTGCTTTTCTAAGTGATACCCCATGATTCCGCCATGTTGGGGTGTTACAGAATGGTATCAGAGCCGTGGTTGTAGAGAGCTAGGTGGATTGACCTAGTCTATAGCCATTACACCCACATTTCATATTAGCATGCATGATAGGAAATTTTGTGTGCAACGTGAACTGTATGATGCATAAAAATGGTTTAAACTGAGGTTACTCATAGAAAAGAATAAAGTTGACTAAGAACTATCGAAATAGAGATTTGTTTAATAAAAATTGGAGTCTTACAACCTTGAGATACACCGGCTCACCTATTTGAACAAACTCTAAGAGAGGTATAAGTCGGAGTGCGCTAGCCTCCAAAAAGGGCGGGTTTTTAATTGCGTCCTTCGCAAACCTTTGCCCTTGCGCTTTTTTGTGCGTTCAAATGGAGCTACCGAGCTCTCTTGTGTTACTAAGACTATAAAAATAAATTTTATTAAACATTATGTTATGAAGATTTGCATGAGTCTTCATACATAAACTTTTGATTCACATCAAATGCATTACCCATTTAAAGATAAGTCATTACCACAACTTGATGGACGTATATGATAGTGTCGGGATACACCGTGAATTGTGGAATTATTGTGATAAACGTTGATGTGTGTGGAATCTTGGATGAATTTATTATTTGTCCCCCAGCAAAATGAAATGATGGCATTAATGGAGTATAACATTCGATAACCCTAGAGGCGCCTTTATGGTTATCCTATGTCATATAAAGTTAATGATCTCATGGATTGCGCCTCGTGGATAAAGTATAGTAGCTAACCCGGTATGTTTAATGAGTGTTGGTTAGGTGGAGGGTTAGCCGCTGGTACACCCTGTATACATACCCGGTCAACACTTAGAGAACATATCGGAATCGAGTCTTGACATCCATTCAATATATTAACGGTGTGGAGGGTTAGCCGATGGTACACCCTGTATACAAACACTTTTAATGTGTCGAATGTTGAAGTTAAAATTCGGACTATGCTTTACCCACCTTGTTATGACTTGACCCTTTTATTTATATAGTATTGAATGTTTTCGTGATTGTATTGTTGATTGTAAATTGTACGATTGCTGAAGCCTTAGATTATTGCCATGATAATATCCCTGTAGAGATAACTATATTCATGCAATGATTTATAAGGACTTGATGTGAAAATTGTGTATTACTTGAAGGTCAATTTTGATATTCAAGTGTAAACTGTGTGGACTTGAATTTTATGTTAATGGTAGTACAGGCATAGGGTATTTTGAACGGGTTGGTAATGCGATGGGCTGACCAATGGTATGCTTTATATTATAAGCATTACCGGATGGCCCATGTCTAAGCTATATTACTTATAATTGTCTACAAATTATCAGTCATTGTTGGAATAACAGTATGAGAATAAGATCTAGAATACATGCTTATTAAGGTCTTAGATTACTTATAATTGTCTACAAATTATCAGTCATTGTTGGAATAACAGTATGAGAATAAGATCTAGAATACATGCTTATTAAGGTCTTAGATACTTATAATCTATAATTGTAGACCAATGATTTATTATGAACTATAGACTAAATTCAAACTTATAGTTACGATTGACTGATAGAATGAGCTAAGATTTTTGGAGACTATAATGTTCAATTAAAGTGAGATACTATGAAATATTAAGAGACCTAGTGTGTTAAGAGGCATTTTTACGAACATGAAGTTTGAGTTGGTAATTTAACGAATGTGTTCAAGAAATGACTAGAATAAGAGCAAACACGATGGTCGTAGAAGATTATGAACTTAAATGATTATATGCAGGAATAAAGTCTTGTAGTTTTTACTCTTAAATGATTTGTACTTTAAGGTAAGAATACATGATTTTACTATGAAGTACTATTCGCTTATATAACGTAAGCAATGACGTCAAATGAAAATAATTTTTCAAAATGGCCGACAACAAATAAGATATCTGGATCTTGATGGAACAAGATAAAGTAGGATGGCTTTATCAGACTATTTTGATAAAAGCAATAATAAAAGTGTTAACTACAAACAAATTATATATAAATTTCGCAATAAAGAAAAGAGGGAAATAGACATATGAAGATCACTAACTGTTTATGTAATCCTACTTTATAGTTTAAGTAGCCAAATTCCTAAATCTATGAAGATCACACAATTATCTATTCAATGTATACTTGTTAATCCCATGTTTAACCCAATGATCTTTCAAGTCAATTGGACAATCGAGATCGTACCCTGCTAACAATAATTTCTCTATGACCTTTGAGAATGTACTACAACCCATTCTTCTCCCCGGCAACCTTACAATACGACTTGGCCCGACATATGTTGGCAACGGATACATGGAAAGAGTAGCGGTACAACAAGTGGAGGTCCATCCCTCTGTACTCCACCCGCGACAGGTCCTAGGTATCCCTGTGCATGAGCATATCGGTGTTGGCATCTCTGATATGTTCATTTCTTCCCCAAATACTACCAAAGTAGTATTTTGTTTCACAAACTGGTAAGACCTTTTTGACCTTACATTTCTTTGGGCTTTCGAGGACGATACTTTTGCGGACTTTTTCTTACGACTATAAAGCTTACAAATATAAGCCCATGAGTCTTCTACGTGCTTCTCAAACTCTGGTCCATGATTCATTATCGTATCAACCGGTTCCACCCTGTTCGAGGTTGAGACTTCATAATATGTGTCATTAATTGGATTGGGGTATAGTGTGGGCGAGTCTGACATTGGACGTTTGCCTGGTGCCCTGTTACCCTCCTCGAAAGATTCTGGTTGGAATGATGGTTCCGGTTGGAATGTTGATTTCTGGAATGTTACTTCTGGTGTATCGAAAGAGAAGTTTTGATATAAAGGGTTCATAGGGATTGGAGATGAAACTCCATGATGTACTGCATCAACAAGAGTTGGGAACGATGCACTGACATTTTCTGTTGGGGGTTCTAACTGTGATGTTGGTGCTGTATTTTGGAGAAGCCAGTCTTGGCAAAAATCATCGATTGATGTTCCCCATTCACTAGTACCAATCATCTGGTTTTGCCATGCGTCCATGATTATATTGAGTTCTTCTTATCTACAATAAGTTTTGGTCAGACAATTGACATAACAAATACATAAGAAACATTATCAACAATATTATTCTGATTTAAAACACATTCTGGACAACTTAAGATCTGATTTATAAAAATTTATAACAGATTCCAAATATTTCTATAAAATCCCTCTTGATTTCAAGAATTAGGAGTTCTGTCAGAGCTCGACCCTGACATGTTACTTCCCCCAGCATCATCTCTTTTTCTTCTCTTAAGAGGTGGAATATTGGGATTTTCTTCTTCTTCTTCAGATGACATAGCAAAAATGGACTTCTCCCTCTGAGAGAGATTATCTTCGTCTTGCTGAGCTAGGGCTCTTGCAAACTTTTCATCTTCTTTTATTTGACGATTCACAAGGATAGATTCCTCCTCTTCTAAAAATTTAGATAAAAGTTTTGCTAACTTTTCATCGTCAGAAGTTTGTTTCTCAAAAAGGTGGACATCTTCGTCTACCATCGCCTTGTAATCTTCAAAGGAAATACCTAACATTACGGCCTCCTGCTTAATCCTTTTGACCCTATTTGTTTCAAGATCTTCAAGATCCTCTTGAGTCATTGGCCTTTTTGCCTTTTGGATCGCTCGAAGAGGCACCGAAATTTTTCATTATCTTATGATAAATCGGTGGAACAATATTGTTAATTAAATGAACATGACTTAAAAGATAAAAGTTTTATATAAACATATAAATAGATAGTATATTATCCAAGATGAGAAAGAGTACAAAAATATAGCTTACCAAAGAGAAAGTCGGAGATCTGTTAGAACACAAGCTGGCTATGAACGGAATAGCTAAAAACAAATTAGCAGATGAAGAACTAAGTAAATAAAAGAGATAGAGAAAGAAGATTTAGTGTGCATTCTTCCTTAAGAAAACGCGTTTCTATTATAGAGGATGAAAAGGGAAATGTAACCTGAAAGAACGGACAAGTGTCCATAAACTACAGAAATTTTAATCATTTCTACGGTAATTAGTAATTACCGAATTATATATATAAAATTTCTAAACTTTATCATCCCTTTAACCAAGGTTGAAAAGAGCTGAACAGTTTACTCAAAAGCATATACAATGTCGAGAAAATCCTCAACTTAATTAATAGCTTAATGAATAGACCGTCTTCCACACATCACTATTTTTCTTCACTGCTTCTTTTTCAAGAACCATATCAATTGCTAATTCATCTTTTTGAAACCTAGATGAATTTTTGATCCAAACTATTGTTTCAGGAGTGATCCAGGTAATATTTGTTTCTTTGACCGTGGATCACTTTTAATGATTGAATTTAAGAAAATGAGACAAATATGGGAAATTCTTTTAACTGGGGAATTTCCCTAATCGACAACAATCCCCAAAAGAGATCGAAGAAAGTTGTATTTCATTATTCGTACAATACAAGTGAAACTTGTTACATTATTTAAACAGAAATACAACAATTAGGGATACAACATATTTAAAAACCATACAAAGAAACCCAAGTGGTGACAAACAGTAAGGGAACCACGCCAAGAACGAACGCGACTAACCACTGAATAGCCTCATCCAATGGAAGTTGAGCCACAGTAATTAACCACACTATGATAATAATGTAGATTACGATTAGGAAAGGATTTAACATTTTCGATATTAGGTTTCGGGTTTCAGTTAGATTCTGAAGAAAGGAAAATGTTAAGTTGATATGGCATGGAGAAAAGTATGTTAAGGTATTATTATATAGTCTAAAAAGGAGCCGTTTCTAACGGTCAAATATGGAAGATAAAGTGAATTTGAATTTTGTATAGTGTTTTAGTCAGACTTACCTGTGTCTAGACGAATCGGTTATGCTATACTATAAGTGTATAAGTGGTCTATACTATATGAGTATAAGTATATATTTTTAAATTACTCGATACGGTCTAGATTTCGAGGTCGAAATCCTTTTAACTGGGGAATAATGTAACATTCATGATTTTTACCGTTTGACTGTGCATGTAATTTGATTAACTATTTCAATAAACGGAAATTTGGACATAATTGTGTACATTTATCTGTAAATTGGGCCAATTAAAATGTCATATTTGAATTTCTAGAATTAAGCCCATGTTGCAAGACCATGATGTTGGCCCATATGTGATAAGGAAAATATATTATAAGACGATAATTGAGTAACTATGCTAACAGGAAGAAACGTATATGAGAAGCCTTAAGTATAATGAACAGTTCCAACAGTGTCGGTGGAACAGTGACGGTGAAACAGTGTCGGTGGAACAGTGTCGGTGGCTAGATGATAATTCCATTAATAGGACAAAAAACAGACACAACCTTTATATTATATGAAATGATTTATCCATATTATGGATTTATAATAATAAAAGTTGTACGCTCGTGAATATTTTGTTTGTGTTATTAATTTCGGAATCAATTAACTAGCTAGATATATTGTACATACTAGTAAAATAAATATGCAATTGTGTACTTAAATTAGTTAACTAATAAATATATAAATACATGTAATTGATTTATAACCACATAGATAAAAGTAATTATACTTATATAAACTAGTTACTACACTTAATTACACAAATAATAAATCAAGAATCAAAGTTTAGAGTCAACCAAAGTCAATTAGTCAAGTCAAGTTTGTGTTCTTGACATAAACCCCACACAAACTAACCAAGACTTGGATTATAGCTTGTAATCATGCAATGAACATGTTCCTACTGAATTCTAGTTTGTTTTTAAGGCCAAAGTTTCAGCCATTACACTCAAGGATGAGTTGTAAACACATGATGAACACCTCATGGCCAAGGTGTGTGTTCTTGGCACTTAGTTGCAACTCTTGGGCTAAATAAGCATGCATTTGATGATCATTATATCATCCATCTCTGCTCTTTTCTCTCTTTCTCACATTCATAACACAAAACAATCAAGTTCATAAAGTCTTGGGTTCATCACTTGAAGTTTCAAGATGAATTTAAGGACTCTATAGAACTGAAATTTTCAGTCATCTTGCAAACATCATAGAAGATTCATCTGGACGAATTAGGAGACGTATCTTATATTTTTGGAAAGGTCCAAGTGTCAGTAAAATTTGATAAGAACGGAATTTCTTCTGGTTTTGCTCAGAAGAGTGCCAAAAACGACGATTTTCAGAACTGGTCTGATTTCTGACGAGGCTACAGGTTTGTTTTTGTAAAAATCATAACTCTTTCATTAAAGCTCTTCAAGAACCAAACCTTACATTTTTGAAAAGGCCATTGAGTGCCCAACAAATGTCTAGAACTAAGTTTTGTTGTATCTAGTCTTCTTGACTTCCAAAAGTCGTTGTCTAGTAGATGGCGCAAAGCTGGGAACATGCTGAAATTTACCTATTTTGCACTTAGGCTTTGTGGTAGCTTATAAGTTGATCTTATACTTGTTCTAGGTAACCGGGAGTACATTTTGAGCATAGTAAAGTACTTGTACTAGTACTTGGAATTGCTTTACTTCCAGGTGAGTTTCGTAAACCTTCCCTACTCAATTGAGATTCGGGCTGAAAAGTGTACATGTTTGTTTAACTGTTGATTGTTGATTTGATTGATTGTATGATTGAATTGTTGATATGGACATGTTAGCGCATTATTCATTATATAAGTCGCACCGTTAGCGCATTGTTTACGATGTAAGTCGCACCGTTAGCGCATTGTTTACGATGTAAGTCGCACCGTTAGCGCATTGTTTACGATGTAAGTCGCACCGTTAGCGCATTATTCATTATATAAGTCGCACCGTTAGCGCATTATTCATTATATAAGTCGCACCGTTAGCGCATTATTCATTATATAAGTCGCACCGTTAGCGCATTATTCATTATATAAGTCGCACCGTTAGCGCATTGTTTACGATGTAAGTCGCACCGTTAGCGCATTGTTTACGATGTAAGTCGCACCGTTAGCGCATTGTTTACGATGTAAGTCGCACCGTTAGCGCATTGTTTACGATGTAAGTCGCACCGTTAGCGCATTGTTTACGATGTAAGTCGCACCGTTAGCGCATTGTTTACGATGTAAGTCGCACCGTTAGCGCATTGTTTACGATGTAAGTCGCACCGTTAGCGCATTGTTTACGATGTAAGTCGCACCGTTAGCGCATTGTTTACGATGTAAGTCGCACCGTTAGCGCATTATTCATTATATAAGTCGCACCGTTAGCGCATTATTCATTATATAAGTCGCACCGTTAGCGCATTGTTTACGATGTAAGTCGCACCGTTAGCGCATTGTTTACGATGTAAGTCGCACCGTTAGCGCATTGTTTACGATGTAAGTCGCACCGTTAGCGCATTATTCATTATATAAGTCGCACCGTTAGCGCATTGTTTACGATGTAAGTCGCACCGTTAGCGCATTGTTTACGATGTAAGTCGCACCGTTAGCGCATTGTTTACGATGTAAGTCGCACCGTTAGCGCATTGTTTACGATGTAAGTCGCACCGTTAGCGCATTATTCATTATATAAGTCGCACCGTTAGCGCATTGTTTACGATGTAAGTCGCACCGTTAGCGCATTGTTTACGATGTAAGTCGCACCGTTAGCGCATTGTTTACGATGTAAGTCGCACCGTTAGCGCATTATTCATTATATAAGTCGCACCGTTAGCGCATTATTCATTATATAAGTCGCACCGTTAGTGCATTGTTAATTATTAACTATGTAAGCCGCATCGTTGTTGATCGTTATTGATTGTTATGGAACGTTGTTGAACGTTATATGGAATCGTTATTATTGAACGTTGACTTGTATTGAATTGTGATAATGTGAAACCTTATAGGTTTTCCTTTGATGTGATTAGTTCTCCTAATCCTCACTTATTGTTAACGGTTGTTATCCGACACGGTTATCCCATATTACTTGTCCCTACGAACTCACCAACTTTATGTTGACGTATTTTAGTACACTTTTCAGGTAATCAGGTTAATCAGAGACAAAATGGATGATTATGTGCTTGCATTGCTAGGATTGGACTAGCTTTGGACTTCTGGATCCGTGATCCTTATTTCCCTTTAACGGGTTATGCTTAGGATCAACTACTATCATTTAAACATTTTCATTTAATATTGATTGAGTGTGTATCTTTGATAGATATTGATTATTGTATACATTTGAGTGAGTTTATGGATTGTTTCAATCCTATGAATGCATATAGTTTGACTCTACATAATTCCCATGTCGTGCTGTGCTTTTCTAAGTGATACCCCATGATTCCGCCATGTTGGGGTGTTACAATATTACATTATATTATATTATATTATATTGTACTATCCGTTTATTTAATCCGATTCGATTGATCCGTCCGTTCCGACCAGTGTAAGAAGACCGATTTGAAACCCGGTCTGATTTTCAAAACATTGATTTAAATATAACTAGATTATGAACCCGCGTAATACGCGGGGAATACATTAAAAAATATAATAATAATTATGAAATAAAATATCTAACAATATTGATTTATTTTGATGATTGGATGGATGATAAGACATATACCTTTATACCTTACAATGTATGTATATTGTACTCTACTATTAATATTAAATCTATATCTACGTGTATATATATATATATATATATATATATAATATATAATATATATTATATATGTATATATATATAAAGGAAATGATAAATTCTCCTAACCAAATAGCCTAATAATCCTCCTAAAACATTAAGAAGGTGACATGTGGTATCCACTAATTCTCTTTCCTAATCTTGCCCCCTGATTTTTCCACGTGTCATCATCTCATAATTAGGAGGATTATTAGGCTATTTGGTTAGGAGGATTAATCATTTCCCATATATAAAACATTATTTATCCTAGCATTATAAAGTCTTTTCAATTTAAAGCTATCTTTAAACATTGTCACGTAGATTTTTATCCTATGTGTCGTCTCTATATTTTTTGATAATATATAAATCCATAAAGTTATATTATCTAAATATATTACATTAAATAAAAATAAATATATATGTACAAAATTTTAAAAAAACAAAAGTGAAAAATGAAAAAAAAAAAAAAAAAAAGAGTAAATGCTCAGGAACCCCTTAGTCCCGTAGAGGAATATTGTCTCTCAAGCTAGCGACCCTGCAACGCTACCTGACGGTGAGACCTTAGAAACCTTGGCTGGTTGAATATGCTTTTGCAAAGATTCGAACCTATGTAATGTTATCACCAAGTCGCTTTTTAGGGGGGCAGATGGCCACTGGGTTGTATCCCATATGGTTGAAAAATCAAATCCTAATATCAAAATATAAAACGTATAAACTTAAAATCTATTTTTAAAATTGAAATATATTTAGATTTCAAAATATTAATATTATATTCTACTCAACTATATATAACCAATAACTAAGCCTCTTACTAAAGTTAACTGAGGAAAAGAAGGTCGGGTGATCTTCATCTCCGGAGTGTAACAAGGAGAAGAAGGTCATCACATTGATAATTTGATATATATATATATATATATGTGAATATTTGATCTCTATCATATATGGAAAGGATATATTATGAACCCAAAAATTGCAAGAACCCTTATAAATCTTCTTTAAATGAAAATTAAAATGGTATTTTAGTAAAATCATTAATGATTTACTATATAATTGCTTACATATGTTCATATGACTATTTATGTATATTTTGATCACTAACTGTCTCATGAAATATTTATATATAAAATACTTTGCATACATGGCTATTCATGTATATTTTGATCACTAACTGTCTCATGAAATATTTATATATAAAATACTTTGCATACATGGCTATTCATGTATATTTTGATCACTAACTGTCTCATGAAATATTTATATATAAAATACTTTGCATACATGGCTATTCATGTATATTTGATCACTAACTATCTCATGAAACATTTATTTAGAAATATCTTAACCATCATGGCTCCGTCATAGATTAACATGCTTTACCTATAGCTTACGGGTTACGCCTTTTGAAAAAATATATAAAAAATATCTGTTTTTGGAATGAGTTAATTAAAAAGAGAATTAAAAAAGTGAAACGAAGAAAAAAAAAATAAAAAACAAGCTAAAAGAATAAAAAAAATCAAAAACTAACCTTCGCTACATTCTCTCCTTAAGGTTTCTTCTCTTTTGATATATATATATATATATATTATATATATATATATAGATACGAAAGTTAGTAGTGGTGGTTGTTGAAATGTTATGTGTATGTTTTATAATTAAAATGGTGGACAACAGGTGGTTGTTGAAATGTTATGTGTATGTTTTATAATTAATTAATTAATGTATAGGTGAGAAGAAAAAAGAATAAAATAAGAAAGAAGATGATGGAAATCAAAAGAATATAAAAATAAGAGGTTGTGAGGAGCACGCAAAAACACGAACGGCTTTTAAATATATATAGGGAATATATAGGAATACGATAACATCAATTTTTTGTAAAAAGAAAAAAAACTTAGCTGTCAACTACAAATCCTCTCTTTTTAATTATTTTTTTTTCATTTAATTAATTTATGGCATCATGATTCTTAATAATTTCTTAAAACTAGCAAGTCTAATATAACCTAACTTTCAATTTCATTATTTGATTTTGCTTAAATAACGCCTCACTATTTCTTGAATTTGACGGAGACCATTATTCTCACCAATTATCAGTTTATCACACATTTCATAAGTTCAATATACATGCCGTAAGTTATGGATCATAATTTGTTGGATTTTCTTTCTACATATTTGGGATTTACTAATATGTCGTTATTGATAAATTTCATATAAATTTTAGCATATTTTGGTTGTTTGAAGAAAGCCCCATGTTAGTAAGGTGTTTATTTGTGTTTAATTTTTTTAGGGTAAATTACAAAAATGGTACCTGAGGTATGTCAAAAACTACACCCATCACACCTACAACTCAAAAATTACGCGAGACATACCTAACCCTAACGGAAGCTAACTGGACGTTAAAAGGGCATCTGTGGGTATGTCTCGCGTAATTTTTGAGTTGTAGGTATGATGGGTGTAGTTTTTGACATACCTCAGGTACCATTTTTGTAATTTACCCATTTTTTTATTTGGTTTGCTTTATAAAGCCTACATATGCGTATGTCAAATGTTCGATATTACATTTTATGTGTATATATTTGCCCACTTAAATTCACCTCAATGGCCAGCCTGCTACTAGCACAGCCATCATGCAACAAAAAATTTCTACCCGCTTCATCAAAACGAGATTTACCAATTCAAAATAAAGATAGAGATAACAAGTAAACAAGAGTTACTAACAAAGTCATTTATAGAAACATATTTTACGATGCAATGAACTGAAGCAAATAGGAAAGGATTATACCTCTACAGGGATGATCAGGAATCCAACAAAGAGAGAAACCGCGCAACCAAAATTCAATAATATTACACCTTGAGCTTTAAAGTGTGAATATGCCATGAAGTAAGACGAAGCCGAATTTGGTTTTTTGAATGAAGGTCAAGAAAGTCGAGACTTGATTTTGGCAAACCCCGGTTCAAAGTGGGTCAAAGTCAATGACGGGTTTGGCAAACCCGACTACACCATTTTTCTTACATAAAAAAAGTTCCAACCCCTCCAATTGGGAAACTTGGCAGAAAAAACCACCATTTCAAAAAATAATATCTACATAATTTGGAAGGTAGGGAATGGGTGAAACTTGGCCTAGATGGGGTATGTGAGTCATGACTGGAATATAACTAATTCATTATCACTGAAAAGAGGTGGACAAAGTTGCAGAGGTATGGATTTGCAGGTAACGACCAGTGAAGAATAGCAAGATGATTGATGTAACAGAGATGCGATGCTGAATTGTTGAAGTGGGTTTTGATATCTACAGTTATGTAATAGTTTGTACCCAAATTGTGCCCTGGACGGTTAGGAATTGACGTAGCTATGTTGTCTTTGAAGAGTTTTTCCTTATTTGTTTGGTCAACTGGACTCTCCTTTGGGTGTAGGCGATGTCTTAGGAAGTCTGATTGTCTATGTAAATTTTTTCCTGTATGTGTGCATACAGAAAAACAGAAACTTATGTGACTAGACTACTTGATCGTTATATGGTTCTTACCTCAAAAGAAAACAATCCGAGCATGAACAGCTCTGACAAGGATCGGATTGCCAAAACTGCCCCGAATAGGCTTCAATATAGCACCCTTTATGGACAAAGAGGCCGTGAATCTACAAAAAGAATGCTATAATAGCAGGTTTAAACAGTTTGAATAATTTGGGGCTGATTTTATAAGAGGCCTTAAAAAAAGCTATGGCATCCACATGCTACATGTCACAGCAAGAACCAACTCTTCCACTTACTTGGAAATTGAATTGAATTGAATTGGCTGAATTACCTTGACATTATCCTTGTTGGGGTTATGTGGGTACCAATTCAGGGATCAAGGGGTTTCATCAATCTACCTTTTTACATGTCACAACAAATGAAGTCAATTAAGTGGAAAACATCCAATCTCAAGAAAAATTCACAGAATATTTAACATATCGCAACCATGAAATAAGAGAAACATCATACAGCTACGATAAAAGACAATCATGTAAAAGTTGTGAAAATTCACCGAACATAAACTGTTCAATAATCAAACACATGAAGCTACAGTCACTTTCCACGTCTCTCACACAGGTCGTTGCTTAGGCAGAAAAACAGAAAGGGTTCATTAACTCAATTATCACTCTCTCTATTACTTTTAAAGGAAGTCTCGTCGCAAAAAAAAACCATAAAAAAACATTTCTTTATATCATGCCTAGTCTGCATTTCAAATATTGAAGTATATTGATAGACATTTAAGTATCACACAATTGACAACGATATATATACGGACTTATATGTGCTTAAACGGCGAAACAAATGCATCCTGATCTTGCCCTTAACTGTACCACAAACAATGTGCAAAAATTGAAAAAATAAGGTAAATTGGTACGAAAATCATGGGCACCATAGTAAGGTTAAATCTACAAAAACAGTTCTATTAAGGCAAACTAAATTGCTGACTAACCGATGGTTGATTTCTAAAATCGGCATGGCACAAACCAAGATTAATAATGAAACTTTGATCCATATTGTACATATGAAAGCCACACAAGCAGAATAGCAGAACTGTAAATCACGTTACAAAACCACTTGAGTTAGCTCAAGTGGCCAGCCCCCACCTACAAAACCCAGGCCCCACTATGCAATGTCCTTTATGTGGCGTAGGCTCTATCTTCTTGCAAGCATGACTGAGAAACATTTAGGTATTAGCACAAATGGGGGATATTGGTTGGAGGTGTTTAACTGGAACATGTGTGGCGTGGCATGTGCATGCTAGCACCAATGCGGTACCGGGGATCAAGGAGAGATTTAGACTTTTTTTAAAGAAGGAAAAACAACATATAAAGAGATTGGTATCTAGTAATTAGGAAACAATATGCAACTAATATCTATTTAATAAGCAAAACATCATTCAACTACTCAAATCCACAATCACTTTTTTGTGTTTTTCTTAAACATTTGTTGTCTACATAGCGAAATTGGGAGAATCCTTCAATTCTTTTGGCACAAGCTTGCTAATCAGTTTAGAGAGAGTGGTACCTAGTGATCCAGCAGCGATTGCGTCAATTAACAAAGATAATGTTGAAACATCAAGCGAATAACCCCTTCCATCCATTTCCTGTAAAAGCATCTCTACATCAACATGGTGCTTGTTCTTTAGATAACCTTGAAGAAGAACATTGTAAGTAACACTATTTGGCGAGCAACCACTCGCGTCCATTTTTAGAAACAACTTCCTTGCATCCCCCCACAAACCTTCCCGACACAAACCACTAATCATGATATTATATGTCCGGACATCAGGTTGCAAACCTTTAACCATCAGGTCTTTGAAAAGATCCCTTGCAATATCAAACTTTTGGCATTTGCTTGCTCCATTAATAAGAGTATTGTATACAACAATATCTGAATTTAGCATGCTATTACCCATTAAATTGAACAAAGAGATGGCATCTTCTAGTAGATGGTTGTTGCAAAGACCTTCCAGAATAATGCCATAAGTCAATTGATTTCCAGCTTGGCCTTGCGCTCGCATGTCATCAAAGAGTTTACGTGCAGCCCCACAACGTCCTGCCCTAAACAATCCTTGTAACATGGTGTTGTAAGTTACTGTATCTGGTTTCAAACCATTACCAGTCATTTCACTAAACATTTGCAAGGCTTCATCTATCTTTGAATTCTTGCAATAACCATTCAAAAAACTGCTGTACGTAACAACATTAGGGACGATACCTTTAAACACCATTAAATCAAAAACTGTCTTTGCTTTGGTCATCTCACCTCGCAAACAGTAACCATCGATAAGTGAGTTGTAAGTCACTATGTTAGGAACCTTGCCTTTCTCAACCATGATGTTAATAACACTCTCTGCATCTTTCACTTTACCTTCTTTACAGAATGCATCAACCAATATACTGTAGGTATGAACATCGGGAGAGATCCTATAATCCTCCATTTCTGTTAGCATCTTACACACGTCATCCCACTGACTTAATTTACATAGGCCAGAAATCAAAGTGCTGTAAGTGACGACATCAGGTGCAATGCCTTTATGAAAGACCATCTCTTTATACAGTTTAAAAGCATCATCGATCATTTGGTCCTTGCAAAGACTATCGACGATTGTGCTATATACAACAACATTAGGTTTACAGCCTCTTTCATCCATCAGCCTAAGCAAAGAAATGGCGATAACATTATTGCCGGATTTGCAAAGGCCTTTGATCATTGTGGAGTACATAACAACATCAGGTTCACAAAGTTCAAGTTTGATAAGTTTCTTAAAGAATCGCTCAGCCTCAAGAATGCGATCTTCTAGGATGAGCCCGTCTAAGAGTGTACTAAATATGAAGACATTTGGTACAATAGATCTTCTGAAACAAAGACCTAAAAGTGCAAAACCGTCGTTGGTTCGATGCAAGTGACAACAACACTTGATGGCAATGCTGGTGTGTAAGTTCTATGTTTCAGACAATTTGGTTGTAATCAGCTTTGTAATGTTCTATGTTTCAGACAATTTGGTTGTAATCAGCTTTGTAATGTTCTATGTTTCAGACAATTTGGTTGTAATCAGCTTTGTAATGTTCTATGTTTCAGACAATTTGGTTGTAATCAGCTTTGTAATGTTCTATGTTTCAGACAATTTGGTTGTAATCAGCTTTGTAATGTTCTATGTTTCAGACAATTTGGTTGTAATCAGCTTTGTAATGTTCTATGTTTCAGACAATTTGGTTGTAATCAGCTTTGTAATGTTCTATGTTTCAGACAATTTGGTTGTAATCAGCTTTGTAATGTTCTATGTTTCAGACAATTTGGTTGTAATCAGCTTTGTAATGTTCTATGTTTCAGACAATTTGGTTGTAATCAGCTTTGTAATGTTCTATGTTTCAGACAATTTGGTTGTAATCAGCTTTGTAATGTTCTATGTTTCAGACAATTTGGTTGTAATCAGCTTTGTAATGTTCTATGTTTCAGACAATTTGGTTGTAATCAGCTTTGTAATGTTCTATGTTTCAGACAATTTGGTTGTAATCAGCTTTGTAATGTTCTATGTTTCAGACAATTTGGTTGTAATCAGCTTTGTAATGTTCTATGTTTCAGACAATTTGGTTGTAATCAGCTTTGTAATGTTCTATGTTTCAGACAATTTGGTTGTAATCAGCTTTGTAATGTTCTATGTTTCAGACAATTTGGTTGTAATCAGCTTTGTAATGTTCTATGTTTCAGACAATTTGGTTGTAATCAGCTTTGTAATGTTCTATGTTTCAGACAATTTGGTTGTAATCAGCTTTGTAATGTTCTATGTTTCAGACAATTTGGTTGTAATCAGCTTTGTAATGTTCTATGTTTCAGACAATTTGGTTGTAATCAGCTTTGTAATGTTCTATGTTTCAGACAATTTGGTTGTAATCAGCTTTGTAATGTTCTATGTTTCAGACAATTTGGTTGTAATCAGCTTTGTAATGTTCTATGTTTCAGACAATTTGGTTGTAATCAGCTTTGTAATGTTCTATGTTTCAGACAATTTGGTTGTAATCAGCTTTGTAATGTTCTATGTTTCAGACAATTTGGTTGTAATCAGCTTTGTAATGTTCTATGTTTCAGACAATTTGGTTGTAATCAGCTTTGTAATGTTCTATGTTTCAGACAATTTGGTTGTAATCAGCTTTGTAATGTTCTATGTTTCAGACAATTTGGTTGTAATCAGCTTTGTAATGTTCTATGTTTCAGACAATTTGGTTGTAATCAGCTTTGTAATGTTCTATGTTTCAGACAATTTGGTTGTAATCAGCTTTGTAATGTTCTATGTTTCAGACAATTTGGTTGTAATCAGCTTTGTAATGTTCTATGTTTCAGACAATTTGGTTGTAATCAGCTTTGTAATGTTCTATGTTTCAGACAATTTGGTTGTAATCAGCTTTGTAATGTTCTATGTTTCAGACAATGCACTTTCTATTATGCTTTTGGCACTTTGGTATCTTCTAAATTGTAACCTTGTATTTTGGCACTTTTGTATGTAAATATTAGACATAATTTACTGCATTTTGGTATGTAATTTCAATACTTTATTGCATTTTGGTATGTAATTTCAATACTTTATTGCATTTTGGTATGTAGCTTCATGTAAATATTAGACACTTTGGTATGTAATTTCAATACTTCATTGCATTTTCTGGGTTGCTGTAAATATTATCCAGGGAAAACACTAACAGGAAAAACAAGAACAATGAACCAAAATATAATCCATCTACCTAAACCAACCGAATTAACTTGTACACAACCAAAAACATATGAAAAAAACCCAGCTAAGAATCAAACACTAACAGGAAAAAGAAGAACAATGAACCAAAATATAATCCACCTACCTAAACCAACCGAATTAACTTGTACACAACCAAAAACATATGAAAAAAACCCAGCTAAGAATCAAACACTAACAGGAAAAAGAAGAACAATGAACCAAAATATAATCCACCTACCTAAACCAACCGAATTAACTTGTACACAACCAAAAACATATGAAAAAAACCCAGCTAAGAATCAAACACTAACAGGAAAAAGAAGAACAATGAACCAAAATATAATCCACCTACCTAAACCAACCGAATTAACTTGTACACAACCAAAAACATATGAAAAAAACCCAGCTAAGAATCAAACACTAACAGGAAAAAGAAGAACAATGAACCAAAATATAATCCACCTACCTAAACCAACCGAATTAACTTGTACACAACCAAAAACATATGAAAAAAACCCAGCTAAGAATCAAACACTAACAGGAAAAAGAAGAACAATGAACCAAAATATAATCCACCTACCTAAACCAACCGAATTAACTTGTACACAACCAAAAACATATGAAAAAAACCCAGCTAAGAATCAAACACTAACAGGAAAAAGAAGAACAATGAACCAAAATATAATCCACCTACCTAAACCAACCGAATTAACTTGTACACAACCAAAAACATATGAAAAAAACCCAGCTAAGAATCAAACACTAACAGGAAAAAGAAGAACAATGAACCAAAATATAATCCATCTACCTAAACCAACCGAATTAACTTGTACACAACCAAAAACATATGAAAAATACCCAGCTAAGAATCAAACACTAACAGGAAAAACAAGAACAATGAACCATAACTTATATTCCATTCATCTTGCATATTACAATACAAATATAATCCATCTAGCTAAACCAACCGAATTAACTTGTACACAACCAAAAACATATGAAAAAAACCCAGCTAAGAATCAAACACTAACAGGAAAAAGAAGAACAATGAACCAAAATATAATCCACCTACCTAAACCAACCGAATTAACTTGTACACAACCAAAAACATATGAAAAAAACCCAGCTAAGAATCAAACACTAACAGGAAAAAGAAGAACAATGAACCAAAATATAATCCACCTACCTAAACCAACCGAATTAACTTGTACACAACCAAAAACATATGAAAAATACCCAGCTAAGAATCAAACACTTCTTCAACTTCTTTACTTGCCCATTTTTTTCCTTTAAATTTTCCTCCATAGTGTTCTTAGCTCTTAGCAATCTAGGTATAATGTCCATAGATCTTGTACACATTGGTGGATCAACCCACCCAATAAAGCCACAATTATTTGATCCCTGTTAAGCTTAAACATTTGATTTCCAAGAAAATAACCAAATCAAAATATTTACCATTAGGGTTTTTGATTACTTACAATACGTGGACAACAATAAAATCGACGACCTGGGTTCCTTGTAGTCCATGATGTTCGAATGATTGAAGCCCTCCCACACGCACAGTGAACAACCATATGTGATTAAGGTGGAGCGAATGGGAGAGAAAGAAGAGATGGAAGTTTTTTGGGAAAATTCGATTTTTAATTTGTCTGGAAAATGAGATCGATTCGTTTTTTAGGGATATATAAGTAAAATGTTGAAAGGGAATTCCAAAATTGCCCTCACGTGAATGGCACGTGATAGGGCCAAACGGAACGTTATAACGGCAAGGACGAAAAGACAACCACAAGGATGATTTTAGCCAAAAGATAACGGCGAGGACGAAAAGTGAACAAACGAGAAACCACAGGGACGAAAAAAGTACTTAACTCTTCTTATTAATATAAGTTATTAAGATGTATTTGTGGAAGTAGATATGAAAAAAATACGACCAAATGTGCCAAAAACTCTTGAAACCCGCCAAAAATAGACAAAAAATCTTTGAAATTCTAAAAAATATTAACAATCTAAACGTTATCATTTGTTTCCGCCAATACGAGACTAGTGAAAAAAATTGCTACGAGTCACATTCTATCCAGATTACAACACTCCTCTAACGTGGCACGTAAGATAATGTGGCACCTTAGAAGGCTCAGAATCCCAAAACTTGATATTTAAGCCATATGTGACGCATAATTATTTCTGAGGGCGCATTTGATGTCTATATATATATATATATATATATATATATATATATATATATATATATATATATATATATATATATATATATATATATATATATATATATATATATATATATATATATATATATATATATATATATATATATATATATATATATATATATATATATATATATATATATATATATATATATATATATATATATATATATATATATATATATATATATATATATATATATATATATATATATATATATATATATATATATATATATATATATATATATATATATATATATATATATATATATATATATATATATATATATATATATATATATATATATATATATATATATATATATATATATATATATATATATATATATATATATATATATATATATATATATATATATATATATATATATATATATATATATATATATATATATATATATATATATATATATATATATATATATATATATATATATATATATATATATATATATATATATATATATATATATATATATATATATATATATATATATATATATATATATATATATATATATATATATATATATATATATATATATATATATATATATATATATATATATATATATATATATATATATATATATATATATATATATATATATATATATATATATATATATATATATATATATATATATATATATATATATATATATATATATATATATATATATATATATATATATATATATATATATATATATATATATATATATATATATATATATATATATATATATATATATATATATATATATATATATATATATATATATATATATATATATATATATATATATATATATATATATATATATATATATATATATATATATATATATATATATATATATATATATATATATATATATATATATATATATATATATATATATATATATATATATATATATATATATATATATATATATATATATATATATATATATATATATATATATATATATATATATATATATATATATATATATATATATATATATATATATATATATATATATATATATATATATATATATATATATATATATATATATATATATATATATATATATATATATATATATATATATATATATATATATATATATATATATATATATATATATATATATATATATATATATATATATATATATATATATATATATATATATATATATATATATATATATATATATATATATATATATATATATATATATATATATATATATATATATATATATATATATATATATATATATATATATATATATATATATATATATATATATATATATATATATATATATATATATATATATATATATATATATATATATATATATATATATATATATATATATATATATATATATATATATATATATATATATATATATATATATATATATATATATATATATATATATATATATACATAATATTAAACATATATCATATATATGCATCATATATTACATTTATATGGTTCTCATATATATATATTTTATATATTATATAAATATAACTATATATATATATTGGTGTACATTAATAGCTTTTGAAGTAACATTGACATTAGGAATATTGACATTCATGATATTTGCGTTTGTGACCTGGGAGTTTTTAGGTCATAGGAGATTATGAATAATTTTGAATTTGTAGGGTTGCTTGGTGAGTGATCAACGTACTGCGCCAAGTTGGTTTCCCGATTAAGCCGTTTGAAGAATGCTAAGAAAACCCAACAACCACACGTGTAAAGTCTAGTGCACTTTTTGGGCCCGGTTGGTATCATTAAAATATTTTGCTCAATTTACTGACTCATTGACCCAAAATGGGTCGCTCGGGGTGACTAGTTAGTTAGGATACTCAACCCTTAGTACAAATTCTTAATAAGTCTGTGCATACGGTATACACTTCCATATGATAAAGTCTTATTTAACTATTTGAACTAATGTTATATACACAACATACCCAACTCACTTAATCAAATGTTAAACGTACCTAGCCTCATCAAGAGATTTGGTAAACAAATATGCACGTTGATGTTTAGTGAGATTTGCAATATATACACAGAATGCAATGGAACAGAAAAGAGCTTTACAGACTCTGGTTTTTATGTAAAACCATTTGACTATTTACAATGACTCCTGACTCTAAACATACTCATATATTACTTACAATGATGATGACCCATAGTCCATAGACTTTGGACCCTCATGGATTAGGAAATTATAATTCGATACATTGCTCATGGTTGCGTAATCTGCACCAGAAACCCAAGCAGGTATAAAAGGTGTCTTATTCAAGGTCAGATAGATGAATATTCCACCCCAAAAACATATGATATAAATGTTCAGGTGACATCAATATATGCTAAATTTAAAACCATCCAAATAAAAAGTTTAATAAGTAACGTGATAACCACGGGCTTGCATAATTCAGTACGTGAAAACCTTGGGATTTAAATTTCTATTCGCCAGGTACTAAACAAACTTATCTAGAGAGAGCATGATAGGTACTTCCATCATCAACCCAAACCAAAGTAATAGCAAAAAAGGATACCACAGATGGAAAGTGGTGTCATTTATTAAGAGTTGAGAACTTGCAAATGATGCAATCAATACAGCAAATAAGGTCAATAAAGTGGCAAAGATCCTCTACCGAGAAAAATACGCACAATATGTAATAGCTAGGAGCCATGAAATTTAAGAAAAACATCACACGGCTACCATAAAGTAACTTAAACCCACAAACACTTTCTCTCAATCTGTCTATTACCCATTAAATTGAACAAAGACATTGCGTCTTCTACTAGATGGTTGTTGCAAAGACCTTCTAGAATTATGCCATAAGTCAATTCATCTGGAACTTGGCCTTGTGCTCGCATGTCATCAAAGAGTTTACGTGCAGCCCTACAACATCCAACCTTAAACAATCCATGTAATATGGTGCTGTAAGTGACTGTATTGGGTTTTAAACCATTATTAGTCATTTCACTAAACAGTCGCAAGGCCTCATCTATTTTCAAAGCCTTGCAATACCCATTCAATAAACTGGTGTAAGTAACAACATTAGGAGCGATACCTTTGGATACCAGTGTATCAAAAACTGTCTTTGCTATGGTCATCTCACCTCGCAAACAATATCCATCGATAAGTGAGTTGTAAGTCACTATGTTAGGAACCTTGCCTTTCTCAACCATGATGTTGATAACATCCTCTGCATCTTTCACTTTGCCTTCTTTGCAGAATGCATCAACCAATATATTGTAGATTTGAACATCTAAAGAGATTTTATAATCCTCCATTTCTTTTAGCATCTTATACACCTCATCCCACTGACTTAATTTACAAAGGCCAGAAATCAAAGAACTGTAAGTGATGACATCAGGTGCAATGCGTTTTTGAAAGACCATCTCTTTAAATAGTTTGGAGGCATCATCAATCATTTGGTCCTTGCAAAGACTATCAATGATTGTGCTATATACAACAACATCAGGTTTACAGCCTCTTTCATCCATCAGCCTAAGCAAAGAAATGGCAATAGCATTATTACCGATTTTGCAAAGGCCTTTGATCATTGTGGAGTACATCACAACGTTAGGTTCGCAAAGTTTCCGTTTGATGAGCTTCTTGAAGAATCGCGCAGCCTCAAGAATACGATCTTCTAGGATGAGTCCGTCTAAGAGGGTACTAAAAATGAAGACATTTGGTACAATAGATCGCCTGAAGCAAAGGCCTAAAAGTGCAAAACCGTCATTGGTTCGATGCAAATGACAACAACACTTGATGGCAATGCTGGTGGTGTAGTGATCAACAGGAAGGCCAATTTCACACATCCGTTTGAAGAGATGAATGGAATGTGAAAAATGATTCATTTTGGTGACAGAATTCAAGAGCTGATTGAAATAAATAACAGAAGGAAGAGGGGTTCTCTGAGACATTTCATCGAACAGGTTCAAGGCATCTTCCAGTTTTGAAACTTTTTGATATTTAGAACGAGGAAGAGGAGAAATTGAATGGAGATGGATAAGATGTGAACAAAATCGTAAACCTAAAGAGGAGTTTGAGAATAATGTCGCCATCTCCAATCAAATTCCAAATACAAACCTCCAATTCAATAACTATCCTTGAGTGTTACTACACTATTTTAGTTATATATATATCTTATAAGCTGATAATCTCCGATCTCAACTTTTTAAGACAGAAAGATAAATAAAAAAAAATCAGCTGACCTGAAAGTAATTCGATAGAATGAACGAGCGAGCTTGATGGAATATCTCTATGATAACTACTTACATTACAATTTTACCGTTAATCCAAGTTATTTTACATCTAATAGATATGAAAATTTGAGCTTAATTGAGTTTTATTGGGAAAATTAGAGTTTGGTGTATGTTTTGAGTGTGTTGAAGATGACAAGAAGAAGGAAATATTTCTATTACAAATATATTTACAAGTCCAAGTTTTACTTAAATCATTTGCACTTTTGCAATAATAATACAAAATGTAACTTAATTTTAAATTTAACATCACAATTTATATTTCTAACAAGATACTTTAAACATTAGGTTAAACATTGTTGTTAAATTTTGTTTTTATGCTAAACATTCTTTTAAAGTTTATAAAATAGTTATATATTTACCATCAAATTTGATTGTGAGTTTTTGGTATTAAAAAAATTCAATATTTATGCACGTTAACTAAGGCCGTATTCAACATTTCTCCAAAGAGAAAGGCTAAAGTTTTAGAATTTTCTAATTATCACAATAATTATATTAATTTTAATACTTATACTTATTAATAGCTTATGATGAATTAATTCTTAATAATAAAAAGGATGATATGATTTGTATACCACCAACATGTTTTAGGATGTTATACAATATGATAATGTAAATCACGTTTGATTGTATGTGACAAAAAAAAGTTAATGTAAAGATCACCTTGTTAATAAAATCATAACTTAATTAAGTTGTTAGTGATTTAATAGATAAAATAATATAAATTAATTATCTATAACTCAAATTTCTTATATATATATACTCTCTCTCTCTCTCTCTCTCTCTCTCTCTCTCTCTCTCTCTCTCTCTCTCTCTCTCTCTCTCTCTCTCTCTCTCTCTCTCTCTCTCTCTCTCTCTCTCTCTCTCTCTCTCTCTCTCTCTCTCTCTCTCTCTCTCTCTCTCTCTCTCTCTCTCTCTCTCTCTCTCTCTCTCTCTCTCTCTCTCTCTCTCTCTCTCTCTCTCTCTCTCTCTCTCTCTCTCTCTCTCTCTCTCTCTCTCTCTCTCTCTCTCTCTCTCTCTCTCTCTCTCTCTCTCTCTCTCTCTCTCTCTCTCTCTCTCTCTCTCTCTCTCTCTCTCTCTCTCTCTCTCTCTCTCTCTCTCTCTCTCTCTCTCTCTCTCTCTCTCTCTCTCTCTCTCTCTCTCTCT
>CM067173.1:119115269-119120269 GCA_034093135.1 Erigeron breviscapus
TAGTAAAATAATTGAGTCTCGAGGGCAACCCAAAAGGACTGTGCTTCTATCAATTATAGTTATGGCTTAGACACCTAATCCAACAGTCTCCCACTTGGATAAGTCTAATAACTATTATTGCCAATATAACTTCTTAATTGATCAGCAAATTGTAGCCTCCAAAAGCCGTTGTCGAACTCTGACCTAGTCAGTTATGTGTCCTAAGATAAGAGATCATATAATCCTTCGTTCTACAAGATATCATTTGAACATGAGACATGGAACATAATCAATCTCATTGTCCAGTACGTTGTTTCCTGATTTCTGATTTGTAATGACATAGAACTTCTAATTGAACACATCAATTTAGTCCTGGTCGGGCCCGACACTATATGTCAACATCAAATCATCGAGGGGCCCAAAGATTATATGATCCTAGCATGCTGATTGTGTTTAACCCTACTCAGACCCTTTGTGAGTGGATCTGCAGGATTCTCTTCAGATGAAACCCTCTTCACTACGAGGTGACCTTCTTCTATCTTGTGTCTGATAAAATGGTATTTTCTGTCGATATGTCTAGATCTGCCATGATCTCTTGGTTTCTTTGTCAATGCAACCGCTCCTTCATTATCACAGAAAATTTCCATTGGCTCCTTGATGGTTGGCACAACTCCAAGATCTCCGATGAAGTTCTTCAACCAAATTGCCTCCTTTGATGCTTCGCTCACCGCTATGTACTCTGATTAACAAGTAGAATCAGCCACCGTGTCTTGCTTGGAAATTTTCCAAGTAACTGCTCCTCCATTTAAGGTAAAGACCCAGCCAGATTGGGAACGAAAGTTGTCTCTATCTGTTTGAAAGCTGGCGTCACTATACCCAGTTACTCTCAATGTATCACAGCCACCAAGTATTAGAACCCAGTCCTTAGTCCTTCGTAGATACTTGAGAATATTCTTAACCGCTACCCAATGAGCTTTACCTGGATTTCCCTGATAACGACTGACCATGCTCAAAGCAAAGGACACATCAGGACGAGTACATGTCATAGCATACATGATAGAACCAACAACGGAAGCGTACGGAATTCTACTCATTTCTGCTATCTCTTCATCTGTACTCGGACTATGAGTCTTACTCATTTTGGTATTACTCTGGATGGGCAGTTCTCCTTTCTTGGAATTATCCATACCGAAACGTTTCAGTACTTTATCCAAGTAGGTACTCTGATTAAGTCTAATTAGCCTTTTACTCCTGTCTCTTAAAATTCTTATTCCCAGAATATAGGCAGCCTCTCCTAGATTCTTCATAGCGAAACACTTTCCAAGCCAAGACTTAACATCTTGCAAAGTTGGAATGTCATTTCTTATAAGAAGTATGTCATACAATACAAGAAAGGTGACTATGCTCCCACTAGCTTTCACATATACACAGGACTCATCCTCACTTCTAGAGAAGCCAAACTCTTTGACTTTCTCATCGAAGCAAAGATTCCAACTGCGAGACGCTTGTTTTAACCCATAGATGGATTTCTCAAGCTTGCACACTCCATTGGGAAATTTTGCATCCACAAAACCTTCTGGCTGACTCATGTAAACATCCTCAACCAACTTTCCATTAAGGAAAGCAGTTTTGACATCCATCTGCCAAATTTCATAGTCATGAAATGCAGCTATGGCCAGCATTATCCTAATAGATTTTATCTTAGCCACTGGTGAGAAGGTCTCATCATAGTCAATCCCTGGGGTTTGAGTAAAGCCCTTCGCCACTAGTCGTGCTTTGAATGTGCTTACATTACCATCCATGTCGATCTTCTTCTTGAAGATCCATTTACAACCAACTGTCTTCCGACCAGGTTGTTGATCAACCAAGTTCCAAACTTGGTTGTCATACATGGACTTGATCTCGCTGTCCATTGCCTCTTTCCATTTGGCTGCCTCAGGGCTCGCCATGACTTCCTTGTAGTTAGTCGGCTCATCCAAATTTACCAGTGTATTGTCACTGATAAACGTGTCTTCATCTGCAGTTCTATGGAGGAAACCATAGAACTCAGTTGGCTTGCTAACTCTACTAGAACGTCTAAGAGGTAATGAAGTGTCAATGGGTTCAACTGGAATCTCTTCCTCTGGTTGAATCCTAGCGGTTTCAGAGGTTCCTTCATCGGCTGACTCTTGAATTTCTTCAAGGTCAATGGTGCTCCCACTGTCCTCTTTGCATATGAGCTCTCTCTCGCGAAAGACTCCTCTCCGTGCTACAAAGACCTCGTTCTTACTAGGTTTGTCAAACAGATATCCAAATGACTTCCGTGGATAACCGATGAAAACACATCGCTCACTACGAGGTTCAAGCTTGTCGTGAGTTTCTCGTCTAACGAAAACTTCACAACCCCAAACCTTAATATGTGCTAACGAGGGAACTTTCCCTGTCCACATTTCATGAGGTGTTTTGGCAACCTTCTTTGTTGGAATAAGATTAAGAATGTGGGCGACAGTTTCTAAGGCATACCCCCAGAATGAGATTGGTAGTGAAGCTCAACTCATCATGGAACGTACCATGTCTAACAAGGTTCGCTTGCGTCTCTCAGCCACACCATTAAGTTGTGGTGTCCTAGAAAGTGTCAATTGTGAAACTATTCCACATTCCTTGAGATAGTCATGGAACTCGATACTAAGATACTCTCCGCCTCTATCTGATCGGAGCATCTTTATTTTCCTTTCTAATTGATTCTCGACTTCTTGCTTAAACTCTTTGAACTTTTCAAAGGTTTCTGACTTATGCTTTATTAAGTAGATATAACCATATCTGCTATAATCATCAGTAAAAGTCACATAGAATCGATTAGCATCCCTTGTGGCTGATCTAAAGGGTCCACACACGTCTGTGTGTATGAGATCCAACAAACCTTCACCTCTTTCACAAAATCCAGTGAAAGGTGATTTTGTCATCTTACCCAAAAGACAAGATTCGCATGTATCATCTGACCTTAGGTCAAATGATTCCAACACCCCATCCTTTTGGAGTTGAGCCATGTTGTAACACCCCAAATTTAATAAGTAATATTATAATCTATCTACAATATTATTCTATCAATATTAAGTTTAGTTTTATAAAGTTGTTTATTAAATAAGTTGTGGAGGTTGAAAATCTAGTAGTATATTTTAAGTATTTGAGACTAGAGGGGCCAAGGATGTAAATATTCATCTAAATATAAATTAATATATTTTAGATATATAGATAATCATGTATATATATTTATTATTATTCCTAAACATCTAGAAAGAAAAAGAAAGAAGCAGAAGAAGAACGAGAGAGAGAGAGGAAGAGACGAGAGAGATTGGGAGAGAAAGAGAAAGAGATCATGGAAAGAAATGGAAGAATAAGAGAAGAAGGTTAATTTACTTTCATTCTAAGCTTTAGGGATGATTGACCTTATTAATCTCATTTCCAATCCAAGGTAAAATTCCCATTTCTTTAATATTTAACCTAACAAGATTATTTTGGGGATTTAGATGTGAGGATGGTGATTATTTAAGTTATGGTTAGGTCATAATTCGAATTACATGTATAGATTATGATTATTGTTGACTTTTAAGATTATGGGTTAGTAAGAGAAGTAAGATTTTTGATGAAATAAAAGATGGGTTATGTTTCTATAATGTTGTTATGTATATATAATCATGATTGAAGTGAAATTTTAGTAGCAAATTGCTATAGTGGATTATAGACAAAATTAGTAATATTGTATGACCGTTTGACTTTAAAAGTCAAGCTGGTCATGTTGAACTAAATAAGCTAAATTGACTAAGAAAAGTAGTTAATGCATCTAATATTGATGATTTTACATGTGAATGTTTATAGGTGACAAGAGTTGGAAGCTAGATTGTTAATAATATCTTTGGAGTTGCGCAAGGTGAGTATTATAGGGATTAAACGGGTTAGATGGTTATATGGCACCGGATTACATCCGTGTAAGAGGTGTCATATAATCAAGTGGAGTTTTCATTGTATATGTTATATACTAACCATTTTAGTTGTTTTGCATCATAGGGATATTCTAGCTTCGTGCTAGATTTCAGTTGTTAAGTGCTACTATGATTGCGTGCTAATGTGGTTATGTTCTTGAGTTGTTATATGTCTAAGTTGTTAGTTGTTGAAGTTGAACGGATCCGTTACAGTTGTAAGTTGCATCCCTATGATTGCTAGTGGAGATAGTTGATACTAGCCATGTGCTAGTTAGTTGATAAGTTGTTACTTGTTTAGTTGCTATAATATTCACTAAGCTTTATGCTTATTCCCAAGTTGTTTACTGTTACTAGGTAGAAGCGGGTCATGAGACAAGGGTGAGTCTAAGAAGAAAATGTCAAGAAAGAGACTTAGTGTGGATTTACATGGCTTGAGACTATTTGTAAGTCTCCTTTAAACTTCCGAGATGATATTGAACTTGATGTAAATCGCCCGTAAACAAAATGGTTATAATTGACTATTCAAATATTTTAAAGATATTTGTTGTAAATGGTTGGAGATCAACCACGTAAATGTATGTTGAGTAAATTCAAGTAGTGGATTCGTTTGGATCAAAATGGATGTTTTAAATAGTAGACAATTGTGGCCATGTAGTCGGTCATAAAACAAAAGTCATGTTTTACCCATTTTGTATGTCTTATAGTTAAACAACTTATTCGAACCAACTAGCTCGAATTTGGAAATAAAAGACTCCAGGTTGTTTTAAATATCATGTCATATAAGTTGGTATGTTTTTATGGTTTAAAATTGAGTCTTGGTGAAGTTTGTCAAAGTTGCCACTTTACGGGTTGTGCGGATAATATGACCCGTTTGGCCCGTTTAAGTCAAAATTCTTAAAGGAATGGTTTCATTGTGTCTTAAATGATGTTTTATGATATTTGACATACTTTAGTGGCATAAGGTTGAGTTTTGAACTAAATTGAGTGTTTGGACACTATTTGGTAAAAACGCCAAAATATGACTTTCGGGCCTACTTTGAGAGCCTGCAAGTTTCACATGGT
>CM067173.1:119127769-119128875 GCA_034093135.1 Erigeron breviscapus
TTTTACATTTTCCTTTGTGTGAAACTATATTTCCACACATCCAAATCAACCATCGTTCTTTCTCAACTAAGCCATGGCCACTCACACATTTATTGCACTTGAACATTCAATCGAGCTTTTGTCAACGCAAATTGAACAACTTAACAGTACTATAGTATCACTTGCTACTGAACAAACCACCTCGTTTAAGTCTCTTACTTCCCAAATTGACCAAATACACTATAGCACTCCTTTTCTCCTAGCAGCTGATAGAGCACTATTGAGAAAATCTATCGATAAACAAACAAAACTTGAAGCAGAAATTAGAGAAATTAAAGGGTTGTTGTATCAACTTGCTGATTTCTCACAATCTGAAGAAGTTGAAGCAACAGTTGACCCAACTGTTTTCAAGGGAAAGAGACCTATGTCATCACCTTTTCCTATTATATTTCATGAAAATTTTGAAACACTCCGAAGTAGTTCTCAAGACGTGATCCTCAAAGAGATTATAGAACGTCAGAAAATACAAGCGATAGAGGAAGAGGCTTCTCTGAAGTTAGCTAAGGAACTACTGCTTGCAGAAGCAGGAGAAACAGGTTTTGAGGTGCAAACACCAGCAAGTCAACATGTCAACATATTAGAACTTGCTAGTAAAAGAGAAGCTGAGTGGTATGCCAAAATGGCTAAAGGTGAAGCAAGTCTAAGGGAGTATCTACAGAAAACTATGGGAGAAGAAGACACTACTCTTAGAGGCGACGAAAGTAGCACTCCTCTACTTTCTCAAAGACCCGTGAAAAGACTAAGAACTGTTGGCGCCTCATCATCCGCTCCCGATATGCTTCCACCAGCTGACGATGATGCCTTGTTAAATCTTCAGCTTCCAAAGGGCATAGTGTTTGTGGAAGGAAGGGTCTTAAGTAGGCCTGCTGGGATCTTCTACACTTCAGAGGATGGGGATGAGAAGTTCTTTCGTTTAAGCGAGATCGATAAGGCTTCTACTCATTTTTTAACAAACATTTGGAAGATTTGTTCCAAGGATCCCAGTAATACCAACTTCTTAAGGCAGATTGAGCAAGAGTTAGCCAAGCCACACCGAGCCACTTAGTCCAGTGTATGTTCCAGTTGAG
>CM067173.1:119129875-119171643 GCA_034093135.1 Erigeron breviscapus
TATAACCTGATCAGTGTCAGCCAACTTTGTGATGATGGCTTCAGAGTTTTGTTCGATATTGCTCAAGGCACCATATTTAACAAGGATCGGAAAGTGGTGATGGTTGCACCAAGAAAAGGTAATGTGTACATCATGGATATGGAACCAGCTCCAAAAGAGCAGTGCTTCTATACCAAAGCTGATGAGGACACCAACTGGCTGTGGCATAAAAGAGTATCCCATCTTAATTTCAAAAATATTAACAAGTTGTCTCGCAAACAACTGGTTGATGGGATACCACAGATTTCTTTTAATAAAGAAAAAGCCATGTCCAGGGTGTGAGATGGGCAAGCAGAAAAGGGCCAGTTCAAAACTAGGCAAAACTTTAGCATCACTGAACCTCTTCACATGCTACATATGGATCTCTTTGGTCCAGTGAATGTTCAAACTAGAGCTGGGAAGAAATACACTCTAGTTGTGGTCGATGAATTCACCAGATACTGTTGGGTGGGATTCCTTAGATCCAAAAGTGATGCACCTGCTGAAATCATCTCTCTCATCAAGAGAATTAAACTCAAGTATACTCGAAAATTCTGTCAGTTGCGAAGTGATAATGGTACTGAATTTCGAAATAAGGTACTTGAAACATTTTGCAATGACACTGGCATCTCTCAAAACTTCTCATCAGCACACTCTCCAGAGCAGAATGGAGTTGTGGAAAGAAAGAATCGCACACTGATAGAAGCCGCCAGAAGTATGCTATCTGAATCAGGTCTTCCCACCAGTTTTTGGGCTGAAGCAGTTGCAACTGCTTGTCACACCCAAAAACCGGTCAGTCTACATCAAGAGACATAAGAAGACTGCCTATGAAGTACTCAGGAATCGTAAACCAAATATTGGATATTTTCATGTATTTGGTTGTCCAGTTATATTTTAAACGATTCCAGTCAGCTTGGAAAGTTTGATGCAAAAGTTGATGAAGGGGTATTTTTAGGTTATTCAGATATTCGAAAGGCCTTTAGAGTTTATAATTATAGACTCCAAAAGGTTCATGAGACAATTCATGTCACATTCGACGAATTAACTGAAGCAATCAACAAGAGACCAAGCCTTGATATCTCTCCAGTCATTCCAATAAATTTTGGTGAAACTGACCAAGTTCATCAGTCAGTTGTTTCACCAAAAGATGTTTCCAGTTACAACCAACTGGAACCAGTTAAGAAGAAAAGCACCACCAGTGACACATCATTCTATCCCTCCATCAATTTCAACTTACCACAAGAATTGGTGATTGGATCTGATGTACGTGCCACTCCAATATCAGCACCAGTTCGAACTCCAATTTCTCCAGTTCTTCAATAAATGCCTTCTAATGAAGAATTTCATGATGCAAATCGTGACCTCATTGACTCTGATGAGGATGTAGAAGTAGTTTGGACCGATCCTCCTCTAGAAGCTACTGCAACTGAAGAAGATCGCCAGGTGACTTGCACTGATATTGTTTACACCAGCCTAGTCAATACACTAGATGGACTCAAGCACATCCAATTGAACAGATTGTGGGAGATCCAAATAGTGGGGTTCAGACTAGAAGTGCCACCAGTGAGCAATGCTTAAACGTCACCTTCTTATCTCTAATTGAACCAAAGAAGATTGACGAGGCTATGGCAGACCCAAGCTGGGTGGAAGCTATGCAAGAAGAGCTCGTCCAATTTGAAAGTAACAATGTTTGGGAGCTTGTTCCTTGTCCACCAGGGTTAAAGAAAGAACCTATTGGTACAAGATGGGTCTACCGAAACAAGATGGATGAAGATGGCCATGTGTAAGAAACAAGGCCAGATTAGTTGCCCAGGGTTATTGTCAAGCAGAAGGCGTTGACTTTGATGAAACTTTTTCTCCAGTTGCAAGACTTGAAGCCATCAGAATATTTCTGGCTTATGCAGCCCATCTGCAGTTCAAGGTCTTCCAGATGGATGTCAAAAGTGCGTTCCAAAATGGAACATTGGAAGAAGAAGTTTATGTTAAGCAGAAACTCCAGGCTTCATCAACGAGAAGCATCCTCACTGGGTATATAGACTGAACAAAGCTTTGTATGGTCTAAGACAAGCCCCAAGAGCCTGGTATGATACTTTAACTAAACATCTCCTTAAAAATGGCTTTCAAAGAGGTGCAATAGATAATACCTTATTTATCTTGAAAGAAAGAGGTAATATCTTATTGGTACAAATTTATGTTGATGACATTATATTTGGTTCAACTGATGATGTAATGTGTAAAAAGTTTTCTAAAATCATGTCATCTGAGTATGAGATGAGTTTAATGGGAGAATTAACATTTTTCTTAGGTCTTCAGATTAAGCAAACTGAAAATGGAATTTTCATAAACCAAGGAAAATATGTCAGACATTTGTTAAGAAAATACAAATATGATTCAATCCCATCGAAAAACACACCTATTGCAGCACCATTAAATTTGGACTCTGACCCAACTGGCAAACCAGTGAACATAACTGACTATCGTGGTATGGTTGGTTCACTGATGTATTTAACTGCCAGTCGACCAGATATAATGTTTGCAACATGTCTATGTGCCAGGTTTCAAGCTAACCCAAAAGAATCACACTTGCACGCTGTTAAGCGTATCTTTAGATACCTGAAAGGGTGTCCTAATCTTGGTCTTTGGTACCCCAAAGGCTCAGGATTAGATATAATGGGTTATTCAGATTCAGATCATGCAGGTTGTAAGATAGATAGAAAATCAACAACTGGTGGTTGTCATTTCCTTGGAGGAAAACTGGTAAGTTGGACTAGCAAGAAGCAGACTTCAGTCTCTATGTCCACTGCTGAGGCAGAGTACATTTCTGCGGCCAGTTGCTGTGCCCAGATTCTCTGGATCAAGAACCAGTTACTAGATTATGGTCAAAAGTATACAAGGACCCCAATCTTTTGTGACAACACCAGTGCAATTGCTATATCTCACAACCCAGTGATGCACTCCAAGACAAAGCATATTGACATCAGGTATCATTTTATTCGTGATCATGTTATGAAAGGAGACATTGAAATTCATTTCATCCCCACTGACAAACAGCTCGCTGATGTTTTTACAAAACCTCTTGATGAGAAAACCTTTAAATATCTCATCAGCGAACTGGAATGTTAAATCCTTAAAACTGGAGATTTTTTGTTATGAACGCGTTAGTGACACTGATGAAGTTCTCCAGTTGAGGAGGTCCAGATAATCTTTGTTCGCCAGGCTATCGAACGCCTTTGTGATACTATCCTGGCACTAATTGATTTCTGGATCATCATTTTAGCGGGAAAGACTCAAAAATAATTTTCTGACTAAAATTCGTTTTTGTTTGAAAATGGCAACTGGAGAACTCTCCAGTTGGAAACTGGCACTGGACTAATCCTCCAGTGACCAAATTCAGTCTTGTGTTATTTTTTATAACGTTAGAAATACTTGGTCAATATTTGTGACACGTGATGGTACTCGAGTGTTTTAAACCACTTGGTATCGTCATCTGACGTGTTTAAAGTCATTTTGGTAAATGAACACTGTTTGTTTTGGGAAAATTAATGTTAGTGGGCGTGTGGGTAAGATAAGCCGTCGTAGCATTTAATGCTGACACAATTAATTATGTTTTGTAAAAATATCTACAAAATTGATTTTGTTAATAAAATATAATTTTTTGGTATTACATTGGGATCTTGAATTCCTTATAAATACCCTTATTTACTCCGAACACATTTACTTTCCTTCACATTCTTTCATTTACTTCCCAATCATCTAAAAAAAATTGCCTCATTTCTCTCTGCTTCATAAATCAAGAACCCTAAATTCCTAAATTTCAATTTCATTTTCAAATGGCTCTTAAATCATCCCATTCAAGAGATGTAAATCCCTTAACTGTTCCATATGCTCCTTCACCAGATGTCAAACCGGCATCTGGTGCTCCTAGTAACTCTTCGCTCATCAAACTCAATCCAAATAATCCGATGGCGAGTTTACAAGGATCTCAAGGGTCCAATACCCTTATTGGAAGAATTCAAATTTTTTTGAAGGATTCTCCAATAGGACCCTCATTCTCTCTAAACCCACGCAAGATGTTTCACGACTACTTGTGTGAGTTTTGGTACACTTCCACTCTTTCTTCTGATTGTTCTTCCATCACTTTTACATTAAAAGGTGGAACAATCCAGTGTACCTTGTCCGCTGATGTGTTGAGGGATGCCTTACACCTCAACTACTGGAGAGAGGGTGAATCTCCAGTTGTCTTACCCCCAAACATCAATTTTCGCCAGGTCCTCCTTGAAATGGGACATAAGGAGTGCCTGGACAAAGGGGTTTTGAAGACGAAAGGTGCGATGACCATGAAGGGTCTTACACCTTCATGGAGGTATTTTTTCATCCACCTGGTGGAGAGTATGGGTGGGAGTTCTGGTGGTCTTGACCAGATTAACTCCTCACAAGCAGAGATGGCATACTGCTTGTGGAATGGATTGAGAGTAGACTTTGCTGATATCCTGTTTAGAAGCCTAGTACAAAAACTGAAGGGCACCAGGGGAGTTTGTATCCCCTTCTCAAGGTTTCTCTCTCTTTGCTTTCTACAAATTCTGGACAGTGAAGCATACTTTAGTACAGATTCACCGTACACTGTGCCAGATTTGTTGAGGAATTTAGACTCTCTAGTATTTGAAGCTGGAGAGGTCGAGATTCCAGATTGAATGCAGCTGGCATTCGCCAAAACTGATGCACCAATTCTAGGTGAGTCAGAAAGACAACTGGGCGGGCCTCAAAATAATGAGGGACCCTCCAGTTCGTCTAATGTTATGGTTGAGGATAGAGCAACCATAACTGACGCAACTCCAATAACATCTATCCCTGGTGAAGATACCTCGGTATCTGATCCTCCAACAGATGCACCCAACCAGGAAACTGGGGAAGGTCATCTGGAGACTGACCCTTCTGGTCAGCCCTCAGTTACATTCATGGATCTGGACATGAATGTTAATGACGAGGAAATCCTTATAGAGTCTTCGGATTCTGAAGGTACTGCTTCAGACTTGGAGATTTTTGATTCTGCTGTACAAGATCAAAACCCTTCATCTCCAGTCTCGCTTCCAGATGCATCAATTTCACTTTCACCATCCCAACAAAATGAGCCTACAGATATTTCATTCCCAACTTATAACTATATGTCTGGAAACAGACGTATGGCACTTTCACCATCTGGACAATTCTCACTCATTTGAGAAATGCCACCCCCATCGCCGCCGTTGTTCACACCTGAGCATTCTCAACATGAACAACACATTGAACTTCCAGTCCTTTCTTCTACCACAACTCCTACTATTTCTTCAACTGCTGGACTGACAACTGGGGAGACTTCTCTAAGTTTGCCTCCTCCAGTTGCTCCAGTAGAAACTGCTGCTGGTCCAGTGACACCTTCTACTCCGTCACTGGACAGTCAAGTTGTCTCTGTATAAGCCGATCTCCAAAACCTTCTCACCAGGGTGGAGGAGATTCAAAAGACACTTGACAAAAACACCAAGTCTTTCTCCAGATACCACAAGGATCACTTGACAAATATTAAAGTGGTTGATCTGGGGATTAACAAGTTTTCATCTAATGAAGACTTGGTGTTGAAGAAGCTGAATGAGTTGGTCACTAGCTGCAACAATCTGGCAGGTACTTTAAAAGAAGCCTTTGACCTCACTCAGTCCAAGGTCACAACCTCAATCTCCAACTTGCTGGGCAACACTGTTAGAACATCAGAAGTGGATTTAAGGGAGATTGAAAAACAGGTAAAAGAACTAGTTGACAAGCCTGGGTTGAATGTGACTGAACTTGGAGAGCAGTTAATGACTTCAGTTGGTCATAAGATAGATGATACGCTGGGTGCAAGAGAAGCACAATTGATTGAAAGGGTGATGTCTGAGATCACCAAGCTGGCCACTCCTCAGGTTGATCTGGCCCTACTCACAAATGAGATCAACCAGTTGAGGGGCAACATTGATAACTTGAACACCCAGGTATCACTTCATGCTCAATCTTTGGATAAACTGACAACTGAAGTAGAAAGTTTGAAGAAGAAGGATGAAGAAGTGAAGGATAAGGTGGTTTCTGGTTTGGATGAAGATTCCAAGATGTTAAATGAATTGAAAACTGGTCAGGAACAAGTTGCAGCTAATGTTCTGACCCAGTCTAAAGAAACTAACCACCTATGGAGAACTTTCAGGATGATGTGCACAATCTTCAAAGAATGCAAGAACATGCAATCATGGCAGCCTCTTGACCGGTTGCCAGCTCACCATTCTGAATGGGAAGTGATTAGGGCAGGTCTAGATGCTACCAAGGGGGAAAGAAGTGCAGTTCTTGCACCTATTGCAACTGAAAGCACTCCATCTGGAGGTCAATCTGGTATAGAATTGATTGTGGCTGCCAGTACTGAAGCTGGTGAGAAAAGAGTTGTTGAAACTGGTGATGTAGGTGATAGGGGGAATGTTGTTGTTGTGGATAAAGGAAAAGGTTTGGCATCTGATGTATCTGCCCAGCCGGCCACTGATGTACCAATGTTAGAAACTGTCAATGCTGATGTACTTCCTCCAGTTTCAGATAGTGATAGCAGAAGATTGGCTAGACTTGGCAATGAAATTAAAGAAAGAAAGAAGATGAAACAAAGAAACCAAGCTGAAGCCAGAGCACATCTTGCACATATCAAATTGCTTGATATGAGTGATGCTCATCTTTTGGGAATCACTAAGGAGGAGTATGCCAGAGTTAAGAATGATCCCAGGATAGTTGACCAGTTGAAAGAAATGCTTGATGTTGAACTGGACAGACACTATCCTGAGGATGAAGCTGAATTTGATGCCTGAAATTTGAACATATCAGTGGAGAAGGCGAAGGAGAATAGGGCCAGTGGGATTCTAAAAAGAATTGAACATGTAAAGAAGGTTGTGAAAAGGGTTTTGAATCCACCAAGAAGGATTTCTCAACCAAGAAGACCACTGACAAGAGATGCTGACCTTAGAACCTTCATTAAACCCAGCTGGCGAGGTATCAAATAATGACATCAAGTCTGCTGTACTGGCTGCTGGAGCTGGGAGTATTAAAATAACAAATGAATCTGAAGCAAGAAGCTATTACTCCCAGATCATGGAAACCAGAAGACATAGTGGGACTATCAATGATGTTAATGTAACCATTAAGCCAGGCACCAAGCACTTTCAAGTTGAAGTTAGTTATACCAGAGGGCCACTGGTTAAAACTGACAATCCTGGTGCAATGTAGTATGGGTTCACTGAATGGGTTGAAATGGTGAATGTTTTGGATGCAAAGGCACAAAAGAATAGGTTTGAGAAAGCATGGGTGAACTTCTTAAGGGCAAGATTCAACATAAAGAAAATCTGGAGCTAAAGTTGAATATTGATCCTGAAGACTCTCAGCCTATCTCTTCAGTGACCAAGAGAAGAAGAACTGGCGAAGGGCCATCTCATTAAGTTCTCTTTTCAGTTATCTACTTGTAATTTTATTTACATTCTGTAACTTGTATAAATTTCATTTCCTTGTATAAATGAAGTTACTAGTTTGTAACCACAAGGTAGATAATAGATTAGATCTAACAAACTTAAAAGAAAAACCCAAGGCATTTATTGATCTATAAAAATGCCTTGGAAAACTTAGATAGATTTAATCGAACAAGTCTCTCCAGTTCACACTTGTACAGATACAAGGACTGAAAAAGACTTGCCAATATTTCTAGACAAATAGGGGGAATTTGTTAGGACCAGTTTACTGGTAAACTGGCCAGTCTCCAGTTGCACCTGGAGACCCAGTGAAACTGGAGACCCAGAAGATTTGTCCAGAAATATATTGAAGTCCAGTTGCATCGTACAGTTAACACAACTGAAGACTTCCTCCAGTTGAGAACTGACCAGTTGAAGAATCCTTCCAGTTGAAGTCGAAGACAACAAATGGAAGATAGAGAATGACAATGGCAGCGAAGCCCAGTTGACATTCTAGTCAGTTACAAACTGGAGACCGTCAGTGGAAAGCTCTTACAAAGCTTTACACTGATTACGAGGAATTGACTTTTGTGCTTTATGTGCTTTTACCTGGATAATAAGATTTATCTTATTATTTAAGTACAAAAAGGTACATAAAGCTGATTGAATAAAGTTGCTTTATACTGCAACTTTACACTGCATTTTAAGGAATTAAATGCTATTCCTTAAATGCTCTCAACCACATTTGTACGACCAAAGTTAACATCCCAATGTTAACTTTGCCTATAAATACAAGTCATTGCACACCAAGAATATTACTTCTTCGAACATACTTCGAAAGAATTCACACTTTGCATACCTGCAATATTCTTGGTGAACTTGTGCAATATTCTCTCAATCATAAAAAGGAACATTTCACAACTTTAAGTGTTTCGATTGTTTAGAGAAATTCCAAGTGTAGATCAATTGTAGTTCATAGGTTGTTAGGATATTACATACTTGTATTATCTTGGTTCCGCAACAACCTTGTAATTTATTTAAAGTTAATAAATAAATTACACTTGAAAATTACATATTGTCTCACCAATTTACTTTAAGTATTTTGCTTTATTGCATTGTTCTTTACTTATTGTCACTTAATAAGTAATCTATCTAGAACTTGATATATACTCTCTGTAACTGGTCGTCTCCAGTTCAGAGCTTATATTGCAAAGTAACTCCACCATCGACATTGAGGTGTCTTCAGGTAGTGCCATCTATTGAGTAGGGACTTACACAAAAACATGAAAATAACCAATATTTGGTTTTCTATTTCTTAAGACTTCATAGGCTGTCTTTTTGAGTCGCTTCACATACACTGACCGGTTCTGGGTGTGGCAAGCAGTAGCAATTGCTTCAGCCCAGAAACTGGTAGACAGACCAGATTCAGCAAGCATACTCCTGGCAGCTTCTATCAGCGTTCGATTCTTCCTTTCCACCACTCCATTCTGTTATGGAGAGCGGGCTGATGAGAAATTCTGGGAGATGCCAGTGTCAGTACAGAATGACTCCAGAGTTGCATTCTGGAATTCTGTTCCATTGTCACTTCTTAACTGACACACCTTTCGACTGTACTTGAGCTCAATTTGCTTGATAAGACTGATGATTTCAGCAGCAGCTTCACTTTTAGACCTCAGAAGATCACCCAACAATATCTGGAGAATTCATCTACGATCACCAGGGTGTATCTTTTACCAGCATGAGTCTGAACGTTCACTGGACTAAAGAGGTCCATATGAAGCATATGAAGAGGTTCAGATATGCTGAAATTCTGTCTGGTCTTGAAACTGGTACGTTTCTGCTTACCCATCTCACATCCTGGACATGGCCTTTCCTTTTTGAAGAAAACTGAAGGTATCCCATCTGCAAGTTGTTTTCTGGACAACTTATTAATATTCTTGAAATTTAAATGGGATAACCTTTTACTGGAGCAGTCATCTGGAATGCTCCAGTCTTAACCTCTGGGGATTGAACTGGGAAAATATTGGCCTTGGGAGTTACAGGCTCATCATAAACATTGGTGGGCCTGAACCCCTCTGGTAATCGATCGATTACTGGTATTAATGATGCTACATGAGTATTTCCATCTAAATATGCACGTTTTGAGCAGGAAATTGATTTACTCCAGCATCATATGGCTTTCTGGTTTCTAGCCATGATTTAATCACCAGTTTTTCTTTCTCTAAAATGACTTCAAGATCTTGTTTTTCTTGAATCAATTGTTCAGTTACCAGAACCTGGGCTTGAAATGCCAGTTCAATGTCTTGAAGTTCTTTTAATTTTGATTTTAAGACAGTTATTTTAGAAAAATCTGTTTCTAGACCATTTACACAATCAGATCTAACAGTTTCTACAAATATCAAATCAGAATTAAGAGCTTCAGCAATGTCCAGTTTTAATTCTTGGTCAGTTGAAGTATCATAATCACTAACCTTTTTAATAACAATGTCCACCCATCGTCCAGATGTGACATCCTCCTTAACCAGGTGCTCTTCGTCTGCCAGAGCCATGTAACAACAATCTCTTTCTTCTTCTTCATCAGCAGATGATTCATCGGAAGGAACCCACTTCTCTTCAGTTGTTGCGATCATGCACTTATTATTGTTTTCAATTTGTTGTGCCATGAGAGCAATCTGGGCCTTAAGCTTTTTATATTTCAATTTATAGCTATCACCAGGCTTATTATTTGAAGAAAATGGACCAGGCTTGGATACAAACTGGCTGGACCTGCAATCTTTCATGAAATAACCCTTTTTGCCACACTTAAAGCATGTCAAATTGGTCTTATCAGTTGAAGAACTGGATGCAAAATTGTCCAGATGGCCTATTTGCTCTTGCTTTGAAACGGTTAAACGTTTTAGCAATCATTTCAATAAGGTCATCATCATCAGTTTCATCACAACAGTCTGGAGAGATTTGACTGGACTCTCCAGAATCCATGAGTTCAGACACCATCTTCTTCATAGAAAATACATTCTCAGAAGATATAAGTGTTGTACTTTGTAGTTCAGTATGACTAACCACATTAGGACTACTGGAGGCATGGTTATAAGCATCTTGTTCTGCCACCACTCTCTAAGCTTGATTTTCTTCAGTGTACCTGAAAGCTCCATAAAGAGTTGAGAGGTGTGTGTGTGTGCAGAGTTTTACCTTGTCGTAAGACCAGGATCATGTGAGACCATTTGGTGGGCAGAATATCACAAAATTTCTCTAGAAGTATATCCTTGTCCTTCTCAACCCCGAGACCTCTCAACTGGTTTATGATACTCATAAATCTGGTGTAAGTACCAGTGAGAGACTCATTAGGCTGAGCAAAAAATGACTCATACCTCTTGTTTAAGGAGACCTTTCTGGTGACAATGGTGTCATCTCCTCCTTCATGCTGGTTTAAAGTTCATCCCACATGGTTTTAGCACTAGGAAAAAGAACTAGTGTGGGAATTAGGGTTTCTGGAACGGCCCCGAGGATCATGTTCTTGAGAAGGGTGTCTAGATTCACCAGTCTCCTCTCCTCTTCAGAACAATGTTCCTCCCTCTTTTCCCTTCCTCTTCTAGATCCAGAAGGATCAAGAAGGGGATTGAGAGGTGATGTAGGGACATAAGGACCTTCATTTAAGATTTTCATCATGTTCCTCTCAATACCAGTGATATGCAATATCATCATAGCCTTCCACGTACCAAACTCATCACTGTTCCCACTGAATTTAGGAACAGGATTATTTGAATAGTGCACATGCACGTGTGGAGAAGCAGGAGTAGGAGAAGGAGGTGGTGGATTAGTGTTATTAACAATAGGTGGTTCATTATTTTGATCATTAACATTAACATTAGGATCGGGACCAAAATTAAAGCTTCCTTGTGTATTTTCTAGGTTGGCCATCAAAGAAACAGATCTAGGCAATGTTTAGCCTTCTGCTCTGATACCAAATGTGAGTCCCTGAAATACGATGGTTAACCTAGAAGTGTAAAATACAACAAGTCTAATAATCACTAGAATGGACTAGTATTACTTGTAAATAAATGCAAGAATATATAAACAAAGTAATACAAGACTTAAAGCAATAAACAAGTAAAGTGGAATATTATGTATTTTTCAATGGTGTATTTTATTTATGATGTTAATAAAATACAAGGTTGTGCGGAATCAAGATAATACAAATAAGTATGTATCCTAACAACCTATGAATTACAAATGATCTATATTTGTCAAATAACTCTTTTGGATCGAGATACTTAAAGTTGTGAAGTATCCGAGTTTAAGATCGAGAGTATTTAAACAAATTCACTCTAATGCAAAATGTATGCTTAAAAGTATTTTCTCAAAGAAATGACTTTGTAATTATAGGCAACAAAATTCACCAGTGAATTTTGTGCCGTACAAATGTGGTTGCATGCATTTAATGATCCGACAAGAACATTAAATGCATTGGTTAATGGTACAAGGATAAAGTCATATTGATATGATTTTATTCTTTTAACCAACCACCTTTACACACGTATAAACTTCGGTAAAGAACAAGTGGATTGTTCTTTGGAAAGTGTGTAAAGGCAAAAGTCAATTCCTCGATATCAGTGTTCAGACTTGTAAGGTCTAGAACACTGACAATCCTCCAGTGTACAGATCTGGTAAGACTTCCAGTGGACTCCGTCATTTTTCAGTCTTCTTTATTCTGACTTCAGTCTTTGACTTCAGTCTTTGACTTCAGTGAGAACGTCTTCAGTAGAGTAGATCTGGACTGGGGTGAAGTCCAGTGAGCTAATCTGGAGAATACTCCAGATTTCCTATACAAGTATTTGCTCACTGGTCTTCCATTATTTCTGGACAAATCTTCAGAGGGACTCTAGATTCCAAGTCTGGAGTAGGTCCAATAGAACACGTTTCTGGACAAATCTTCAGAGAGACTCTAGATTCCAAGTCTGGAGTAGGTCCATTAGAACACGTTTCTGGACAAATCTTCAGAGGGACTCTAGATTCCAAGTCTGGAGTAGGTCCATTAGAACACATTTCTGGACAAATCTTCAGAGGGACTCTAGATTCCAAGTCTGGAGTAGGTCCAGTAGAACACGTTTCTGGACAAATCTTCAGTAAGGCTCCAGTAGTCGAGTCTGGAGCGAGTCCAGTAAATCTGGAGCGAGTCCAGTAAATCTGGAGCGAGTCCAGTAAATCTGGATCTAACATGAACTCTTCACCATCAAAACCCACTCCAATTTCTGCACCACTGACACTGGACTCTGATCTAGATGGAAAACCAGTGAACATCACTGTCTATAGAGGCATGGTTGGTTCACTGATGTATTTAACTTCCAGTAGACCAGATATTATGTTTTCAACATGTTTATGTGCCAGATATCAGTCTAATCCAAAAGAATCTCATATGCTTGCTATAAAGCGCATACTGAAATACCTTAAGGGTGTCCCCAGTTTGGGTCTTTGGTATCCCAAAGGCTCAGGCATGGATCTAATGGGTTATTTAGATTCAGATCATGCAGGTTGTAAGATAGACAGGAAATCCACTACTGGTGGATGTCATTTCCTTGGTGGCAAACTGGTCAGCTGGACCAGTAAGAAGCAAACTTCAGTTTCATTATCAACTGCCGAAGCTGAATACGTATCTGCAGCCAGTTGTTGTGCTCAGATACTCTGGATGAAGAACCAGTTGCTTGATTATGGTATTAAGTATTCAAAGACCCCAATCTTTTGTGATAATACCAATGCCATTGCTATCTCGAATAATCCAGTCATGCACTCAAAGACGAAGCACATTGATCTCAGGTATCACTTTATTCGTGATAATATTATGAAAGGTAACATTGAACTCCATTTTATCCCCACTGACAAACAACTCGCTGACATATTTACTAAACCACTGGATGTAAAAACATTTGAATATCTTGTTGGTGAGTTGGGAATGTTAAACCCTTAAATCTGGAACCTTGGTATTGAACGCCTTTGTGTACTATCAGGGATCCTTGATTTAAAGATGTATAAATCTATTATAGCTTAGATATTGTGAGTCCCTGAAATACGATGGTTAACCAGGAAAGTGTAAAATACAACAAGTCTAATAATCACTAGATTGGACTAGTATTACTTAAATATAAATGCAAGTATATAAATAAAGTAATACAAGACTTAAAGCAATAAACAAGTAAAGTGGAACATTATGTATTTTTCAATGGTGTATTTTATTTATGATGTTAAATAAAATACAAGGTTGTGCGGAATCAAGATAATACAAATAAGTATGTATCCTAACAACCTATGAATTACAAATGATCTATATTTGTCAAATAACTCTTTTGGATCGAGATACTTAAAGTTGTGAAGTATCCCAGTTTAAGATCGAGAGTATTTAGACAAATTCACTTTAATGCAAAATGTATGCTTAAAAGTATTTATGTCAAGGAAATGACTTTGTATTTATAGGCAACAAAGTTCACCAGTGAATTTTGTGCCGTACAAATATGGTTGCATGCATTTAATGATCCGACAAGAACATTAAATGCATTGGATAAGGAATAAGGATAAAGTCACATCAAATGACTTTGTATTTATATGCAACAAAATTCACCAGTGAATTTTGTGTCGTACAAATATTGTTGCATGCATTTAATGATCCGACAAGAACATTAAATGCATTGGATAAGGAATAAGGATAAAGTCACATCAAATGACTTTGTATTTATAGGCAACAAAATTCACCAGTGAATTTTGTGCCGTACAAATATTGTTGCATGCATTTAATGATCCGACAAGAACATTAAATGCATTGGATAAGGAATAAGGATAAAGTCACATCAAATGACTTTGTATTTATAGGCAACAAAATTCACCAGTGAATTTTGTGTCGTACAAATATTGTTGCATGCATTTAATGATCCGACAAGAACATTAAATGCATTGGATAAGGAATAAGGATAAAGTCACATCAAATGACTTTGTATTTATAGGCAACAAAATTCACCAGTGAATTTTGTGCCGTACAAATATTGTTGCATGCATTTAATGATCCGACAAGAACATTAAATGCATTGGATAAGGAATAAGGATAAAGTCACATCAAATGACTTTGTATTTATAGGCAACAAAATTCACCAGTGAATTTTGTGCCGTACAAATATTGTTGCATGCATTTAATGATCCGACAAGAACATTAAATGCATTGGATAAGGAATAAGGATAAAGTCACATCAAATGACTTTGTATTTATAGGCAACAAAATTCACCAGTGAATTTTGTGCCGTACAAATATTGTTGCATGCATTTAATGATCCGACAAGAACATTAAATGCATTGGATAAGGAATAAGGATAAAGTCACATCAAATGACTTTGTATTTATAGGCAACAAAATTCACCAGTGAATTTTGTGCCGTACAAATATTGTTGCATGCATTTAATGATCCGACAAGAACATTAAATGCATTGGATAAGGAATAAGGATAAAGTCACATCAAATGACTTTGTATTTATAGGCAACAAAATTCACCAGTGAATTTTGTGCCGTACAAATATTGTTGCATGCATTTAATGATCCGACAAGAACATTAAATGCATTGGATAAGGAATAAGGATAAAGTCACATCAAATGACTTTGTATTTATAGGCAACAAAATTCACCAGTGAATTTTGTGCCGTACAAATATTGTTGCATGCATTTAATGATCCGACAAGAACATTAAATGCATTGGATAAGGAATAAGGATAAAGTCACATCAAATGACTTTGTATTTATAGGCAACAAAATTCACCAGTGAATTTTGTGCCGTACAAATATTGTTGCATGCATTTAATGATCCGACAAGAACATTAAATGCATTGGATAAGGAATAAGGATAAAGTCACATCAAATGACTTTGTATTTATAGGCAACAAAATTCACCAGTGAATTTTGTGCCGTACAAATATTGTTGCATGCATTTAATGATCCGACAAGAACATTAAATGCATTGGATAAGGAATAAGGATAAAGTCACATCAAATGACTTTGTATTTATAGGCAACAAAATTCACCAGTGAATTTTGTGCCGTACAAATATTGTTGCATGCATTTAATGATCCGACAAGAACATTAAATGCATTGGATAAGGAATAAGGATAAAGTCACATCAAATGACTTTGTATTTATAGGCAACAAAATTCACCAGTGAATTTTGTGCCGTACAAATATTGTTGCATGCATTTAATGATCCGACAAGAACATTAAATGCATTGGATAAGGAATAAGGATAAAGTCACATCAAATGACTTTGTATTTATAGGCAACAAATTCACCAGTGAATTTTGTGCCGTACAAATGGTGTTCTTGGTACTTTACTGGAGTGTCCTCCAGTGTACCATCAGTACATGCATTACTGGCCTAATCCACCAGTGATACTGGAGTGTCCAGTCAACCTCCAGATATACTGAAACGAGTCATGTTATGTCAGTCATAATCTTTTAAAACTTGGTCTTTGTGCGTGCCACGTATGCAAACTCTTTGAAAAGATATTTATCTTACAATCCTACGTGGCATGTAATTTTTCAAACCTAATGATGAATTTTTACCTTGGGAAGACAAAAAGTGCAAGTGGGTTAGTTTTTGTGGGCTGTAAACCGTCACACATTTATGTGTGATGTGATGTATTTAATGCGGATTTCAAAACCCGATCAAAATTACATTTTATAAATTCAAACTTAACCGTTTGAGTTCCACACTCTCTCTCCCCTATATATTCAGATATTTACTTCCACTTTCATTTTATCTCGAAAATCATTAACTCCCAAATCTCTAAATTCCGTCATTTACTCCTTTCTTCATTCAATTTCCAATCATCACTCTCTTTCATCATAAATCATCAATTCAAACCTTTTTCAAACCTAATGATGAATTTTTACCTTGGGAAGACAAAAAGTGCAAGTGGGTTAGTTTTTGTGGGCTGTAAACCGTCACACATTTATGTGTGATGTGATGTATTTAATGCGGATTTCAAAACTCGATCAAAATTACATTTTATAAATTCAAACTTAACCGTTTGAGTTCCACACTCTCTCTCCCCTATATATTCAGATATTTACTTCCACTTTCATTTTATCTCGAAAATCATTAACTCCCAAATCTCTAAATTCCGTCATTTACTCCTTTCTTCATTCAATTTCCAATCATCACTCTCTTTCATCATAAATCATCAATTCAAACCCTTATAAAACCCTAATTTCATCTTCCTTTCCATTCTATATCATATTCAATGGCTCCCAGACAATCGAATTCACCGAAAAATCTACTCGCTGCCGAATATGTACCAGTCGTCGCCGTAGAAAAGCACCCCATATTACCCTAGAAGCAAAGGTCATCAGAATATACATGAATAATTGGATGGCTAGACTTTCTTCCACCGCTCATGCACCCACTTCCCTCATTGGACGAATAAATGCTTTCTTTTTAAGCTGTCCATTATATGGTGCTCTTACTCTCAATCCAGGAAAGATGTACCATGAATACTTGTGTGAATTCTGGTACACAGCAAGATATAGTGATGCAGATGATCCATCCATTATACACTGGAACAAGGCACCATGGAATTCACTCTGTCTGTGGATTTTCTCAGAGACACTCTTAGGTTGAATTATTTGGCTGAAAATGAGATGGCCATTACACTCCCCACTGGTTTAAATTACAGGGATGTGTGCAGATTGATGGGGCATTCTGATATACTGGATGCGTATGGCCAGTTATCAAGAAAAGGCACAATCTACATGAGCAAGCTCACAGACTCATGGAGATACTTCTTCACTCATCTTGTTGAGTGTTTAGGTGGCAGTTCTGGAGGGTTGGATCAGATAAATCAAATGCAACTCCAGATTGCCTACTGCCTATGGTTTGGGTACAGGGTCGACTTTGCTCAAATATTGTTCGATGACCTTGTTGAGCGTCTAAAAGCGAAAGGTAGAAAACCACATATTCCATATATTCGTTTTCTGTCTCTTGTGTTTAAAAGTTCTCTAGGTGATCAGTATGATTACGAGTCAAATCATTTTTCTATGTGTGAATATATGAGGGAGTTGACTTCATTAAAGTCAAGAATTGGTGAGGTTGAAATTCCTGTAAATATGTTGAATCATTTTAGAAATGATGCACCAGAAGATGAGCCAGCAGAGGCTCCTGGAGGAAACCAGATTGGTGAAGGACCTTCTGGAGTCAATGCTGAAATGGTGCCACCAGTAATCCAGGTGGCACCAGACCAACAACAACAAGAAAATGTTGACCCTCCTAGAAGAACCAGACGTCTTATGCAGGGAGGTGTACCCGTTGCTCTAAGTAGAGCTGAAATTGTTGAACAAACTGGGGTTACTGAAGCCACCCCTCTTATCATTTCAGACTCAACTATCACTGCTGGTGATATTATGAATGCAGATGGGTCTTTAATTGTTGAACAGGAAGATATTAAGCAAGTTGGTCGACTGGACTTAAATGTAGAAGTTGGTGATCAGACTGGTGATCAGACTGTTGGTGAAACATTTCCTTGGGAAGAGGCCGAATCACCCATGTCAGAAGGTCATAATTTTGATACTGACATGAGTTTTCTTGGTGATGATGTAATAGATGTTGAAAACTTACCTGAAATGCCACCACCTCCACCAGAATCTGAAATACCACCACCTCCACCAGAATCAAATATCCCACCTCCAGAATCTTTGACTGCACCACCACCACCACCTACTTCAATTCCACAAAACACTTCATATTTCAATCCTCCTTCAATTCAAATTTCACAAAATCAACCTCCACCCCTTGAAGAAACAGTAGAACTTCCTCGTGTGCTGGACTCGACTGCAGTAACATCAGAAACATCCACTGAAGCAGTCCAGACACAAATTCCTTTGTCAACAAGAATGACTTCAACTCTTGATCCTCCAGGTGGTCTCTCTACTTCGTCTTCAACCGAGATCCAAGACCTTTTAAGTAAGGTGGCGAATCTGGAGAGATCACTTCAGTCTTCATCCCAGGTTGTCACTGACTTTAAATCTTTATTGTCAAATAACCTTGCTTCAGAAATGAATTTATTTGCTGGGAATGAGAAGCTTGTATTTGAGAAGCTGGATGAACTGGTACTGGCCACCAATCAAAACACTGAAAATATCAAAGTGGCAGTCCAGGGCTTGGAAGCAAGGCTGGTGAATTCTGTTCAGACTGTAGTAAAAGCTGAAATTGCTCATCCACTGGCAGGTTTGACAGAAGAACTTCAGAAGTTGACCACCAGAATTAGTAGTCTGGAAAGTAGGCCAGAAGTTGATCAAAGTTCTGTTGTCAGCACCCTCAGTGATGCTATTGTACGTAAATTCAGAGGTGATATGCTGAAAGAACTTACTGAAGAAATTTCTGGGTCAATCACAAGGAATGTACAAGATGAGTTGTTACCTAAAATTGTAAAACTTTTTGAAACTGAGTTGCCAAAGGACTTGACCAAAGAAATTGAAGTTATCAAGAAGGAAGTAACCCAGCTTCAATCCACTGTCAACATTACTACTCCAGTAGCAGGTAGAACGTTTGGATCGTCTGAGCGTCATACTCTTGACCTAATATGGAATCATCTCAAGTCACTAACTGGAGATACTTCCAAGGGGGAAAATATTGAAAAGACTGAGAAGGTTGAGAAAAAGAAAGAAGTAATTGCCAGTGCATTAGAAAAGGCCTTTGGCACTGAAGGCATTGTGCAACAAAAGGAAGTGACTGGTACTGATGCCAGTGCACAAGTAACTCAGAAAGCACCTGGTAAAGAAATTGTGCAGGTTGAAGAGGCTGTTGGTACTGATGCCAGTGAGCCCCAGTTTGAAGCATTCCCAGATATCACAACGACTCTAAAGTCAGTAAAACCAAGAAAGAAACATGTGGTATCTGGAGGTGAAATCGAAACTGCTGGAAGTTCATCAGAATTTCCTTCTGCTGATGATGACACCTCATAGAGACTGGAGCAAGAGTGCATTATGATAGAGATTTTTATGAAAAAGCAAAAAGATGAACTGCTGGCCCACAAGATGGAGATGGCAAATATGGGGACTCTGGATTCATATAATGCTGGCAGGTTGGGCATTCATATCGATGTTTACAAAAAGATGAAGGAAGACCCCAGAGTTCATCAATGTCTGGATGCACTGGATGATGTCCAGGTTCGCTCCAGGTACTCTTTGGAAGAACAAACTTATGATGCAGTTACTTATGGTGTCAGTGTAGTTGATCTGATCAGACAGAGAACGGAGGAACTAGTGAACCTCCAGAAGAAAATAAGAAAGAATGATGGTGCTCTGGACTTAGAGTACAGAAAGAAAATCAAAGGCTTGCCCAAACTTACTGCCAAACAGCTAAAAGCAATCAGAGATGCTGATCTAAGCACTTTCATTCCCTTGGATACTTCACTAAAAATAAATCGTGAAGAAATCCAGACTGCCTTGGAAAAAGAGAAGGTATCCAGGGAAACTGAATATATGGTCCAGATGGCAAAACAAAAAGCCAAGTATGATGATATGTTCAAATTCAGGGTTGATACCAGAAGGATCATAGGTGCAGAAATCAAATTGGCTGAAAATCATGAAGGCATGACCAGGTTTGAAGTAAAGTTGACCAGAGAAGGTAACTTTACTGATGAAAGGAAAAATACTTCAGTCCAAGCTTTTGGATGGAGTGAACTGAAGGAGATAGCCTTAACATTCAGGGGGAAGACTGATTTGTCTCCTGATGTTAAAGCATTTTTGAAGAGGATAGAGAAGGTCTAGAAAAGAAAGCAACAGACGGAAGCTGTACTTGGTATGAAACCACCAGAGTCTGTTCCATCCTCACCATCACCAAAAAGGAAGGCCACTGAAGAAGCACAAGGACAAACGTCAAAGCGAAGGGCCTAACTTTTTATTATTTACTTGTACTTGTATTTAATTCCAAAAATTGTAACTTATTTTATGTTGATGGCTGTAAATATAGTTGCAATTTTTATTTCACAAGTAAGTAATCAGATTTAGTCTAAGTTAGAACTAAAAGATGAAACTGGAACACTGATGATCTATAAAGTGCTTCCCAGTAACTTAACTTTTTAGACTAAGTCAAAATTTCAAGTGTTTTTCAAGCATACAATTGTATAGATAGAAGCTTGGAAAACCTTGCATTATTTCTGAACAAATAGGGGGAATTTGTTAGGTCCAGATTTACTGGACCCACTCCAGACTTGAAGACTGGAGCGGTACTGAAGATTTGTCCAGAAATAATAGAGACCAGTGAGCTATTTACTTGTACAGGAATCTGGATTCCACCAGATGAGCTCACTGGACTTCACTCCAGTTAAGATCGTTTCTACTGAAGACATTCTCACTGAAGTCAAAGACTGAAGTCTGAAGAAAGAAGACTGACAAGCAGTGGGGCCCACTGACAGTCTTACCAGATCTCCTGACTGGAGCCTTTATCAGTGTTCTAGACCTTACAAGTCTGAACACTGATCTTGAGGAATTGACTTTTTGCCTTTACACACTTTTACCCGGACAACCCATTTGTCTATTGTTAAAAGTACATACGTGTGTAAAGGTGGTTGGTTAAAATGATAAATTAGTCACATCAATATGACTTTATCCTTGTACCTTAACCAATGCATTTAAGGAACTAAAGTAGTTGCCTTAAATGCATGCAACCATATTTGTACGGCTAATAAATTCATTGTTGAATTTATCTGCCTATAAATACAAAGTCACATATCTCGTTCAAATTACTTTTTGCAATTTGGTGAACTTGCTATAATACTCTCGATCTAAATAGGTATACTTCACAACTCTAAGTATATCGATCCAAGGAGATTATTTAGCAAGTATAGATCACTTGTAATTCAAAGATTGTTTAGATAGTTACATACTTGTAATATCTAGGTTCCGCAACAATCTGTATTTTGTTTATCATCAATAAAGAAAATACACTTGAAAATTACATTCGTGTTCCATCATTTATTTACTTGTTTAAATATTGCTTAAGTCGTTTATTACTTTATTTATATTCTTGCATTTATATTTAAAGTAATACTAGTCCTAATCTAGTTCATACTTGACTTGTTATTTTACACTCGTGGGTTAAACCATCGTGTGAGGGACTTTACACTTCAGTCAAAGCTTCGTCTAGAAGATTCAAAGTTATTTCAACAAAAAAAAGTTTTTTATTAAAATAACTTTAGGGACAATTGTTATGGGTGAAATTTCAAGTGCCAATATCTTGAAAGCTTAAGATCTTGACATATCAGGATCTTGACATAGGTGAATATTCTGATAACTTATTAATATTTTACTAACGATATGATTCAATTGTTATTATCATTTGCACTTGAGTTAAGTATGCAGATTCCAGAATATTCGATATAAAAGCCAAGGAAAATATCTCCAACGGTAAACAAAGGATTTCACACATGGGATTAATCTTCAACACGCAAAGAAGACCCGTTCTCCCAACATAATCGGACTTCAAGTTGAATTCAACATGAGGAAAATACTTCAACGTTCACCAGACTGGTCAAGATATGCTCCAACGTTCAATTACTGAAGACCTGGAAGATCCCTACAAACTCGCATAGTTAGTTAGATCCTAGGTCTATATAAACGAATAAGGCTGGTCGACTTAGGGGATCTTTTTGATCACTACTCACTTGTATTCACACACACTGCTCTCGATTCTTTCATCTATATTCTCACACTTAGCTATATCGATCAACCGAATTCCACCATTGTAATCATTTTAACAATCATTAATAAAAGAACAAAGGCAGGGACGATTGCTTCCTCCCGGGGTTTTTATGCCGGCGATCCATAAGGATTAAGGGCTTTTCCTCGATAACAAATCTCGGTGTTCTAGTTCTTTACTCTTTACTTTTATCTTGTTAATTACTAGATCTATACTATAATTAGTATTATATTCTGTTCTACATCTATACATTCTTAGTTTGCGATCATATTTGTTCCTTTTAATCCTTGTTTAGTCGACATCTTTTTAAGCAAATATCTTTCTTTATTACGCATCTTTGAAACTCAACATATTTTACAAGCCCTTAACCTCACGAACGAAAGTTTGGTTACATAATTAATCTAAGTCTTCAAGGTTGATTATCTTGGGTTATTTTTGACCAAAGCACTCCCTTTGCGAGTTTCTTCGCCGGGAGCAACATTTTCGCCAAGTGATTTTTCAGCCATCCCAACGAATCGTTCTGCTCTGATACCAAATTGTCACGGAGTGATCTTCAAGACTCTTGTGTGGCGCTTAGATTTTGATCTAAGTAAGCCTTTCAAGTAGAATTGAGTTTATGTTGCAACGGAAGACTTGAATGAAACAAGTATTTGATTATGGAGAGAACTTGATTACAAGGCTTTGATGATTACAAGGATGTTGGGTGGTTTGCAAATGAGGCCATCAACCTCTATTTATACTAATCTATGGAACTTTCTAGATAATTCTGGTAACTTTTTAAATAATTCTACATCTAGGGTATTCTAGAATTATTCCATATAAGTTTGTTGTTTCTAGGTTGTTCTAAAATATTCCTAAGAGTTCTAGATTGTTGTAGAGTGTTCCGAAGAGTTCCACGCTATTCTGGAGATTTCTATAAGATTCTAGACGTGTCCAAATTGTTTTGGATCCTTCCAGAATTTGAGAAAAAAAGACTAGTATTTAGGCGAGTCGTGACAATATGGTTCTTTAAGGAGATCTAGGAGGTTCATCGCACCAGATTCTTCGACTGCCTTTTTTAAGGCTGCACAATGGGTAGAAATTTAAGCGAAAACATAAAAGCTCCTTTTGTTACAAAATATATGATTTTTCTATAAAGACAACACTATATGTATGAACTCATTCCAAATTTCAGTGCATTCACTAATTTATTGAGTATAAAAAAAAAGTTTGATTTAATAGGAAAAAGTGTTTTCTTGAACTAAATATGCACTTGACATTCAAAAACATGATTTGTTTTGAAAATAAATGATTAAACAAGGATGTTGGGTGGTTTGCAAATGAGGCCATCAACCTCTATTTATACTAATCTATGGAACTTTCTAGATAATTCTGGTAACTTTTTAAATAATTCTACATCTAGGGTATTCTAGAATTATTCCATATAAGTTTGTTGTTTCTAGGTTGTTCTAAAATATTCCTAAGAGTTCTAGATTGTTGTAGAGTGTTCCGAAGAGTTCCACGCTATTCTGGAGATTTCTATAAGATTCTAGACGTGTCCAAATTGTTTTGGATCCTTCCAGAATTTGAGAAAAAAAGACTAGTATTTAGGCGAGTCGTGACAATATGGTTCTTTAAGGAGATCTAGGAGGTTCATCGCACCAGATTCTTCGACTGCCTTTTTTAAGGCTGCACAATGGGTAGAAATTTAAGCGAAAACATAAAAGCTCCTTTTGTTACAAAATATATGATTTTTCTATATAAAGACAACACTATATGTATGAACTCATTCCAAATTTCAGAGCATTCACTAATTCATTTGAGTATAAAAAAAAAGTTTGATTTAATAGGAAAAAGTGTTTTCTTGAACTAAATATGCACTTGACATTCAAAAACATGATTTGTTTTGAAAATAAAAATAAAAAAGTAAAAGTAAAAGAAAAATGAAAATGAAAAAAAATGAACTTTTATGACAAGAAAACTTACCCATTTATGAAAGTAGTCTAACCCACTTGTAACATCAATGCTTACATTTAACTGTTGCATCAAACCGGAACTTGTTCGCTGACGATAGATCTAACCGGAAATGAACGGCAGATCTAACGGTGGATCTGGTCGGAACTTATTGGTGCTTGTGAAGATCAGTTCTCGAACTTATTATTATTATTATTACTATTAATTTTGGGTAAAAAAATTAAGCTACCTACTGTGTTTTGTTTTCAACCATTTTTTTTCTTTTCCGGCGAGTTCAATAAAGGAGTTTGAAGAAAGAGTTCTCGAACTTATTATTATTATTATTATTATTATTATTATTATTAATTATTGTGTTTTGATTGTAAAAATTATTTTTATCAAATAAAGCTATGGTGAATGTTATCTATTATCCTTTGTTTTGAATACTCGACTTTCTGTACATCTCATCGTTCCGCCTTAGTTGGGGTGTTACAGGTTATTTTATCTTGTCATCTAGAATGTTATTTTATTATTATTTATTTTCATTTTAAACCTTAAACTTCTATGTTATATTAAAATTTACCTTAAAATAAATAAGTTTTCTATAATGTTATTATTATTAGTAATAGTGTTTTAAGTTTAAAAATTAAATAAATATGAAAAATATAGTGTTAGTTACTAAAAGCATAAATGGAATAAAAAAGATGTTGTGAAAATTGGGAGAGTTTGGTGAAATTTGGTGAAAATAATAAGGAAAATTACCACAATGGTCAAGTTTGAGGATGTATGTCCAAATATGAACACCTACAAAAAATATTACCACAATGGTCATGAGTATCTTATCACCTAACTTTGATGGTAAAAAATAATATAACCAATTAAATGAAGTCAAGTGTTTTTTGGTGGGCTCTACAAGATCCACTAGCTTGTACTTGTCAAAAGTAACTTCTTTTGGAAAAGTAAAGAAAGTTAAAACTCATAAAATAAAAAAACACATTTATATTAGATAACCAAACATTACAAATACACGATATAAAAGACATTTTAAAAAAAATATGATACTAAATTAGATAAAATAATACATTACGACGTGTGAGTTTTTGGCAATGAATGAGTTTTGTTAATAAATGAATAAGATTGTTGAGTCCCAATGTTCATAGTAAATTTGGTGATGACAAATCTGACTTATAAACACTTAGTAATCTTTTGGTTCTTGTAATCTGATCTGGGTCAGACTAAGCTGACACAGCTTACGATCTATTTCTGACCCAGATCATGCTTCATTTTGTAATTGTAATCATATGGAAGCAAGTATTGTTCAAGCTGCATCAACAATGTTTATAGCATTCAATCCAAGTCAAAGAGGAGGATTGAAGATAGAAGACCAAGCTGGTAGTGGAAGTCAGCTTGGGATTAGCAGTCAGCTTGGAAACACTTAGGCAGATTGGTGCTTTGACAAACGGCCCAATCTGTGTCTGACAATCAAGTGAAGATAACAACCTGGATTGAAGATAAGGACAAATGACGTGACTAGGAAGGTTCCTAGAATCCAGGTTGGTGGTTAGTTTTACATATGCGTGTCCATACTCTTATTGGATGATAAAGAATGTGCGCCAGTACTTTGGGGACCACAAGTACCATGAAAGGCACGATCAAATATTCCTTTGTCATCCAGTAGAAGAAGAATACGTGGCTTTATTGGATACCAAGAGAAGAGGGTTTTCGCCTATAAAAGCTTCATTCCTTGATTGCATATGGGTGGCATTCCTGATAATCATTCTTCACACAAGTTTACTTTGCTCTTACACACAGCTTAGTCTATTGGAGATCAGCTTGGGCTGATTCTCTTGAGTAGAAACTTATTGATTGTAGTTTGTCATTTCAAGGGTTGTTTAGATATCTATAGGCTATCTTTGTTCCGCAACAACCCTGTAATTCTTTGTATAGATTATTTCTTAATAAAGGATTACATTGAAAACTATAATCTGTGTTCAAGAATGTTTCATTTACTTTACTGCTTTACTGTTTTATTGATTCCTGTTCTTTACTTACTTAAAATATAAACTGAATCTTTAAAACATTTTATTTAAAAGTTAGTAAAGATCGAAGATAGTTGTATTCACCCCCTCTACAACTATTCTGTGTACAATATACTTTGGATATTGATACACCTTGGGACGTGTCAATTGGTATCAAAGCAGGGGTTAAGAATTAACTTGACTAGATCCTTGCTTATTTTCTTTCATAGTAAAGCATTATGTCATCCTATATTGATAATGGTTCTTCAACCAGACCACCCATGTTTGATAAAGATGATTTTAGTGGGTAGAAAGGTCGAATGTCTTTGTTCCTTGAATCCATCGATAACAATATGCCTGACATCCTTTCGGATGGTCCTTATGTTCCTACACATACCATTGTGGTAGAGGCTGTTGTCAGAGATGGCCAACCAACCATTCCTGCCACAGTCAAATCTATTGTTAAGGATAAGGCAGATTGGGGGGATGAGGATAGGAGATTGGCAAACTTGGATGTGAAGGCTAGAAATTTCATTGTCCAAGTTGTGCCCAAAGATCTTTACCATTCTATTAAAATGTGTTCTACAGCTAAGAAAATGTGGGGTACATTGACTGTCATGTTTGAGGGTTGCTCTACTTCCATGGAATCCACAATAACTACTTTGACCAGGAGGTATGAGAGATTCTTCTCTTTGAGAAATGAATCCTTGACTGACACTCATACCTACTTTAATGATTTAGTTAATGATTTAGCTGCTGTTGGAATAACTAAGAAAAATGAAGTTTTAAAGAGTAAATTTCTTGATTCATTACCACCTAAATGGAATAACTATATTTCTTCTGTTAAGCTAAGTTCTGTTTATCATGATCTTGATCTCCCTGGACTCTTTGGTTTGCTTCATAACCAAGAGTGTTCAGAGGCTGTAAAGTTGATTGCTATGGGTGATTCTTATAGTCAGCCTGCTGTTGCACTTGTTGCTTCAATGACTGAACACCCTAGCTCAATAAGTAATGAGATCATTCCTTGTGTTGATGATGAAGTTCCTGTGATTTCTAACACTAACTCTGTTTGTGCTGAATCTGAATGTGATGAATCTGATGGTGATGAACTAGCTAATGAAGTAGCTATGTTGGCTGAAAGGATCAGAAGGAGATCCTTTAGTAAGTTTAAAGGAAAAGGAAAAGATGGCCAAGCTGATAAGACAAAGAAGAAATTTGACATGTCCAAAGTCACTTGTTACAAATGTGGCAAAACTGGACACATGGCTGGAGATTGCAGATCTAAAGAGTCTTCTCAAGTTGTGTCATCCAAAGGTGGAAGAAGTGAAAAATACTCAAAGCTCAAGACAAAATACAAAGCATTAAAAGCACAAGTAGCTGAGCTGAGTGAGAAGGTAAACAAAAGTGAGAAGAGTCCGGTAGCCAAAGACTGGGCTGAAAGTGCCACTTCATCTGATGATGAACTGTATAAAGATGCCAAGTATTTTATGGCTAAAGAAGCTACTCAAAAGTTTGTTGAAGATCTGGTGAAAATCCAACAGCAATATGAGTCAGCTCACCGGGCATCTACCAGTCAGACTACTCCACCTGAGGTAATTTTTTTCCAATCTGTCTGATAATGAAAAACTGTCTAGACTGAATAGATTGGGTGATGAGGTTCTTTTACAAAAACACTTTAATCAAGAACTTAAAAAGGAAATTTCTGTGTTGAAACTTGAAGTCAGTTCTAAGAGTCACACCATTGAAAAACTGGAATCTGAAGTTAAAGCTCAAAAACAATTAAACTCCATTTTGGTTAAAGAAGCTAAAACTGCAGAAGAAAAGTTTTTGAAAGTTAAACAAATAACTGAGTCATGGTGTATTTGTTCTAAAAGAACTGCTAAGTGTGTAAATGTGCAAATACCTCATCAGATCCAAGCTATTTTTTTATGGTGACTATGATAGGGCCATAGCCATAAGTGAGGTCTGTGCTATGGAGCCTTGTTATCAGCCTCCTTCACCACCCAAAGTCCAGACCAAAGGGAAAAAGTCTAAACCAATTAAGTTGGTTCAGAAATCTGGTATTGGGTTTAATGATCCTAAAACCATTGGTCAGACCATTGCTGAAGCTGTGTCTGAAGCTGATAAGGTTATTGAGTTAAAACCTGAAGAAAGTCTTGACTTATCCAAGCTGATCATTACCCAATCTGTGACAGATTCAAAATCTAAAACAAACAAGGGTAACTCAAAGAAAAATAAAAGAAAGGTTAGAGATCATAGTGTTCCTAAAGAGAAAATAAAGCTTTCAAAGAATGAGAAGTCTGGTTCTCAAGAAAATGTGTCACTGTTAGGACCAGTTCACCTGGAACTGACCAGTCACCAGTTGCATCTGGTGACCCAGTAAAACTGGTGACCAAGAAGATTTGTCCAGAAATATATTGAAGTCCAGTTACACCGTACAGTCAACGCAACTGAAGACTTCCTCCAGTTGAGAACTGACCAGTTGAAGAATCATTCCAGTTGAAGTCAAAGACAACAAATGGAAGATAGAGAATGGCAATGGCAGCGAAGCCCAGTTGGCATTCTAGTCAGTTACAAACTGGAGACCATCAGTGGAAAGCCCTAACAAAGCTTTACACTGATTACGAGGAATTGACTTGTATACTTTATGTACCTTTACCCGGATAATAAGCCTTGTCTTATTATTTAAGTAATAAAAGGTACATAAAGGTGGTTGGGTAAAGTTGCTTTATCATGCGACTTTACACTGCTTTTTAAGGAATTAAATGATATTCCTTAAATGCTCTCAACCACATTTGTACGGCTAAAGTTAACATCCCAATGTTAACTTTGCCTATAAATACAAGTCATTGCACAACCAAGAATTTAAGTGTTCAACTCACAAAGTGAAAAACATACAAACACTTCACACTTTGCAAACCTGTAATATTCTTGGTGAACTTGTGCAATCTTCTCTCAATCGCTAAAAGGAACATTTCACAACTTTAAGTGTTTCGATTGTCTTGAGAAATTCCGAGTATAGATCAATTGTATTTCATAGGTTGTTAGGATATTTACATTCGTGTATTATCTTGGTTCCGCATCAACCTTGTAATTTGTTTAATATCAATAAATAAATTACACATTGAAAAATACATATTGTCTCATCAAGTTATCTTACAAGTTATTTGTATTATTGCATTGTTCTTTACTTATTGTCTATTATATAAGTAATCTATCTAGAACTTGGTATATACACACTGCAACTGGTCGTCTCCAGTTCAGTGCATATATTGCAAAGTAACTCCACCATCGACATAGAGGTGTCTTCAGTAGTACCATCTATCGAGTTGGGACTTACAAGTGGTATCAGAGCAGAAGGCTAATAAACTTGCCTAGATCTGCTAAGATGAACACTGCTGAAGGTGGAGATGGTTCTGGTTCAGGTGAAAACCCCTCGAATACTAATGCACAACCTTTTCAAAATGTTAACACCAACCCTCCTCCTCTTACTGCCCCAAACCATGTCCATGTACACTACTCTAACACTCCTATTCCAAAATTTGATGGAAACAGTGAGACATTCGGTACATGGAAGGCTAGAATGCTTTTGCATTTTGGTGGGATTGAAAGGTATATGTTGAAAATCCTTAAGGATGGACCATATATACCCATGTCCCTTGGGGTCAGTCCTCTTCTTGATCCAACTGGAAGAAGAGGTTCAAGGGAAAAGCCAGAAGACCATTGGTCTGATGAGGATCGTAGACTTGTTGATCTGGACACCAGACTCAAGAACATGATCCTTGGGGCTGTTCCTGAAGATCTAATTCCAACACTTGTGCTGTTCCCCAGTGAAAAATCTATGTGGGACGAGTTAGTTATTCAGTTTGAAGGAGGTGATGACACTATTGTCACCAGAAAAGTTGCTTTGAACAAGAAGTATGAATCCTTCTTTGCCTTTCCCAATGAAAGTCTAACTGGTACATACACCAGATTTTCTAGCCTCATCAATCAGTTGAGAGGTTTGGGTGTAGAGAAGGATAAGGATATTCTTCTTGAGAGGTTTTGTGATATTCTTCCTGAGAGGTTTGGGTGTAGAGAAGGATAAGGATATTCTTCTTGAGAGGTTTGGGTGTAGAGAAGGATAAGGATATTCTTCTTGAGAGGTTTGGGTGTAGAGAAGGATAAGGATATTCTTCTTGAGAGGTTTGTGTAGAGAAGGATAAGGATATTCTTCTTGAGAGGTTTGGGTGTAGAGAAGGATAAGGATATTCTTCTTGAGAGGTTTTGTGATATTCTTCCTTCCAAATGGGAAAACATGGTTCTTGTCTTGAGACAAGGTAAAACCTTGCACACTCATACTCTTGCATCGCTCTATGGAGCCTTCAGATTCACTGAAGATAATAATGCTGCAAGACTTGTGGCTGAGCAAGATGCCATGAACCATGCCCAGAGTCCCAAGGTTGCTAGTGTAACTGAGCGACCTTGTGCTGCTTTAATGTCTGCTGAGAGTGTCCAGGTACACTCGATGAAGGAGATGTTGAACAGTTTCTTAAACTCTGGACTGACCACTGAAAACAGTGATGGTTGTAATGAAACTGACGATGATGATCTGGTCGCCATGATTGCTAAAACCTTTAATAGGTTTAAGCATAAATCCAAAAGATTTAATGGCCCCAACAATGCTTCCAGCTCCAGCTCTCTGGATAAGACCAATCTTACATGCTATAAGTGTGGTAAGAAAGGTCATTTTATGAAGGAATGTAGATCTAGTCAGTTGAACAACCAAACTGGCCCCTCTGTCCCTAATTTCAATCGGCTTGATGATAGCTACAAAGCTAAATACAAGAAGCTTAAGGCCCAGATTGCCCTCCTGTCCATGGAAAAGAAAAAGGATCAGTGCTTAATGGCACAAACTGAGGGAAAATGGGAGTACTTTGATGACTCATCTGATGATGAAGAAGAGGAAAGGGACATGTGCTTCATGGCCTTGGAAGATCAACAGCAGCAACACGTGGTGAAAGAAGATGTCATCTCTGGAAGATGGGTGGACATCATACTGAAGAAGGTATGTGACTATGATAACCAGGTTGACCCTGAACTAAAACTGGACCTGGCTGAATCATTAAGTGGTGATTTGGCATTTGTGGAAACTGTAAGAGCTGATAGTGAAAGATATCTTGACACTATCCTAATTGAACTGAACAATGTTAAACCACAACTAAATGATTTGCAAAGTGTCCAGTTGGCTCTCAAGGAGTCAGTTTTAAAGATTGAGGCTTTAGAACTTGATAATCAAAAACTATTTTCTGATCTTGAAAAAGAACAAAAGATTATCAAGTCATGGGTAAAAGCATCTGGCAAAAACTATGATGCATTTTCAAGAACTATCGATGCCCAGAAGAATGCATGAAAATCTGGAGATCTGGAGATGGCAGCTCTCATACCAGACCTTTATGCATTGCCTCCAGCTCTCAAGGTTGAAACACCTTATGATCAATCTGAAGCTGTTGAAACTGAAACCTTTGAGACCACCCCCATTGAGGTTAAAACTGGAGCCAAACAGGCTAAAGCTCCAGTCAAAAAGGCCACTGGTAACAAGCCTTTACCTCAAAAGTCTAAGGTGCCCAAGACCCGACAGACTAAAGCACCAGTTGAACCTAGGTCCAAGGTTCAACTGCCTGAAGAAAATAATATTTTGGTTAATCTGGAAAGTCAACTCCAACTTTTGTCTCGGCAGGTTCAGAGTTGTACTGCCCGGATTAACAATCTGGAAGGAGGTTTATTACCTCCAGTTTTCAAACAAAATATTAATCCACTCTCTTTAATACCTAAACAAAAGAATGTTCCTTCTGAAACAAAATCTGGTAAAAATAAAGGGAGTAAGTATCAAATACCAATTGTTTTTACTCCTGCACCTGGAGCTGGTGATAAAGCTCCAGATGCAGCCTCCAGTTCAACACCACAACTGTCAACTGTGGCTTCTGTAGAGAAGTCCAATGGACCCATCAAGAAAAGATGGGTTCACAAAAAGAACTAATGATTTTTGTGTGTGTGTAGGGCGATCGAAAGAAGAATATCTGGTATCTGGACAGCGCTGCTGGCCGGACTATGACCGGATGTAAGCCCCTACTGGAAGAGTTCACTGTCCAAGATGGACCGACAGTGACGTTTGGTAACGATCAATCTGGAAAGACTGAAGGATATGGTGTGCTCAATAATGGACAAGTCGAATTCAAAAGAGTTGCATTTGTGAATGGTTTGAAATACAACCTGATCAGTGTCAGCCAACTTTGCGATGATGGCTTCAGAGTATTGTTCGATATTGCACAAGGCACCATATTTAACAAGGATTGGAAAGTGTGATTGCACCAAGAAAAGGAAATGTGTACATCATGGATATGGAACCAGCTCCAAAAGAGCAATGTTTCTATACCAAAGCTGATGAGGACACCAACTGGCTATGGCATAAAAGGTTATCCCACCTTAATTTCAAAAACATTAACAAGTTGTCTCGCAAACAACTGGTTGATGGGATACCTCAGATTTCTTTCAATAAAGAAAAACCATGTCCAGGGTGTGAGATGGGCAAGCAGAAGAGAGCCAGTTTTAAAACTAGGCAAAATTTTAGCATCACTGAACCTCTTCACATGCTACATATGGATCTCTTTGGTCCAGTGAATGTTCAAACTAGAGCTGGAAAGAAGTACACTCTAGTTGTGGTTGATGAATTCACCAGATACAGCTGGGTGGTATTCATCAGATCCAAAAGTGATGCATCTGCTGAAATCATCTCTCTCATTAAAAGAATTGAGCTCAAGTATACTCGAAAAGTTTGTCAGTTGCGAAGTGATAATGGTACTGAATTCCAAAATAAGGTGCTTGAAACATTTTGCAATGACACTGGCATCTCTCAAAACTTCTCATCAGTTCACTCTCCAGAGCAAAATGGAGTTGTTGAAAGAAAGAATCGTACACTGATAGAAGCAGCCAGAAGTATGCTATCTGAATCTGGTCTTCCCACCAGTTTTTGGGCTGAGGCAGTTGCAACTGCTTGTCACACCCAAAACCGGTGAGTCTACATCAAGAGACATAAAAAGACTGCCTATGAAGTACTCAGGAATCGTAAACCAAATATTGGATACTTCCATGTATTTGGTTGTCCAGTTTATATACTAAACGATTCCAGTCAGCTTGGAAAGTTTGATGCAAAAGCTGATGAAGGGGTATTTTTAGGCTATTCAGATATTCGAAAGGCCTTTAGAGTTTATAATTATAGACTCCAAAAGGTTCATGAGATAATTCATGTCACATTCGACGAATCAACTGAAGCAATCAGCAAGAGACCAAGCCTTGATATTTCTCCAGTCGTTCCAATTAATTTTGGTGAAACTGACCAAGTTCATCGGTCAGTTGTTTCACCAGAAGATGCTTCCAGTTACAACAAATTGGAACCAGTTAAGAAGAAGAACACCACCAGTGACACATCATTCTATCCCTCCATCAATTTCAACTTACCACAAGAATTGGTGATTGGATCTGATGTACGTGCCACTCCAATATCAGCACCAGTTCAAACATCTACTTCTCCAGTTCTTCATGAAATGCCTTCTAATGAGGAATTTCATGATGCCAATCGAGACCTCATTGACTCTGATGAGGATGTAGAAGTTGTTTGGACTGATCCTTCTCCAGAAGCTGTTGCAACTGAAGAAGATCGCCAGGTGACTTGCACTGATATTGTAGTTCACCAGCCTAGTCAATACACTAGATGGACTCGAGCCCATCCAATTGAACAAATTGTGGGTGATCCAACTAGTGGGGTTCAAACTAGAAGAGCCACCAGTGAGCAATGCTTAAACGTCACCTTCTTATCTCTAATTGAACCAAAGAAGATTGACGAGGCTATGGCAGACCCAAGCTGGGTGGAAGCTATGCAAGAAGAGCTCCTCCAGTTTGAAAGGAACAATGTTTGGGAGCTTGTTCCTTGTCCACCAGGGTTAAAGAAAGAACCTATTGGTACTAGATGGGTCTATCGAAACAAAATGGATGAAGATGGCCATGTTGTAAGAAACAAGGCCAGACTAGTTGCCCAGGGTTATTGTCAAGCAGAGGGCGTTGACTTTGATGAAACTTTTGCTCCAGTTGCAAGACTTGAAGCCATAAGAATATTTCTGGCTTATGCAGCCCATCTGCAGTTCAAGGTCTTCCAGATGGATGTCAAAAGTGCGTTCCTTAATGGAACATTGGAAGAAGAAGTTTATGTTAAGCAGACTCCAGGTTTCATCGATGAGAAGCATCCTCATTGGGTTTATAGACTGAACAAAGCATTGTATGGTCTAAGACAAGCCCCAAGAGCCTGGTATGATACTTTAACTAAACATCTTCTTAAAAATGGCTTTCAAAGAGGTGCGATAGATAATACCTTGTTTATCTTGAAAGAAAGAGGTAATATCTTATTGGTACAAATTTATGTTGATGACATTATTTTTGGTTCAACTGATGATGCAATGTGTAAAAAGTTTTCTAAAATCATGTCATCTGAGTATGAGATGAGTTTAATGGGTGAATTAACATTTTTCTTAGGTCTTCAGATTAAGCAAACTGAAAATGGAATTTTCATAAACCAAGGAAAATATGTCAGAGATTTGTTAAGAAAATACAAATATGATTCAATCCCATCGAAAAACACACCTATTGCAGCACCATTGAATTTGGACTCTGACCCAACTGGCAAACCAGTTAACATAACTGACTATAGAGGTATGGTTGGTTCACTGATGTACTTAACTGCCAGTCGACCAGATATAATGTTTGCAACATGTTTATGTGCCAGATTTCAGTCTAACCCTAAAGAATCACATTTGCACGCTGTAAAGCGTATCTTTAGATACCTGAAAGGGTGTCCTAATATTGGTCTTTGGTACCCCAAAGGCTCAGGATTAGATCTAATGGGTTATTCAGATTCTGATCATGCAGGTTGTAAGATAGATAGAAAATCAACAACTGGTGGTTGTCATTTCCTTGGAGGAAAACTGGTAAGTTGGACCAGCAAGAAGCAGACTTCAGTCTCTATGTCCACTGCTGAGGCAGAGTACATTTCTGCGGCCAGTTGCTGTGCCCAGATTCTCTGGATCAAGAACCAGCTACTAGATTATGGTCAGAAGTATACCAAGACCCCAATCTTTTGTGACAACACCAGTGCTATTGCTATATCTCACAACCCAGTGATGCACTCAAAAACAAAGCATATTGACATCAGGTATCATTTCATTCGAGATCACGTTATGAAAGGAGATATTGAAATTCATTTCATCCCCACTGAAAAACAGTTAGCTGATGTTTTTACTAAACCTCTCGATGAGAAAACCTTTAAACATCTCATCAGCGAACTGGGAATGTTAAACCCTTAACTGGAGCTTTCTTTGTTATTGAACGCGTCAGTGACACTGATGAAGTTCTCCAGTTGAGGAGGTCCAGATAATCTTTGCTCGCCAGGCTATCGAACGCCTTTGTGATACTATCTTGGCACTAATTGATTTCTGGATCATCATTTTAGGGGGAAAGACTCAAAATAATTTTCTGACTAAAATTCGTTTTTGTTTGAAAATGCAACTGGAGAACTCTCTAGTTGGAAACTGGTACTGGACTGATCCTCCAGTTACCAGGTTCAGTCTTGTCTTTTTTTTATAACGTTACAAATACTTGGTCAATATGTGTGACACGTGATGATACTCGAGTGTTTTAAACCACTTGATATCGTGATCTGACGTGTTTGAAACCATTTTAGTACTTGACAACTGTTTGTATTGGGAAAACAAAAAGTGAGTGGGCGCGTGAGTAAGATAAGCCGTCGTAGCATTTAATGCTGACATGGAAGCATTTAATGTTTACATGGCAAACTAATATTTTATTTCAAAATTCAAACCAACTTTGTGAAAATATCTACAAAAAGGATTGTGTTGATTAAAATATAATTTTGGTGTTTCATTGGGATCTTGAATCCCTTTATAAATACCCTTATTTACTCCGAACTCATTTACTTCTTTCTCTTACATTCCTTCATTTACTTCCAATCATCAAAATTGCTTCATTCTTCTCTTTGCTTCACAAATCAAAAACCCTAAATCCCAAATTTCATTTTCATTCTTCTATGGCTCCTAGATCATCTCGTTCAAGAGATGTAAATCTCTTGACTATTCCATATAATCCCTCACCAGATGTCAAATCGGCACCTGGTGCCCCTAGTAGTGCTTCGGTCATCAAACTAAATCCAAATAATCCGATGGCCAGCCTACGAGGATCTCAAGGGTCCGATACCCTTATTGGTAGAATTCAAAAGTTTTTGAAGAATTCTCCAATAGGACCCTCATTCTCTCTAAACCCACGTAAGTTGTTTCACAACTACTTATGTGAGTTTTGGTACACTGCCGTTCTTTCTTCCGATTGTTCCTCCATCAGTTTCACATTAAAGGATGGAACAATCCAGTGTACCTTGTCAGCCGATGTATTGAGGGATGCCTTACGCCTCAATTACTGGAGAGAGGATGAATCTCCAGTCGTCTTGCCCCTAAATATAAACTTTCGCCAAGTACTTCTTGAAATGGGACACAGGGAGTGTTTGGAGAATGGGGTGTTGAAGACAAAAGGTGCGATGACCATGAAGGGCCTTACACCTTCATGGAGGTATTTTTTCATCCACCTGGTGGAGAGCATGGGTGGGAGTTCTGGTGGACTTGACCAGATCAACTCCTCGCAAGCAGAGATGGCTTACTGCTTGTGGAACGGATTGAGAGTGGACTTTGCAGATATTCTGTATAGAAGCCTAGTTCAAAAACTGAAGGGCACAAGGGGTGTTTGTATTCCCTTTTAAAGGTTCCTCTCTCTTTGTTTTAAGCAAATTCTGGGCAGAGAAGCATATAATAGTACAGATTCACCGTACACTGCTCCAGATATGCTAAGGAATCTAGACTCACTGGTATCTGAAGCTGGTGAGGTCGAACTTCCTGAACGAATGCAACTGGCATTCTCTTCAACTGATGCACCTCTTGCAGGTGAGTCAGAAAGGCAACTGGGCGGGCCTCAAAATAATGAGGGACCCTCCAGTGTGTCTAATGTTATGGTTGAGGATAGAGCAACCATAACTGAAGCAACCCCATCACATCTATCCCTGGTGAAGATACTTCGGTATTTGATCCACCAACAGATGTACCCATCCAGTAAACTGGGGAAGGTCATCTGGAGACTGACCAGGTAACTGGTCAGCCCTCAGTTACATTCATGGATCTGGACATGAGTGTTAATGACGAGGAAATCCTTATAGAATCTTCGGATTCTGAAGGTACTGAAACAGACTTGGAGATTCTTTGTTGATGCATGTTGATGTGACAACAGCAACTTAGATTTAATTATGTCTTATTCATTTATATGTAATTGATAGATTATGGACTTCGTGTTTTAGTAATGATTGATTACATGTTTTGGTGTTATTTATATGTTTATATATGATGTTTGTTATGTATATCATACAAGTACAAACATAATATATGTTAGGTTTCTTGTACATAAAGTACTTGGAAAATAACTAAGCATAAATGTTGATGGTATTTAGTACTAACGAAGATAATCTTCGTTAGGAACTAACGAAGATAATCTTCGTTATATCAAAGCCCAGCAAGCCCAATATCGATCGTGAACATATATAAACGATTGGAAACCCTAAAGTGAGGAGACCAGTTGATATTACACACACCAAAGGCGACTAAGTTCGTTTCTAAGCTATAGAAAACGAAGATAGATTACATAAGGCTGATTATATTGAGATAATTAGCAATATATACGATAACTAATCAAACTAGTTATCTCGTGAGGATTCCGCACTCACGACATAACAATAGACGATCTCGAGAGCGATCAGTAGCTATCGAGGGACTCACAAGTGGTATCAGAGCCATTCGATATCTTATCGAAGGGTTGAGATCGTTTGTTTGATTATTGTTTTCTCAAAAATAGCCTCCCGAACACCTTTCTGTCGTTAAGTTCGTTTACCTTACGAACTTAGTGAAACGAAGTTAGCAAACGAAGTTAACTTAATTTCGTTCTAAATTTCATCTAACGAAGATAGAAAACGAAGTTATCTTCATTTTTGTTTTGAATCTTCTTCAAACGAAGTTAACTTAATTTCGTTCTAAATTTCATCTAACGAAGATAGAAAACGAAGTTATCTTCATTTTCGTTTTGAATCTTCTTCAAACGAATTTAGTCTACGAACTTAACTTATATAAACGATTGGAAACGATTGGAAACCCTAAAGTGAACATATATAAACGATTGGAAACGATTGGAAACGATTGGAAACGATTGGAAACGATTGGAACAAAGCCCAGCAAGCCCAATATCGATCGTGAACATATATAAACGATTTGAAACCCTAAAGTGAACAGTATATAAACATTGCAACCCAAATCGTGAACATATATAAACGATTGGAAACCCTAAAGTGAATATTCCAGTTGATAAATTACACACAAAGGCGACCTAAGTTCGTTTCTAAGCTATAGATAAACGATTGGAAACGATTGGAAACGATTGGAAACGATTGGAAACGATTGGAAACGATTGGAAACGATTGGAAACGATTGGAAACGATTGGAAACGATTGGAAACCCTAAAGTGAACATATATAAACGATTGGAAACGATTGGAAACGATTGGAAACCCTAAAGTGAACATATATAAACGATTGGAAACGATTGGAAACCCTAAAGTGAACATATATAAACGATTGGAAACGATTGGAAACGATTGGAAACGATTGGAAACGATTGGAACAAAGCCCAGCAAGCCCAATATCGATCGTGAACATATATAAACGATTTGAAACCCTAAAGTGAACAGTATATAAACATTGCAACCCAAATCGTGAACATATATAAACGATTGGAAACCCTAAAGTGAATATTCCAGTTGATAATTACACACACTGGAAACGATTGGAAACGATTGGAAACGATTGGAAACGATTGGAAACCCTAAAGTGAACATATATAAACGATTGGAAACGATTGGAAACGATTGGAAACGATTGGAAACGATTGGAAACGATTGGAAACGATTGGAAACGATTGGAACAAAGCCCAGCAAGCCCAATATCGATCGTGAACATATATAAACGATTTGAAACCCTAAAGTGAACAGTATATAAACATTGCAACCCAAATCGTGAACATATATAAACGATTGGAAACCCTAAAGTGAATATTCCAGTTGATAAATACACACAGCCCAAAGCCCAATATCGATCGTGAACATATATAAACGATTGGAAACCCTAAAGTGAATATTCCAGTTGATAAATTACACACAAAACGACTAAGTTCGATGGAAACGATTGGAAACGATTGGAAACGATTGGAAACGATTGGAAACCCTAAAGTGAACATATATAAACGATTGGAAACGATTGGACCTTACGAACTTAGCGAAACGAAGTTAGCAAACGAAGTTAACTTAATTTCGTTCTAAATTTCATCTAACGAAGATAGAAAACGAAGTTATCTTCATTTTTGTTTTGAATCTTCTTCAAACGAATTTAATCTACGAACTTAACTTATCTTCGTTCAGTTCCCTGTCTACGAACTTAGCTATCTTCGTTCAGAACTTATGTCCACAAAATTAAGCTATCTTCGTACTAACTCTGTTCTACGAATTTAATTTAATTTCGTTCGATTCTTATCTTCGTTTGAACAATATTTTTCACTTATGGCTTCTTCATCCTCAACCAACAATGCTGTTGCCCAATATCTCAATTCTCTAGTTTATCATGATCATCTGGTAGGGTGTACTAATTCTCCACCAAAGTTAGTCTCATTAGCTGACTTTTGGGCGTGGAGAGGTCGATTTGAAGATTTCATTCAACGAGAAGACTTGAATATGTGGCTCATGATCACTGAAGGTTATGAATGGCCCACTCTTACTGTGAATGGAGTTACTTCTACATACAAGGTGGGAGAATTAACGGGCGAAGAAAAGGCTAACTACGCCATTGAAGTAAAGACTCTTTCCACACTTCGTATGTGCATTCCTCAAGAGTTGGTGCACTTGTTTCCTAACAAGAATACAAGACTTCAAAGCAATTGTTCGATGCTATTGAAGCTCATTGTGAAGGTGATCCATTATTGAAGCAAAATAGAATTAAAATGCTTAAGAAACAATTTGATTGCTTCAATGCCACAAAGAATGAACAAGTTGAGGATCTTATTCTGAGATATCAACATCTTCTTGCTGAATTAGCATATTTTGACCTTAGATACACTCCTACTGAGATAGTGGATAAATTCCTGGATGGTTTTCCGAAAGCATACAAAGAGTTTCGTCATGGATTGCAAGAAAGAGCTGATTACGCATCTCTTCGAATAGATGGAGTTATATCCACTCTAATGTGACACCCGCAAAATTTCAGGTTAGCTAAACTTAGAAAGTTTACTATTCATGTGCTATTTATAGAAAGTTAAGCTTAAATAATACGATATTTAAGTTTCTATGTGTCAACATAGAAATACGTCGTTAGAAAATAACGATGCCGACACGCAGCCATCAAGATGATGAACCGGTCAAGAAGGACCTCCATAATATGCGTTTTTATGATATATGATTTTTATGATACAATATGTATCTAGTTAAGATCACTTCTCGTTAGTAAAAGTACCATATGTAATATATGCCGTTATATATTGACTAAATGATTTAAGAACGTACGTATGCAATCATAATAATTGACGCAATTTATAAAAATATGAATTATAAAAACATGACATATTATTTTTAGTTTCCTAATTAAAAATTTATACAAAATAATATTTATGTTATTTATAAAAACTCATGGACCAACTAACTAACACTATTAGTAGGCTAATGCATTTGTTAGACCAAAAATAAGCCCATAAACCTACAACCCATGTAATTTTCGAAATTATAAGCCTAGCCCACAAGTCAAGACCTAAGCCCATCCCCCTTAGCCCTATAAAAATCTAGTAATGTGCTACCTTTTTTTTTGCCTGCACGTTCACAACACACACAAACACTAAAAAGATTTAAACATCCATCTTCTCCCTCTCTCTCACTCTCACCTCCGACCACCACCCCTGTGGCCGTCCACCGCCGCGCCACCGCCTCTGCTCGCCGGAAAAACGACCGGCCACCACCACATACCTCATCATCTCTCACACCTTCAACCTTAAAACACTCCCACCACCTCTCTCTCTTTCTAAAAGCGCAAAACATCACACCACCACCACTGGAGCGCCGCTGTTGCTGCTGTGCCGCCGCTGTTGCTGCTGCTCCGCCCTTCTGCCACCTCCACACGACTCTCCAGCCCTCAAGAAAGGTTACTCCACGTTGGTAAAGGCTTCTTAAGCAAACCCATTTGTTTCTCTCTCTCTAGAACCTAACCTTCTTTTTTCTTCTCCTTTCTTCTTGGCAGCCGCGCACCACCATCTCACCAGCACCCCACGACGGTCTGGACATCAAGGAGAGACATCAATCACTACAAAAGGTTCTTTTAGATCTGCCCATACTTGTTTGTTTGTACACAAAACCCTAAAACGTTTTTCCTTGTCTTTTTCCATTA
>CM067173.1:119172643-119180143 GCA_034093135.1 Erigeron breviscapus
AAAAGAGGCACATAGGGATCCTTCATTTAAAATTTTCATCATATTCCTTTCAATACCAGTAACATGTAATATATCCTAGCTTTCCACGTACCAAATTCATCACTGCTCCCATTGAATTTAGGAACAGGATTATTCGAGTAGTGCACATGCACATGTGGAGAAGCAGGAGGAGGAGGAGGTGGAGGATTATTATTTGCAGTGGGTGGTGGTTCATTAAGATTAGTTTCATGAGTTTCTTGTGTATTTTCTGGGATTGCCATCGTGAAACAGATCTAGGCAAGTATATTAGCCTTCTGCTCTGATACCAATTGTAAAGTCCCTCACACGATGGTTTAACCCACGAGTGTAAAATAACAAGTCAAGTATGAACTAGATTGGACTAGTATTACTTTAAATACAAATGCAAAAATATAAATAAAGTAATAATGACTTAAAGCAATATTTAAACAAGTAAATAAATGATGGAACACAAATGTAGTTTTTCAAGTGTATTTTATTTATTGATGATAAACAAAATACAAGATTGTTGCGGAACCTAGATATTACAAGTATGTAACTATCTAAACAATCTTTGAATTACAAGTGATCTATACTTGCTAAATAATCTCCTTGGATCGATATACTTAAAGTTGTGAAGTATAACTATTTAGATCGAGAGTATTTTAGCAAGTTCACCAAATTGAAAAAAGTAATTTGTACGAGTTATGTGACTTTGTATTTATAGGCAAATAAATTCAACAGTGAATTTATTATGCCGTACAAATATGGTTGCATGCATTTAAGGCAAATACTTTAATTCCTTAAATGCATTGGTTAAAGTACAAGGATAAAGTCATATTGATGTGACTTGTTTATCCTTTTAACCAACCACCTTTACACACGTATATACTTTTATCAATAGACAAGTGGGTTGTCCGGGTAAAAGTGTGTAAAGGCATAAAGTCAATTCCTCGTAATCAGTGTTCAGACTTGTAAGGTCTAGAAACTGATAAAGCTCAAGTCAGGAGATCTGGTAAGACTGTCAGTGGGCTCCACTGCTTGTCAGTCTTCTTTCTTCAAACTTCAGTCTTTGACTTCAGTGAGAATGTCTTCAGTAGAAACGATATTGACTGGAGTGAAGTCCAGTGAGCTAATCTGGTGGAATCCAGATTCCTGTACAAGTAAACAGCTCACTGATCTTCTATTATTTCTGGACAAATCTTCAGTGCCGCTCCAGTCTTCAAGTCTGGAGTGGGTCCAGTAAATCTGGACCTAACAAGAAATTCTATTAAATATATAAGCAATAACACGTGCTCCAATGTCTTGAGCCATAGGGAATTTCCGGATTCGCTTAAGCAAGGTCACTGCATCCGTCTCAAGTTCCCCAAAAGAGGAAAAAGAGAATGGAATAAACCCATATCCAATAGTAGCACACTTAGCTTCATACTTGTCGCGTTTACGTTGTGCAGCCTCAATTACCGCACGACCAGACACAAAGTCAACCATATCGGTCTGTGTCAAAGGCGATGACCCTGTCAAATCGATGCATACATCAAGCCCTCCGTCCCATGAGTAAAGCAACATGTCAGCTGGGCGTAAGTGGTTGTCTCGTTCACCGGTAAGCCCAATATCAACTTCTTTACGAACTAAAACTCCAGACCGGGAACAAATGTCAACCAAGGTGTCACGCACCATGTTATGCCGGTGTTTAATACCAATAATATCAGCACATGATACAGCATGGTCCCCATAAATATCCCCTGGAAAAACCCTGGAACAAGCTGAGCACGGCGTCTGAAGAGAAAATAGGGGAACACCTAGCCGATAGCATAGAACACACCGGTAGGTTCTAGCATTCATAGTTTGTCCCAAACCTGAAATCAGAACCACCCTAAGCCAGTTCGAAGTGTAGTCTTCCATTTGGGATTTCTCATAATATTATTATTATTATTATTATTATTATTATTATTATTATTTTGGGTAAAAAAATTTAAGCTACATACTGTGTTTTGTTTTCATTTTTTTTTCTTTTCCGGCGAGTTCAATAAAGGAGGAAGAAAGAGTTCACCACTGTTGTGTTGCAAAGACAGAGACGGCTAGACCACTATACCACTTTCGCCGGAGACAATTGCACCACCCTCGCCGGAGAAAGGAACTTGAGAAAGAAAAAACCACAAAAATTACACTAGATGGAGACTGTATATATATATATGAAATAATGATGACGATTTTTACCACAAAAAATATATTAGACGGAGACTGTATGTATATGTGAAATGATCATGGTTATTTTTTATGGTGGATGAGTGAGAAGAAGGGTAGTAGCTGAGTATATGTGAAAATAATAATGACAAGTTATTTTTTCTTATCTATATGTGTGGTGTGTCAGTGTGTATGAAGAGTAAAATCAAATACGAGTAATGGATAGGAAAAAAAGTTAAAAGTGATATTATATTATGGGAAAATTACGTAGATGGTTATATTTTTTTTGTATATCCCATTTTTAGATACCTATAAAAAGATTTACCTATTTAAGCAAAATGAAGGTTTCACAAAACTCAATTTTGAATCAAATTAAGCACAAAAACAGCTTCAATTAAGCTTCTGGATCGTACAGATTGACTGTTTGTGCTTTGATACCAAGTGTAAAGTATCAAAATCGAGCTTATGTGTGTTTTAGTGTGTGTTAATGGAGGTTTAAGTGTGTGTAAAGTTGAGAGAGAATGAGAGTAAAATTGGATGATTAGATTGCATGAAATGGGTGAAAGGTTACAATATTTGTGTTGGAAGGGGTATTTATACTAACTATACAATTTACACAATGCCCCCTTCCATACTTACAAAATTACAATATAAGTACATTTTATGAAAAAGTAAACAAATCAACTACTACAAATTATATTTCTAACAATATGCACTTGACATCCAAAAACATGATTTGTTTTGAAACGAAAAATGAAAAAAATAAAAGTAAAAGCGAAAGGAAAATGAAAAAAAAAATGAATTTTGAGATAAGTAATAAGAAAATTTATCCATTTATGAAAGTAGTCTAAACCACTTGTAACATCAATGATTAAATTTAACGGTTGCATCAAATCGGAAGTTATTGCTGACGCTAGATCTGACTGGAATGAACAGTAAGTCTAACGGTGGATCTGGTCGGAACTTATTGGTGCTTGTGAAGATCAGTTCTCGAACTTATTATTATTATTATTACTATTAATTTTGGGTAAAAAAATTTAAGCTACCTACTGTGTTTTGTTTTCAACCATTTTTTTTCTTTTCCGGCGAGTTCAATAAAGGAGGAAGAAAGAGTTCACCACTGTTGTGTTGCAAAGACAGAGACGGCCAGACCACTATACCACTTTCGTCGGAGACAATTGCACCACCCTCGCTGGAGAAAACCACACCCAACAATCGCCGGAGAAAGGAACTTGAAGAAAAAAATAACCACAAAAAATCACACTAGATGGAGACTTAATGATGATGACGATTTTTACCACAAAATTTATATCAGATGAAGACTGTGTATGTATATGTGAAATGATCATGGTTATTTTTTTATGGTGGATAGGTGGAAAGAAGGGTATGTAGTTGAGTATATGTGAAAATAATAATGACAAGTTATTTTTTCTTTATTTATATGTGTGGTGTGTCAGTGTGTATGAAGAGTAAAATCAAATGATGGATAGGAAAAAAATTAAAATAATATTATATTATTAAATTATATGGAAAATGTTAAACGTAGCTCTTAGGGTTGCATTTAACGTGCATAAAAACTTTGTACCTTTCATATCAAAAACTCACCCCTGAATTTTGAATTTTATGGTAAATGGATAACAATTTAATGCACCTTAACTACAGCCCTAAGGGCTGTGTTTAGTAAGACTCATATTATAGAAAGAAAATATCCATATGAAAAACTAACATGATCTATGTTTTGGTCAAAAATTTACCTAAGATAATCTACGATGAAGAATTAGATCAATAATATAACCAAACTTTCGTTCGTGAGGTTAAGGGCTTGTAAAATATGTTTAGATTCAAAGATGCGTTTAATAAAAAGATTTGATAAACGATTATGTCGACTAAACAAGAAATTAAGGTCTAAAACAATGATAATCAGAATTATAAGTATTGAAATAAAAGAACTAATGATAAATATTGCTAATCAAAGTAAAGATCTAATAAATAATGCTTGAAAAGTAAAGAGTAAAGAGCAAGAACACCGAGATTTGTTAACGAGGAAAAGCCCTTAATCCTTTAAGGATCGCCGGCATAAAAACCCCTGGAGGAAACAATCGTCCCTGCCTTTGTTCTCTTATTGATGGTTGTTAAAATGTTTACAATGGTGGAATTCGGTTGATCGATGTATCTAAGTGTGTGTGTGAATACAAGTGAGTAGTATGTTGTGAATAACAAAAGTATGATCCCCTAAGATCGATCAGCCTCCTTCATTATATAGACCTAGGATTTAACTAACTATACGAGTTTGTAGGGATCTTCCAGGTCTTCGTTGATTTGAACGTTGGAGCATATCTTGACCAGTCTTGTGAACGTTGAAGCTTTTCTCCTCATGCTGAAATCAACTTGAAGTCCGAATATCTTGGCAGACTAAGTTCTTCTTTGCGTGTTGAAGATTTAATCCCATGTGTGAAATCCTTTCTTTACCGTTGGAGATATTTTCCCTGGCTTTATATCGAATATTCTGGAATCTGCATGCTTATCTCATGTGGAAATGATAATAATAGTTGAAACATAACGTTAGCAAAATATTAATAAGTAATCAGAATATTCAACTATGTCAAGATCCTAGTATGTCAAGATCTTGGACCTTCAGGATATTGGTACTTGAAATTTCACCCATAATAATCTAGATTTTTGATGTGTATGTATATGATCTTTTAAGTATTATATTTTTGGGTTAATGGAAAAATAATAAACATTACTAGTTTATAAACATTTAAAATGACAAAATTAATATTTATAGGTTTTTTCAATTTTCTCGATTCTTGAGACTGCAAATTTCCGAGGGATATATCCATCATATCTTCACTGTCCTTACACAAGTTTTACCATTGATCACTGTCAACGTCAAACGCAAGGTATGAGCGGATTTTTTTGTATGCTCCATGAGCAAGAAACTTTAGAGGGCAAAACTGTCAATGCAAACCTCCCCACGATCAAGCAACTTAGGTCTCTTCCAACAGTGAACACTTATTCACCTTTTCTTGATTGCTGCATCAGCGCCACGTCATTTCTTTTTTACTTCTCCATTTCGTGACACACTCCTACTAACAACAATACTTCTTCACTTTTTCCTTGCTTTTTTCTCATTAATTTATTATTTCCAATTAAAACTCATAAAATAAAACAAAAACACATTTATATTAGATAACCAAACATTACAAATACACGATATAAAAGACATTTTAAAAAAAATATGATACTAAATTAGATAAAATAATACATTACGACGTGTGAGTTTTTGGCAATGAATGAGTTTTGTTAATAAATGAATAAGATGTATTTATTATTATATTATATCTTAATTTAACATGAAAAATAAAGAAATACATATGGAATACGGTATGATTTATGGATCAGTCATCCATAAATAAATTCTCATCATTTAATTCTGTATATATCATTATTTTATATTTTCATCATTCTCTAAATAAACAAATACAATTAAACCCACCTTTGTCCCCACCCTTTCGTCTTGCCTTCTAATTCATGGAGACACAAACTCATGACAAACCCTCAACACAAATGCGTGCCAACAGGTTCTTGAGGTGACGAGGTGAAAACAAGGCTCGTGACGAACTGTTGGTAGAGGTCTTGCGAAACAAGTAGTATTGTAAACAAGGCATCTATTTCGTAACCTCCTTTTCTTCATGAAATATGCAGATGTGAGTCGCAGAGTATGCTCCATTTTTAAACCTTAGTTGCTTGAGAAATACACACTAAATTACTTGGCCCAAGTATTGGTTTGGGGAAGAAGACAAACCGCAAAGTATGCTCCATTTTTATACCTTAGCTTTCGTAGCAACTTGAAAGCTCGTTCTCCATGTCGTTTTTAGTTGACCCAGCTCCTTTGTAAGCGTTTCTTTGATCTCATTTTTCATGACTATAATTGCGAGTCGGAGATCTTCTCTTAGTTCGGTGAATTCGCTAGCCAAAGGCTCCAACCTTTCTAGCGACTCATCGACGTGCTCCTTGTAGGTGTCAAATTCTGCTTGTAAAGCGTCTATATGGTACTTATACTCGACCATGGATGTTTCAGCATCCTCGACTCGTTTGTCCAAGCTTGACATCATGTCCTTGGACCCCTTTTTGCTTCCCTTGCGAGTTTCTTCGCCGGGAGCAACATTTTCGCCAAGTGATTTTTCAGCCATCCCAACGAATCGTTCTGCTCTGATACCAAATTGTCACGGAGTGATCTTCAAGACTCTTGTGTGGCGCTTAGATTTTGATCTAAGTAAGCCTTTCAAGTAGAATTGAGTTTATGTTGCAACGGAATACTTGAATGAAATATGTATTTGATTATGGAGATAACTTGATTACAAGGCTTTAATGATTACAAGGATGTTGGATGGGTTGCAAATGAGGCCACCAACCTCTATTTATACTAATCTATGGAACTTTCCAGATAATTCTAGTAACTAACTAAATAATTCTACATCTAGAGTATTCTAGATTATTCCATATAAGTATGTTGTTTCTAGGTTGTTCTAGAATATTCCTAATAGTTCTAGATTGTTCTTGAGTGTTCCGAAGAGTTCCACGTTATTCTGGAGATTTCTATAAGATTTTAGACGTCTCCAAATTGTTCTGGATCCTTCCAGAATTTGAGAAAAAAAGACTAGTATTTAGGCGAGTCGTGACAATATGGTTCTTTAAGGAGATCTAGGAGGTTCATCGCACCAGATTCTTCGACTGCCTTTTTTAAGGCTGCACAATGGGTAGAAATTTAAGCGAAAACATAAAAGCTCCTTTTGTTACAAAATATATGATTTTTCTATATAAAGACAACACTATATGTATGCACTCTTTCCAAATTTCAGCGCATTCACTAATTTATTGAGTATAAAAAAAAAGTTTGATTTAATAGGAAAAAGTGTTTTCTTGAACTAAATATGCACTTGACATTCAAAAACATGATTTGTTTTGAAAATAAAAATAAAAAAGAAGTAAAAGAAAAATGAAAATGAAAAAAAATGAACTTTGAGATAAGTAACAAGAAAACTTACCCATTTATGAAAGTAGTCTAAACCACTTCTAATATCAATGCTTACATTTAACGGTCACATCAAACCGGAAGTTGTTCGCTGACGGTAGATCTGACCGGAAATGAACGGTAGATCTAACGGTGCAACGATCTGATCTATTCGGTAGATCCGGCCACCACCACCACCACCATGATGCGATGTATGAGAGAGAGAGAGAGAGAGAGTCGTGTATGTATCTGGCGATTGTATTAGGTTTGATGGTGGGTTTTTTTTATAATTTATTTCTTTT
>CM067173.1:119185143-119189246 GCA_034093135.1 Erigeron breviscapus
TTATTATAAAGACAAATTTACCACTCAAAATGCAATATAAATGATAAGTTTGTCACTTTAATTAATTAATTGATACGTAGGTGCAATTTTGCTATTTCTTCTATTAAGTTGATGATTGTGTTTCTGACTAAGAATTTAGGATCCGACATAATACATTATTAAGGATGAATAGAAAATAAAACTCAAAATTAGGGAATAAGATATCGAGGATTGCAATGCCAACAAAATTGGAGAATGATGGTTGAAAATGATATAAATAAGATGACATAAAAAATTGATTGAAACTTGAAAGTTATAAGTTTGTCACTTTAATTAATTAATTGATACGTAGGTGCAATTTTGCTATTTCTTCTATTAAGTTGATGATTGTGTTTCTGACTAAGAATTTAGGATCCGACATAATACATTATTAAGGATGAATAGAAAATAAAACTCAAAATTAGGGAATAAGATATCGAGGATTGCAATGCCAACAAAATTGGAGAATGATGGTTGAAAATGATATAAATAAGATGACATAAAAAATTGATTGAAACTTGAAAGTTAGGGTTCAGTGGTATAGTGTGACGTAATGCCAGCACCCTTATATTACAAAAAAATGATTTTTCTATATAAAGCTATATGTATGAACTCATTCCAAATTTCAGAGCATTCACTAATTCATTGAGTATGTACAACTCTAAAAAAAAGTTTGATTTAGTAGGAAAAAAGTGTTTTCTTTCTGTAAATATGCACTTGACATTCGAAAACATGATTTGTTTTGGAAAAAAATGAAAAGAATAAAGTAAAAGTAAACTGAAAAAAAATAGAACTTTGAGATAAGTAAGTAACAATAAAACTTACCATTTATGAAAGTAGTCTAAACCACTTGTAACATCAATGTTACATTAACTGTTGAATCAACCGAAAGTTATTGCTGACGGTAGATCTGACCGGAAATAACGAGATCTGGAATATATCTTCAAATCTTCATTATTATTATTGACTACTATTGACGTTGGGTAACACCGCCGCCGGTGTATCCTGGTAACACGCCGTCGGTGTTTCGGTTAGGGGAATCGGTGAAGGGAATCGGGGTTTAACACCGAGAGAAAGGGGTGATTTTATTATTATTATTATTTATTATGAACTTTGGGTTAAAATTTAAGCTACCTACTGTGTTTTGTTTTCATTTTTCTCCCATTTTTCCGGCGAGTTCATAAAGGAGGAAGAAAGAGTTATAGACTTTTATGATGCTTAAAATGTCACATGTGATAACGATGAGTTATTTTATCTTGTCATCTAGAATGCTATTTTTATTATTATTATATTAATATTATATTATTATTATTATTATTATTATATTATTATTACTATTTTATTATTATTTATTTTCATTTTAAACCTTAAACTTCTATGTTATATTAAAATTTACCTTAAAATAAATAAGTTTTCTATAATGTTATTATTATTAGTAATAGTGTTTTAAGTTTAAAAATTAAATAAATATGAAAAATATAGTGTTAGTTACTAAAAGCATAAATGGAATAAAAAAGATGTTGTGAAAATTGGGAGAGTTTGGTGAAATTTGGTGAAAATAATAAGGAAAATTACCACAATGGTCAAGTTTGAGGATGTATGTCCAAATATGAACACCTACAAAAAATATTACCACAATGGTCATGAGTATCTTATCACCTAACTTTGTTAGTAAGAAATAATATAACCAATTAAATGACGTCAAGTGTTTTTTGGTGGGCTCTACAAGATCCACTAGCTTGTACTTGTCAAAAGTAACTTCTTTTGGAAAAGTAAAGAAAGTTAAAACTAAAAATAAAAATATGATACTAAATTAGATAAAATAATACATTACGACGTGTGAGTTTTTGGCAATGAATGAGTTTTGTTAATAAATGAATAAGATGTATTTATTATTATATTATATCTTAATTTAACATGAAAAATAAAGAAATACATATGGAATACGGTATGATTTATGGATCAGTCATCCATAAATAAATTCTCATCATTTAATTCTGTATATATCATTATTTTATATTTTCATCATTCTCTAAATAAACAAATACAATTAAACCCACCTTTGTCCCCACCCTTTCGTCTTGCCTTCTAATTCATGGAGACACAAACTCATGCCAAACCCTCAACACAAATGCGTGCCAACAGGTTCTTGAGGTGACGAGGTGAAAACAAGGCTCGTGACGAACTGTTGGTAGAGGTCTTGCGAAACAAGTAGTATTGTAAACAAGGCATCTATTTCGTAACCTCCTTTTCTTCATGAAATATGCAGATGTGAGTCGCAGAGTATGCTCCATTTTTATACCTTAGTTGCTTGAGAAATACACGCTAAATTACTTGGCCCAAGTATTGGTTTGGGGGAGAAGACAAACCGCAAAGTATGCTCCATTTTTATACCTTAGCTTTCGTAGCAACTTGCAAGCTCGTTCTCCATGTCGCTTTTTAGTTGACCCAGCTCCTTTGTAAGCGTTTCTTTGATCTCATTTTTCATGACTATAATTGCGAGTCGGAGATCTTCTCTTAGTTCGGTGAATTCGCTAGCCAAAGGCTCCAACCTTTCTAGCGACTCATCGACGTGCTCCTTGTAGGTGTCGAATTCTGCTTGTAAAGCGTCTACATGGTTCTTATACTCGACCATGGACGTTTCAGCATCCTCGACTCGTTTGTCCAAGCTTGACATCATGTCCTTGGACCCCTTTTTGCTTCCCTTGCGAGTTTCTTCGCCGGGAGCAACATTTTCGCCAAGTGATTTTTCAGCCATCCCAACGAATCGTTCTGCTCTGATACCAAATTGTCACGGAGTGATCTTCAAGACTCTTGTGTGGCGCTTAGATTTTGATCTAAGTAAGCCTTTCAAGTAGAATTGAGTTTATGTTGCAACGGAAGACTTGAATGAAATATGTATTTGATTATGGAGAGAACTTGATTACAAGGCTTTAATGATTACAAGGATGTTGGATGGGTTGCAAATGAGGCCACCAACCTCTATTTATACTAATCTATGGAACTTTCCAGATAATTCTAGTAACTAACTAAAAAATTCTACATCTAGAGTATTCTAGATTATTCCATATAAGTATGTTGTTTCTAGGTTGTTCTAGAATATTCCTAATTGTTCTAGATTGTTCTTGAGTGTTCCGAAGAGTTCCACGTTATTCTGGAGATTTCTATAAGATTTTAGACGTCTCCAAATTGTTCTGGATCCTTCCAGAATTTGAGAAAAAAAGACTAGTATTTAGGCGAGTCGTGACAATATGGTTCTTTAAGGAGATCTAGGAGGTTCATCGCACCAGATTCTTCGACTGCCTTTTTTAAGGCTGCACAATGGGTAGAAATTTAAGCGAAAACATAAAAGCTTCTTTTGTTACAAGTGGGAGATTGTTGGAATTCGTCTGCCCAAGACACATATTAAATTGACGTGGCTAGTACGTGATGATCCAAGTCGGGTCATACCCAATAACAAGCTAGACAAACACTTATGGTATTTATTTATATGATTTGATCTTTAAATAAATATCAATACTTGAAACATTTAGAAAGTGGTTTTCTAAATAATTGCACTTGAGATATGTAAATAAATTATATGGATGATTTATTTTGAGAGAATTGTCAATATGTTTATTTGGTAAAATAAACATTTATGTGTGTTGTATATAATATGTAATATGTTACATAAGATATGTAACAAGTTATGTTATATTTGATCTATAAAATATACAAGAATAAATTTTATAAAATTTGCACAAAATGTTTGGGTTGCCACCTAGTGAGGCCGGCCCCCCCCCCCCATGTGCATCTTTGGTGTGTTGTTCAACATACAAGAGATATGGTCTTGCATGGTTGACAACACACACAATATACATTGATAAGATCAACTCTTACATGCAATTGTAAGACTTAAGCTTTCTCTCAACTTTCTCAAGTTTTTCTCTTCCTTTTTCTCTCTTGATTTCGGCACAAACAAAGAGCAAAAGGGAAGACATTTCAAGGTGAAATCCTAGCACATTTGGGTGTTTGTTGGAAGCTTGGGGTATACTAGCTTGAGGTTCTTCTAGGTTGAAGACTTGCCATTTGAAGACATCATCTCC
>CM067173.1:119199345-119211420 GCA_034093135.1 Erigeron breviscapus
TACACTAGATATAGGGATAGATATGGATGGTTTTCTCATGATAAACCAAAGAAGCAAGAAGTTTCCTCACCTCCAAAAGATTCCAAAAAGATGAAAGTGTTTAAAACTCCTAGTTCTAATCTTCTTAGTTTCAATTCAACAGGTGGAAAGAGCTTAACTAGTGGTGCTAAATGGGTTGCTAAAGACTTTAGTACCTAAGATCACTAGTAATCAAAAGGATGTTGAGAAAAAGAAGAAAAGAAAGAGGAGAAAGACTGTCAATAGGAGGAAAGGTGTTCATGTTAATAAAAACAATTTTTCGTTGTTAAATAATGTTGAAACTGCCAAGGCAAGACCTTGTGAGCTTGTAAACAATCTTAATTCTCGTACTTGTGTAGGTGATGTTGATGCTTGTAGACATGTTACTTTTAATTCTCATGTGAATGTTCGTACATTTTATTCAAATGTGTTTGTTGATAATGTGCTTGTTAATGCTTATGTTGATTCGAAAACATGTTTGAATGCATTTCCTAAGTTATATACCCTGCCTGTTTTAACTAACCATAAAGGACCCGTCTTCAAGTGGGTACCTAAAAACGGTTAAATTTCATTGATTGCAGGAAATAACCATCTGTGTTTGGATACTCGATTCCGGGTGTTCGAAGCACATGACTGGAAATAAATCTTTGCTCAAGAATTTTGTTGAACGATTCATGGGAACAGTTCGCTTTGGAAACAACAATTTCGCTCCCATCTTAGGTTATGGAGACATTGAACGAAATGGAATTATCATTAAGAAAGTTCACTATGTTGAAGGATTAAGTCACAACTTGTTCAGTGTTGGACAATTCTGTGATAACAATCTTCAAGTTCTTTTCGACAATCTCTGTGTAAAGTCCAAACTCTAGATGGAGTTGATATTCTTTGCGGTGATCGTGATGATAATCTTTACCGTCAATCTCGATGATAACCAACCAACCGATAATATTTGTCTCATTTCAAAGGCTAATTCAAAGAATTCTTGGTTATGGCATAGAAGGCTTTCTCATCTGAATTTCCAAACCATCAATACTTTGGTCAACAAGCATCTTGTTGAAGGCTTACCTGACTATAAGTATGAAAGTGAGCATGTCTGTCCTTCTTGTGCTGTTGGGAAGATTAAGAGAACTTCTCATAAACCGAAGAAATCTCCAAATTCTTTAGCACCTCTTCATTTGCTTCACATGGATCTTTGTGGGCCGATGAAAGTACAAAGCCGAAATGGGAAGAAATACATCTTGGTTATTGTTGATGATTATTCAAGATATACTTGGGTCAAGTTCCTTGCATAAAGATGAAACAACTCAGATGTTGATAGATTTCATCACTACTACTCAAGTAAATCTTCAACTTCCAGTTCGTTACATTCGTTCAGATAACGGTACTGAGTTCAAGAATGTTGTATTTGATGAATTTTGCAAATCCAAAGGTATTACTCCTCAATTCTCAACAGTTCGCACCCCACAACAAAACGGTGTTGTTGAAAGGAGGAATCGATCGCTGGTAGAAGCAGCAAGGACAATGCTTGCTTATTCCAAATTACCATCCAATATGTGGGCTGAAGCTGTTGACACTGCTTGTCACACTCAGAATCGGTCCATTATCAATCAGCGCTTCGAAAAGACTCCTTATGAGGTTGTTAACAAACGCAAACCCAACATCAACTACTTTCATATATTTGGGTGTGTTTGTTACACTTTGAATGATCGGGAGAATTTTGGAAAGTTCGAGAAGAAAGGTGATGAAGGATATTTTGTTGGTTATTCCAAAACATCAATTGCCTACCGAATCTATAATCTCGAACAAACACAATTCAAGAAACAATGAATGTTTGGTTTGATGAGATGCCAGGCATGATTTTTGAGCAAGAAAGTTTGCTACCAACAAGTAATGATCCAAGTGCTTCAAGTACTTCTACAAGAATTCTACCTTAGCTTCTAAATTCAAGAAGTTTCCAACTCCAACAAGTGATGAATTAGATATTCTTTTTGAAGAATTCTATAATTCAAAACCGATTCATGATCAAGAACCTCAAGTCATCGTTGAACCAATTCAAAACAATGAACCTCTTCATAACAACGATCAAGTTCCTGACATCATTCATGAATCATCATCAAGCTCTTCAGAGCAAGGATCCTCTTCTAATGATTCATCTCCACCATCCTCTCAAGTGAATGTTCAAGAACAACCTTCTCGATTAACTCAGACAACAAATCCATTGAACACTCCAAATGTGTATGTACCACTTGACTTTGATCATCCAGCTTATGAGGAAAGAGTTATACCAAGTTATGATTCCATCTATCAACAAAACTCAAGTTTCAATGATAATGATGTTGATCTTCAACAACAAGATCCTCTTCCTCATGCTCACAAGTGGACACGTATGCAGAAATACCATCCTACTGATCAAATAATTGGAGATCCACAAGCAGGAGTAACTACTCGTACTTCAGTAAATGAGTGTCTTGTTGCACTTTCTCTTAGCAATATCGAACCCAAAACAGTTTCTGAAGCTCTTCGTGATCCAGAATGGGTTAAGGCAATGCAAGATGAACTCGCACAATTTGAAAGACTGAAAGTATGGAGATTAGTTCCAAATCCTAGAAAAGTTGATCCAATCGGTACAAAGTGGATATTCAAAAACAAAAAGGATGAGAATGGAGTGGTAGTAAGAAATAAAGCTCGACTTGTTGCAAAGGGTTATTGCCAACAACCTGGTGTTGACTTCGACGAAACTTTCGCTCCAATTGCAAGAATGGAGGCCATTCGAATATTCTTAGCTTATGCCGCATTCCGAAACTTTACTGTGTTTCAAATGGATGTGAAGACTGCTTTCTTGAATGGTGGCCTCAAAGAAGAAGTTTACGTTGATCAACCAGAAGGTTTTGTTGATCCTCAAAGGCCAAACCATGTCTACAGGTTAGACAAGGCTCTCTACGGTCTTAAGCAAGCACCCCGGGCATGGTATGATTCTTTAACTACTTTCTTACTAAGAGGTGGATTTACCAAAGGCACAATTGACCCTACCTTGTTCATTCGCAAACAAGGTAAGCATGTTCTACTTGTTCAAATATATGTTGATGACATTATTTTTGGGTCAACCAGTCAAACATTTTGCCGAAACTTTTCATCTCTAATGGTTAATCATTTTGAAATGAGCATGATTGGGGAAATGAATTACTTTTTGGGTCTTCAAATCAAACAATTACCACTGGTATTTTTATATCACAAGGTAAATACATAAATGACATGTTGAAAAAGTTTGATATGACTTCATGTTCTTCAATTTCTACCCCAATGGCTGCTCGAACAAACATAAATGCTGATACAAATGGAAAACCATTTGACCAAAAGAGATATCGAAGTATGATTGGTTCGTTGTTGTACCTAACAGCATCTCGCCCAGATATAATGTTTGCAACATGTATGTGTGCTAGATATCAAGCTGCTCCAACTGATTTACATTATCAAGCTGTGAAACGAATCTTTCGTTATCTGAAGGGTACACCCGATTTAGGTCTCTGGTATCCAAGGGATACTGGATTCAATCTAACTGCTTATTCAGATGCAGAATCATGCTGGTTGTAAACTTGATCGCAAGAGCACTTCCGGTACTTTACAATTTTTAGGCGATAAAATTGTGAGTTGGTCTTCCAAGAAACAGAATTGTGTGTCACTATCAACGGCTGAAGCTGAATATGTGGCTGCGGCTAGTTGTTGTGCTCAGGTTTTATGGATGAAGACACAACTAACTGATTATGGTCTAAAATATGATCATATCCCTATCTATTGTGATTCTCAGAGTGCCATTGCCATTGCAGTCAACTCAGTAAACCACTCTCGATCAAAGCATATTGACGTTAGATATCATTTTCTCAAAGATCATATTGAGAAAGGTGACATCGAGCTCTACTTTGTGGGTACTGAATTTCAACTTGCAGATTTGTTCACAAAATCATTGGATGAAAAGAGGTTTACCTTTCTTATCTCCAAGCTTGGTATGTTAAATCTTAAACCTTAACTCTTTTTCCATTTGAAGGAATTCTTGACACATTCCAGAAAAACAAAATAACAAATTTGAAAAGAGAAAATCAAATACAAAATTGCATATTTTCAAAAATAAACAAAAATATTTATTTTAGTGGCTTGCATATACTATGTATGCAACCCGTTCTTAAATGATATATTTATTTTTAGAGTGATTATACATTCTAAGATATTGTTATTATACATATAGATTGATATAAGATAACAAGGAATCGAACGCCTTTGTGTACTTCCAAGTGTTCTTATATGAATATGTATGTGTAATAGCAATCAGGTTTTACAAATAAAGTTTTCAAACTCTCAATTGTTGATATGAGAAGCGAAGGATCGAACGCCTTTGTGTACTCCCTTGTTGTCTCATCTTGAACAATTGATTGGATTTTCATTTGCTTAAATGTTTTTATTGCCTCCAACTTGTTGTTGTAAGATGCGAAGGATTGAACGCCTTTGTGTACTCCCTAGCTGTCTTACTATCAACATTGTTGTTGAAGCAAAACTTTGTGTTTCTCAAATAAAAACCTTGTTCACAATAGACTCTCAAATTTTCCGACAAAGATTATACTCATTTTGATCTCACAAGAACAATTTTTGCTCCACCTTTCTATGGAAAACATTTTGATCTATTCTTACATAGATTAAGGAGGAGTTTGTGATTTCAAAAACTTCCAAAACTTCAAATGTGTTTCAAATATTTTCATTCACCCATTTGATGTTTTTCCAATGATTTTCAATCAAAAGAAGTTCGGTGATTAGTTTGCACATGAGTGATAAGTTTTTTCTCAAAATTTACTCCATGAACTTCATCACGGCCGATGAATTCTAACCCCGGAGTATTCACTTCTTTCATTAGTTAGTGAGGGTATTTTGAGTGATGATGGTTTTGTGCAAATAGGATGGAGGGAGTAAAGTCGAAAAGTGAGAGGTTAAGGTGTTATGTTATGAGAAAAGGGTTAAAAGAAATGATACCCTTCCCTAAATTCTCAAATATCTGGGTAAACCACGTTTCTATCGGATGTCATTTGTTGATATCTCGATATTGAAGAAGTCTTCATGGACCCAGTGAAGCAATGCACATCTTTCCTAACCACTCAAGTGTTTCTTAACAAATACTTGTTTCATTTCTCATGGAGATTTTCAAATTTCTATTGACTCTTCATTTGGAAGATGTTGATATTGAAAAAGGGCGACATTCTGCTCCAGTCCCCGACTTCATTTGATCACGTTGTGTCTAGGGCTATTTTGATTGATCATTAATTTGATCATCCTTCACTTCTATAGGACACATTCGAGTCATATCTTTGTGATATTATTGCTTATCTTTGTGATAAAGCCGGAACATTCGTAGTGATATCTTAATTGATATTCCACGATGATCGAATGGAAATCCTACCAATGCTAACATCTTTTCCAACGTTGAAAGTAGGTCTCGTGATTACATTTATGTGATTATTGAGTTAACGAGAAGTCTAAGTGACCTCGGTTTTTCCCTAAAAAGTCTTTAAGGATAATAGATTGTGGTTATCAAACGCTTCGGCTGTACTAACCATGATTTATATTCTTTGAAGCAATCTCGTGGTTGCAAAGCCGCAGATCGAACTATGTTAGAGAATTGTTTTGTGCATATCTCAATGATACATAGGAAATCTGAAAAATGTTATACATTTCAATCGGTCATTTCATTAATCCTTTCGATTTTTGAACATGCTAACAGATCATTCTTATCCGGTTTCATTTCTCATCACACAAACACAGAAAACACCAACACAATGATATAACGTTTGTACCAACAACTTCGATCTTACATTTTAGTCACCCCTAGGATTTCTTGGGTTGGGCTAATGGTTTGGGTTGATGTTTTGATGGTTGACATTTATCCATGTGCACGATTTCTAAGTTTTAGATCATGTTATTCCTTTTGCAATTTAATCAATCAAATGTGTACATAATGACATTGGTTCCCAATTTTGTCATTATGAGGGGGAGAAAATATTATGATTGATTTACTGATTGATAAGGAAACAAGGAGAAAAGTTTGTGTTTGGTTGTTTCAATAGGTTTTAGGCTTATCAAAGTTAGGCTTATCAAAGTTCAAGGCTTATCAAAGTTTGTGTATAGGAGGAGAAAATTCTTCATGATGTTAGAAATCCAAAAATAGTGATAAATTGTAATCTAGATTAGAAGAATTTCTTGTTGTTAAGTCATAGATAAATGATCACTAAGGTTGAGGGGCTAATTGTGACAATTAGCATAATTGTGTAATTAGACTATAAATAGCTCTCTCATACCTTAGAGATCATAACTTTTACACACAACACTTGTATAATCTTTTCACAACATATATACCTCATAACTTTAATACCAGATTTACACACAATTCTCTCTCAAAACACACACAAACACCAAGAACACACACTATTCAAACCGCCATTGATGGATTGAATTCAGTAGTAAAAATCGAGTTATAACAAGTGGTATCAGAGCATAACATCGATCTGATGACGATCCATACCTGAATTCAATCACAAATTCATCAAAATCAAATTTATTTTCAAATTCTGTTCGTATTTTTCACCGTCTGGTTCATCAAAATTCACACTTCAAATCACATAAAATCACAGTTATTTGTTCACCAATAGATTCGTGTATTGAAAACATAATCCTGTCAAGTTTCAAGTTCCAATTCAATCTATATCTCGAGATTGAATTTTGAGTTTTTGGCGCGAATTTGAGGGATTTGAATCTGTTGTGTTTTGTGTTGAATTTTGTTCATAAACTTGTTGCGGACATGAATTCAATCAGTTTGCAAGTGATTTCGTGATCTAACTCCCAGTAAATCAAAAGATATTGAAGTTTTTTTTTGTTGTTAATGGAGTTTTTTCTGGAAAACTGATAAAATGAAGAAGATGACTCCAAAACGATCTTCACTAGGACGATCTTCCTAAGATCGTCTTAGTCGTTCAAAGCTCGTTTTTCATTCTTGTGCATTGTAGCTTGTAGGACGATCCTCACAAGATCGTTCTGATAAGTTTGTGGTGAAGTGTTTGTTGTGGCTAATTAATCCGAAAGGATTGGTTTGGTCAATTCAAATACTTATAAGTTTTTGAGAAAGAAAACAAGACGATCTTCAACCAAGATCGTCTCATTTCCTAGAAACCTAAGACGATCTTCACCAAGATCGTTTCATTTCTTTGAAACCTAAGACGATCTTCACCAAGATCGTTTCATTTCTTTGAAACCTAAGACGATCTTCACCAAGATCGTTTCATTTCTTCGAAACCTAAGACGATCTTCTCAAAATCGTTTCATTTTCTGTTCTTTTCAAGATCGTTTCATTTCCAGTTATTCTCAAGATCGTTTCATTTTCTGTTCTTTTCAAGATCGTTTCATTTCAAGATCGTTTCATTTCTTCGAAACCTAAGACGATCTTCACCAAGATCGTTTCATTTCTTTGAAACCTAAGACAATCTTCACCAAGACGATCTCACTCAAGACGATCTCACCCAAGACGATCTTACCAAGGACGATCTTCTCAAGATCGTTTCATTTTCTGTTCTTTTCAAGATCGTTTCATTTCCAGTTATTCTCAAGATCGTTTCATTTTCTATTCTTTTCAAGATCGTTTCATTTCCAGTTATTCTCAAGATCGTTTCATTTTCTGTTCTATTCTCAAGATCGTTTCATTTTCTGTTCTTAATTCAATTCAATTTTTCAAATCAAATCAATTTCAAAATGACTTCTCGTGAAGCATTGGCATTGGGTTCAGATACTAGACCTCCAGTTCTCTACCGTGGTTCCTATGGACTATGGAAGAAAAGATTTATGGACTATGTGGAAAGTCAAACAAATGGTCATATGATGAAAGATTCCATCCTTAATGGACTTGCTGTTCATCGCCATCCCACTACTGATGCAATAATTCTAACTCCTGATCTTTTGAATGCTGAACAAAAAGATCGAACAGCTGCAGATAACAGAGCTAGGTCATGCTTATACAAAGCTCTACCGGATGAAATCTATGGCTCTGTTGATTCTTATGATACGGCCAAGGAGATATGGGATGAGTGGCTAGACAGATGGAAGGAGCTGACGTGACTTCGACGATAAGATTGACCAATATTCTGACTGAGTTTGACAACTTCGCCAAATTGCCTAATGAATCTCTTGAAGCTGTCTACTACAGATTTTGCAATGTCATAAATGAACTGAGGAAGAACAATGTCAAGAAAACAGAGATTGAGTTAACATCAAATTCATCAAAGCTCTTGGTCCAGAATGGGAAGATTTTGGAACACAGATCAAGCAACATCAAAATCTGACCAAGTTCACCATTCATACTCTTTATGAATCTTTCAAACTCAATGAAAACCAAGTCCTAAACAAGCTTCATCAAACAAAATGCCAGAAGTTGTATCTTCTGATCCTTTGGCATTGATAGTTGAGAAGAAGATTTCTGAAGCTCTTAAAAGGCAAATGGTGGTTGTTTCTTCATCTGATGAGGAGGGAGATGATCTGATGGCTACAAGAGATGGTGTTTCAGATGAACTATATCAAGCTCTTGCCGCGGTAACAAGCATTTCAAGAGGAAATTTTACAAAGCGAGGCCAACAAACAACATCTCCGCACTTCTTCTACAAGTGCATTTCCCAAGAAGGAACACTATCATCCTAAGAGTAATGAGCAAGGTGAAGCTACTGGATCAAAGTATGCTGAAAGGAAGGAAGCCTATGAGAAACAAGTTGTTGAGAAGGGTAAGGCATCAGACAAAAAGTGCTACAATTGTGGTATTCCTGGACATTTTGCCGTTGATTGCAAACAACCTCGAAAGCGGGACTATGAGTATTACAAGCAGAAGATGCTGCTAGCCAAACAAGTTGAAGCAGGACATGCATTGCTTGCCGAAGATGACAAATGGCTGTTACTCACAGATGATGAAGATCAAGATCTCTCTGCTAATGTTTGCTATATGGCAAGGTTGGCCAAGAACAAAGTCTTTGAAGAAGAAAGCACTGATGATGAATACCCAGATGATGAGGTAAATCTCGACTCTACTTTTTCTTTGATTAAGGACAAAGAGTCATGTAGATTAGCTTTATCGGATTTAACAACTCATATCAATTCTTTAGCCAACAAAAACAAAAAGTTAAAAAATAGCATTTCATTTTCTAAAAGTGAATTTTCAAAACTTCTTGAAGAACATTCAAAATTACTTTTTGAATATGATGCTATTAAACAAGATTTTCAAGCTTACAAAAATAAGATGTTGGTTAAAGAATGTGAGTTGAATGTCTCTCCTGATTCTAAGTTATTACAAAAATGTCAAAATCTTGAAAAGACCATTCATGATCTTGAAAAAGCCAATCAAGATCTTGAAATTCAAAAGACCAATGAATGGCTTCGGGCAAATGCAAGACAAATGGATGTTGATATTCTTAATAAAAAGCTTCAAGAAGCTAAACCAAACAATGTTGAATTCGAAAGAAAGATTTCTGATTTAAATCATAATTGTTTTCTAAAAGGCATTGAGATTGAGAATCTTGAAAAACAAGTTGAGGAATTTAAAAAGAATATACTTTTCTATCAAGAAAAGTTATATAAAGTTGAACAAAATCCTCTCTTGAATTTCACTGCCTATTTCAACAAGTCAAAAATTGACAAAACAGAACTTCTTCTCGGGTTGGGATTTGAGAATATCACACCATTGCAAAAAGCCAAAGAGGAAATTGAACCCTTGTATGATGAAAAATTCCTACGACTTGGTATGATACAACAATTTATTCGTCCATTGGATGACGAATTTGAGACTGATGAAGTTGAGAGAATACCAAAACAAGAATTTTTGGTTAATTATGATGCAATAAATGATTAATACAAAACTAAGGAATCTTCAATTTTCAAATTGGAAGAAATTGAATCAAATTTTCAAAACCAAGAATCTGTCGGTACTCCACCTAAACCAACTAAAATGTACTTTCCAACCACATTTTTGGAAAAACAATAGAAGGTTTACAACAAAAGGTGGAATCTCAACAAAAAGTTATTAATCACCTCAAGTCTCAAAGTCCGAATTCAGAGGATAAATGTATTGTTGTTGATACTAAGAAAGTTTGTGAGAATGCTTCTACTCAAACTGACCAAAGTGCTTTAGTAGACAATTCTACCCAAACTACTTGTGATTCATCCACCAATACCTCTACTCAGACCTTGACTGATTTTCTTGAATGTACTTGTCAAAATACTACTACATTTATAGCTGATGATTATGTGCAATCTGATTTATCTAATGAAGAACTTGCACATAGTTTAGTTTTGATATGGTACTTCTATAGGTTTTTCACATACAACACTGTTGATGAGTTAGTTGTTCACCCTAAGCCTAGTGCTAGTATAGGTGTTGATACTTCTACTCAATTTTCTTGTGAGACCAAAGATGTGTCAGTTCAAGTTGACCTAATTTCTGAGAATATCCATGATGTGAAGTTGGACACCAAGATTCCTGATTTTTCAAAACTTTCAAATGAATCTGAAACTAATCAATCTCCATTGAAATTTTCTTTTTCCAAAGATTTCACAAAGAATGATTTTGATAAATTCATGGAGGGAGAATATGTTTTTAATTCAGAAACTGAGAAAAGATTGAATCTACCAAAATCAAAGTAGAAACAAAAGTGGAATCTCAAAAACCATTGTCCAAAGCTCCAACTTCATATTACTCAAAGAAACGAGTTAAGACCAAACTCGTCAAGACTGAACCAAAGACCTTTAAGTTAGAAACCTTTGTTGCTACCCCAGTGAAACATGTCAAAGAGGAACAAGCTGAGACCCCACACAAGACAAAGTACACCAAAGTGAAACTTCCGAAAGACTACTCTACTGCTTCTCAATCTAGCTCTCAAACTAGTTTTATACCTAAGGTGTCTAAGTATAAGCTCAGTTTCGCTAACTAAGGATGCATCAAATGGTACAACTAGATATAGGGATAGATATGGATGGTTTTCTCATGATAAACCAAAGAAGCAAGAAGTTTCCTCACCTCCAAAAGATTCCAAAAAGATAAAAGTGTTTAAAACTCCTAGTTCTAATCTTCTAAATTTCAATTCAACAGGTGGAAAGAGCATAACTAGTGGTACTAGATGGGTTGCTAATACTTTAGTACCTAAGTTCACTAGTAACCAAAAGGATGTTGAGAAAAAGAAGAAAAGAAAGAGGAGAAAGAATGTTAATAGGAGGAAGGGTGTTCATGTTAATCAAAACAATTTTTCTTTGTCAAATAATGTTGAAAATGCCAAGGCAAGACCTTGTGAGCTTGTAAACAATCTTAATTCTCGCACTTGTGTATCTGATGTTGATGCTTGTAGACATGTTACTTTTAATTCTCATGTGAATGTTCGTACTTTTTATTCAAATGTGTTTGTTGATAATGTGCTTGTTAATGCTTATGTTGATTCGAAAACATGTTTGAATGCATATCCTAAGTTATATACCCTGCCTGTTTTAACTAACCATAAAGGACCCGTCTTCAAGTGGGTACCTAAAAACGGTTAAATTTCTTTGATTGCAGGAAATAACCATCTGTGTTTGGATACTCGATTCCGGGTGTTCGAAGCACATGACTGGAAATAAATCTTTGCTCAAGAATTTTGTTGAAAGATTCATGGGAACAGTTCGCTTTGGAAACAACAATTTCGCTCCTATCTTATGTTATGGAGACATTGAACGAAATGGAATTATCATCAAGAAAGTTCACTATGTTGAAGGATTAAGTCATAACTTGTTCAGTGTTGGACAATTCTGTGATAACAATCTTCAAGTTCTGTTTCAAAAATCTCTTTGCAAAGTCCAAACTCTAGATGGAGTTGATATTCTTTGTGGTGATCGTGATGATAACCTGTTTACCGTCAATCTTGATGATAACCACATTGACCTCATGCACTTGACCATCACACAACAACACATTGATCATGCCAACCTATTGCACTCATGTTATCACATATAATGAACCCTCCTACG
>CM067173.1:119212420-119248185 GCA_034093135.1 Erigeron breviscapus
CTTATTGTACGAGAGATTCTACTTAAATTCTGTTGAGTATATGTTTTGCTGAATTCATTCATTTGAATTCTTGATGAGGTTATGTGTTTAGTTCAAAAGAAGATTTTCTGATATGGACATTAATTTGTTTAAGTTTAGAAAATGATCTTTTACATCTTATGTGACAAGTCAATGTTATTTGAAATCTCACAAGTTTCAGTGTTTACAAGTTATGAATTTAATTAATAACTTGGTGATCTTTAGGATTTGACAATGGAATGACCTCCCTTGATCTTTTATTAGAATATTGAGTATTTCGTAATTGTTAATCCTAATTTTGTGTGTTTTCACTTGAATTTTCTGCATTATTGTGCCTTTGCTCTTGTTGCGTTAATGAGTTTTTGGTAAGTGTGCAGTGTTCAGGTTTAAGAAGATAAAGTTGGAGTGCTGATCTTTGTTGGAATACTGTGTTATTCATACTGATGAAATCGTGGAGACAAGATTTTTGGTGTGAATGACAATATTGTGATGCAAATATGAGCACGTGAAGGAAGAATACATGAATCTGTCTTTAGAGTATTTATTTACTTTACATTTCATGTATTAAGTGAAAATAATCAGTGTTGATACGTGTTTCTTTTAATTTCCGTACCTTGACTTATGACATGATTTCGGAAACTTTACAAAGTTCTTCATTGGATTTTTGGACTACTCATTGTTTGTTAGTTTTGTAGACGGCATCTAATATGGGACTTAAGTGTTTCAAGATGGTTTGTCGTCAAGCATCTCAATGATTAGAGACATACTCTCCGTATCATGGTCGTAATTGGTATCGCTGTTAATATATTCATTGATTATTTTCAGGTTTGTTAATGGTTGATTTTAGACCTTGGGGTTCTGTTTTTAATTCAAGATTATAATGTTTGTAAAATACTTACATTATGATGATGATTTTCAGATAGTGGCACTTTTTGGTACAAGGCATGAACAAGTTGCTTTTAACGAGTTGTTGCTATGTACAGGATTAGGTCAAAGGGGTCGCATCGTGGAAAGTTTCGTGATGACGAATCTTGAAAAATTTTCTAAGTACAAACTTATTCTTACGAAGATAATGATTAACTTCGTTTGGAATTTGTCTTCAGAAAATTGAACTTATTTTCGTTACATCTAATTTTGTTCTATTTGGTTTTAATGAAGATAATCTCTATCTTCGTTCGAGTTGTTTTTACGAAGGTTAACTTCGTTCTACCTTATTTTTGACCGACTTTCTAACCGACCCGGTTTGACCCATCTTTTACCCATCTATCTATATATATACACTTAATTCGTTTTATGGTTTTCCTTGCCAGAATTATTAAAGAATAACGAACTTAAGCTGTTTAAACCCCTATCTCTTCATCAATCTAATAACTTGATTTCACTTGATTCTCTGCTTGTTGTTTCGATTTTTGTTGAAATAAGTGATTCAGGTATACTATCTAGCATCGTCATTCACAAATCCCCAATTCTTGATTCTTGTTTTTGCCTATTTTTACATCAACTCAATCGGTTTTATAAATAATTTAGATTTTAGGGTTTAATTTCGTTTTGTATTTTAATCTATTGGATCCTTAATTTGTTTGTAAAATCGATATAGTTTATGCTTCTTTTAAGTGTTACAAATGTTTTTGTAAATTAATTTTGGGCAAATTAAGTGTTCCTCAATGTTTTGAGAATCAAATATTTGATTTTGGCACACACAGTCGTTCAGAATGGCTACGAACTTAGACTTCGTTCAACTCTACGAACTTAGGTTCTCAAACAGGACTTACGAACTTAGGCTCTTCTTTTAACTAACGAATTTAGAAGTTTTTTTTGTGACAAACGAATTTAGTATGCTTCAAAGCTATCTTCGTTCATTGTTAATCAACGAACTTAAAATCTATTTTCGTTTATTGTTATCTAACGAATTTAAAGTCTATCTTCGTTCATTCCTAACTAACGAACTTAACATCTATCTTCGTACAATTTTATCTTACGAACTTAAAGACTAATTTCGTACAGTTCAAACTTATGAGATTATTGATTAAGTTCATCTAAGACTGCTATTCATTTCTTGTGCTAATCCTATAATTGATTTTTCAATTATGATTTGTTTTTGCAGAAATGGCTCTTGCTCCACGTCAGTTCTTTAAGAAGCACAATCTGGCCTTAAATCTGGATCCAGATCAACATAATTGTGAACGCTATCATGAAATGTTTGATTTTATTGCTCGTTCTAGGCTTTCTTTTGCATTCTGTGATTCACCTAGATTGGTGAGGCAGTATATCGATGACTTCTGGAGGACTGCTCATCAGGTCATGGTTAATGGTCGTAGCTTTGTTAGAGCAACTGTTGAAGGAATAACTTTTGATTTTAATGCTGCGATACTTCGTGAAATTCTGCACTTGGGTGATGAATCAGACGAAGCAGTAGAATTAGCTTATGATTTTGACCTTATTCGTCGGTGTTTTCAAAGAATGGGTTATGTTGGTCAAATAAAGCTTCCTTTTGATAAGAGTGGATTTCAAGGACGTTGGAGATACCTTGCTTATGTGTTGTTAGTAAGTCTGAGCAATCGTAAGGCTGGATTTGATCAGCTTTCTGCTCATACTTTTATCATGCGTTTGTTGATCAAATCAATGCCAAGGCGAAGAATAGGTTTCTATTATATCCTCGTTTCGTTATGGTGATAGTTAGACATTTTTGTCCGAACTTGGTTTTTGATCAAGGTCCACGCTATGTACCACATGCTTGGCCTCTACGTATATTTGCTGATTTAGATGCCAATACTCGAAATGTAGCTGGTCTAAATAATCCACCCTTGTTTGGTCACTTAATTAATCCAAATTATCGATCTCGTTTTGAGAATGATATGTTAGTGGATGATGAAGACAATTCTGATCATGAGGATGCAGAGAGTTCAGATGATAGTTCGGATGGTGATTCTGATGATTCTGATAGTGAGAATGATGATGGTGATGATGTTGTTGAAGTAGACACTGATGAGTATGATAGTATCGCTGCTGATTCTGGTAATGAGCATCGAACTAAGATGGCTCATGATGTACCTGCTGCCTCAGGAAGTGATAATTCATATCACTTTTCTCGAGAAGATGTACTTGGTGCTTTACGCCGAGAGCGTCGGAGTAAAGCATGTCATTCTTCACTGGTTCTTTCTGAAATGAATCAATCTGTTTAAGAAGAAGTTAATCTGGATGAGGATGTTGGTGCTGAACAAGAAGTTGTATCTGATTATCAAGAACAATTGGAACATAGAGATATGGCATCAAGTCCATTACATGAAGGTACAAGTAATGTTGGATCGAAGAGGACACTGGATGCTCCTCTAACTTATCGCAGAGCTAAGCGTGCAAGAATTTCTGAGGATACTTCAGTACCTGCAGCTGCTGCTGATATTCCTGCTGTCTCAACAGCACCAGTTCCTACTGTTGCTGGCAGTGTACCATTACGTCCACTTTTGCCTCCTGCCAGATTAATATTGCCCAGATTGCCTACTTTTCCTCCTATTCCTTCAGATTACTCCCTGGTTAGGCGTATAGATGTTCTTCAGGCTCGTGTTGATACGTTAGAGTCTGATCTTACAAATGTTCGAGGTACTTTAACCATTTTGATCAACTGGGTCAAGAATCAAGGGGGAGATGTTCCTGAAGAAGTCAGCAGATTATCAGCAGTTCAGCCAAGACGTCAGAATGATGATGATGATGCTGATGATGCTGGTAATAGGAGTGATTCTCGCCCAGTTTCTGACAAAGGAAAAGGGGTTGAGACTCAGGGGAGACAGAAAGAGATACTACCCAGACTGGTACTTCTGGTGCGGGTGGTTCAAGTGCTCCTCGAGAAGCTGAAGTTATTGAAGCACTTGATTCAGGTAATTCTTCGAAATCGGTTGATTATTTAAGTGATGATCAAGTTGAAGCTGAAACTGAACGATTAAAGCGTGAAGTTAAGGCAAAATTTGGACATGACTATAATACCGAAGAAAATGCTTTTCATTCTGTATTTGATAACTTATTAGATAAACAGCAAGAAGCAGAAACTGAAAGAGAAAAAGAATTACAGATTCAAAGGCAAACAGCCTTGGAATCTGATTCTGATTCTGATTCAACTTATGATTTTGATAAAGATTGATAAAGTGTATATTAGGTTGCATGTAATAAGTTTACGACATGTAAATGTAATTTATCTTATTTCAATGCAATTATATTTCATCTTTATTATTATTATTATCATGATTATTCATTGTATTCCGGTGTTCATTTTGTGTAATCTTAACAGATGATACAGATGATACAGATGATACAGAATTACTCTTCGATGGTGATGAACTTGAGGAGGGTGAGCTTGTTCCTGAACCGGATATGAATATATTCAAGAAACCTTATGGGTTTGATGATGTTTGGGACTCAACTCCTGAAGACCCATCAGTGGAAGAAAGAAAAGAGTTGGAGATAAAGAGGAAAGAAGTTAGGAAAGAATGCTTCAAACTTCAATTAGTAGCTCCGCTAAAGTTTTAAACTTCGTGGTATATGCTAGGATTGATGATGCATTGATTCCTTTTCACTGGGAAATCAATTTGACAAGACCTTTTAATCCAAATAATTATCCTGTACCTCTCAGAGAAGATGATCCACTACATGAGATTGATAGACTTGTGCCTGGTCAAAGAATCAATGATTATATAGTCACATGGGATACTTTGAAACCCATCATGTATTGGACTCATATCTCAGATAAAAATGCTGCAAGATATAAGACAATAATCTGGAGTTGGTTTTATGATGAAGAACTGAAGCTGTTTGTTCTTAAAAGACCAGAAGGTTGTCAATATCTAGCATGGCGTGAGAGACATTTCAGAAGTTTGTGTGAAGAAGACTTACATGAACTAGGAAATAACAGGATTATCAATCCAAGTAGTTATGGTCTTGCAGATGTGATTGGTAAGAATCTTCATGAAGATTTCAAGTTGAGGTCGAATATGAAAGACTCTGAAAAACCAAAGTTTCATATTGAACCAAGACGAAAGAAGAAGGTGGTGAAGCCAGATAAAAGTGTTGAGTATATTCAACGTGATATCAAATGTATGATCAAAGTCCCTGCCAAGAAATGGGCACAAGATGTCTTGGATAAACTGGATAATTGGGAGATTGATCGAAATTCTGGTGAAGCTAAAATGTATGCAGACTCAAAGAAGAAGATATTGTTGAGAAGGATGTATGATCCAATGCAGTTGGTGAACTTCTCAAGAAATGATCAGAGAAAATTGTACGATACTGAATGCTCATTTTTACCATTTTGGAAGAATGAAGAAAATAAATATCGTAAGATTCTCCAAGTTTGCTTACATGAAAATATCCATGCAAATAGTAAATGATTGTTATTTGATGGATGATGAAGATTTTTTTGAAGACTGAAGAAATCGAAGATGCTGCTGTCAAGAGGGAGTTTGTTGATGCATGTTGATGTGACAACAGCAACTTAGATTTGATTAGTCTTTTAGATTAAGACATTATGTTGTTTTATGTCTTATTCATTTATATGTAATTGATAGATTATGGACTTCGTGTTTTAGTAATGATTAATTACATGTTTTGGTGTTATTTATATGTTTATATATGATGTTTGTTATGTATATCATACAAGTACAAACATAATATATGTTAGGTTTCTTGTACATAAAGTACTTGGAAAATAACTAAGCATAGATGTTGATGGTATTTAGTACTAACGAAGATAATCTTCGTTAGGAACTAACGAAGATAATCTTCGTTTTATGGGCTGGACTGCTAAGTTCGTAAGAACAAAGCCCAGCAAGCCCAATATCGATCGTGAACATATATAAACGATTGGAAACCCTAAAGTGAGGATTCCAGTTGATCACACACACACCAAAGGCGACTAAGTTCGTTTCTATGCTATAGAAAACGAATATAGATTGCATAAGGCTGATTATATTGAGATAATTAGCAATATATACAATAACTAATCAAACTAGTTATCTCGTGAGGATTCCGCACTTACGACATAATAATAGACGATCTCGAGAGCGATCAGTAGCTATCGAGGGACTCACATGATCTCCAAAATCAATCAAAGGCTTGAATACCGAGACAGCATTCGAATGATGAGAGAAGCAAAGAATGTTCAGAAGTCGAAGTATGTTGTTCGTCGGAAAGGAGGTTGCTGGATCAAGTACGAGCCTAATCATCTTCCAGGGCCACATAACATTCCTCCAAGAAATTTTGAAGCAAATATGATTGTTCCAGATGACAGACCCGAAGGAGAAAACTGGTTCTGGCATCCAGATAAAGATAGACCAAATACAAGAGCTTGAAGAATGACAAGGACTGGATATTTTTCACAAATCACTACTAAGGGGGAGATTGTTAGAAATATAATATGTAGTAGTTGATTTGTGTACTTTATGTTGTTTTGTACTTAGAATGTAAACATGTTAGAATGGAAGGGGGCATAGTATAAATAGATCATATGTATATAAACCCCCTCCATAAGTGAATATGTAACCTTTTCACCCATAATACTATCCAAACTTTCCCTGACTCTCTCTCTACTCTCTCTCTACTTTCTCTCTCTAAAACCGCCATTGACACACACTAAAACACACACTAAAGCTCAAATTATACAAATAAGATTAGCTTTACTTAACGTGATTATTCAATATTTAACAAATATGTTACAATTTCGCAATTATTTTAACATCTCAATAAACTGACCTTTCAAGATCTTTAAGCATACAACCTCACGAACGAAAGTTTGGTTACATAACTAATCTAGGTCTTCAACGTAGATTATCTTAGGTAAATTTTTGACCAAAACAATTTGGCGCCCACCGTGGGGCAAGTGGTGCTTTTCTCAAAAATTTTCTTTAAAATTTGTAATTACATTATCTTACGAAACTTATTGCAAAAATGTCATTTCAATCCAAATCGTCTTCTTCTTTTTTATCATCTTCAATTTCAGGGAAGATGGCTCTCCTCTTCATATCCAATCATCTCAGAAGGAAGATGGTGATTCAGCCAAGATATTGACATCCGGGATAACTACGTTGGATCCCATTGTTGATTCTAACCAAGATCTTGTTTCTATGATTTTTCAATTTAAAGAACATGTTAGAAATCTAAAATGGTGTTAAAATGTAATTATTTTAATAATGGAAGGAGTATTAGTGAAAGTTAGTCAAGTGTATAAATACTCCTCTCCATACCCAAAATTGTAAGCTTTTTCCCATTTTCCATAATTAATTACAATAATTCAACATTAATTCTCTCTCATCTTCATCCCTGACCTCCATACACACACAAACACCTTTTCACACACTAACTCCATTTTTGCACAAATCGAGCTTAAATTTCTACTTAACAATTGGTATCAGAGCAAAATCAGTTAATCTGAACGATCCATAGCTCGATTTGTTACAATTTTCATTCAATTTTCAAATTTTTATTCAAAACCGTTTTTCACTGTTCTTCAATTTTCACCTCTCAAATCACATAAAATCACACTTATTTGTTCATCAATAGATTCGTGATAGTTGTAAACATAATCCTGTCAAGTTTCAAGTTCCAATTCGATCTAAATCTCGAGTTTGAATTTTTGGATTTTGGCACGATTTTTAGGTTTTGAATCTGCTATGTTTTGCGTTGAATTTTGTTAATCGGTGTGTTGCTAAGGTGAAAACAAATAGTTTGCAAGTGAATTCGTGATCTAACTCCTAGTAAATCGAAAGTTATTGAAGCTTTGCCATGTCGTTAATGGAGAAAACTGCTGCTGTTCATGTTCATGATGGAGAAGATGACTTCAGGACGATCTTGTTCCTGATTTTGTATTGATACGATCTCCAGTAGTATTTTTGATCTAGAACGATCTTCTCAAGATCATCTCAGGCTTGAAAAACCAATTTCCCATACTTTGTGCTTAGTGGCTTGTAGGACGATCTCCTCAAGATCGTCTTGACAAGTGGTTTTGTTGTGAAGAGTTTGATTATGTCTAACTAATCCAGAAGGATTGGTTTGGTCAATTCAAATTCTTGGAAAGAAAGACAAGACGATCTTCACCAAGATCGTCTCATCATTCTGAAGCTAAGACGATCTTCTTCAAGATCGTCCCATTTCTTTTTGAACATAAGACGATCTTCTTCAAGATCGTCCCACTTCTTTTAAACCTAAGACGATCTTCATCCAAGATCGTTCCAGTTCTTTGAATCATTTCATTTCAAGATCGTTTCATTTTCTGCTTCTCAAGATCGTTTCATTTCAAGATCGTTTCATTTCAAGACCGTTTCATTTCAAGATCGTTTCATTTTTCATACTTAACCAAATTTCACAAAAATCACCTAGGACGATCTTACCTAAAACGATCTCACCCAGGACGATCTTCTCAAGATCGTTTCATTTTCTGCTTCTCAAGATCGTTTCATTTTCTGCTTCACAAGATCGTTCCAATTCCAATTCCAATATATAAAAAAAAAGGGATAATTCATGAAGATTTAAAATTTGATAGCATTAAAAAAATTTTAGGCCAATTTTCATTCGTTATTGACGCGGTTTTGGCGAAAATTTTTAGAAATTATCAAATTTTTCCTATGATCATGATATCCAAAGTTTACATGAAATTCAAAGTTTCGTGAGAACATATTTCGGCGAAAAAATTTGGAGGGAAACCTGAAGTACAAAATCTCCAAATTTCTTTTTGAACATAAGACGATCTTCTTCAAGATCGTCCCACTTCTTTTAAACCTAAGACGATCTTCATCCAAGATCGTTCTTTCATCGTTTCATTCAATCGTTTCATTCTCAAGATCGTTTCATTTTCTGCTTCTCAAGATCGTTTCATTTCAAGACCGTTTCATTTCAAGATCGTTTCATTTTTCATACTTAACCAAATTTCACAAAAATCACCTAGGACGATCTTACCTAAAACGATCTCACCCAGGACGATCTTCTCAAGATCGTTTCATTTTCTGCTTCTCAAGATCGTTTCATTTTCTGCTTCTCAAGATCGTTTCATTTTCTGCTTCACAAGATCGTTCCAATTCCAATTCCAATATAAAAAAAAAAGGGATAATTCATGAAGATTTAAAATTTGATAGCATTAAAAAAATTTTAGGCCAATTTTCATTCGTTATTGACGCGGTTTTGGCGAAAATTTTTAGAAATTATCAAATTTTTCCTATGATCATGATATCCAAAGTTTACATGAAATTCAAAGTTTCGTGAGAACATATTTCGGCGAAAAAATTTGGAGGGAAACCTGAAGTACAAAATCTCCAAATTTCTTTTTGAACATAAGACGATCTTCTTCAAGATCGTCCCACTTCTTTTAAACCTAAGACGATCTTCATCCAAGATCGTTCCAGTTCTATCAATTTCAATTCCAATTCCAATTCCAATTCCAATTCCAATTCCAATTCCAATTCCAATTCCAATTCCAATTCCAATTCCAATTCCAATTCCAATTCCAATTCCAATTCCAATTCCAATTCCAATTCCAATTCCAATTCCAATTCCAATTCCAATTCCAATTCCAATTCCAATTCCAATTCCAATTCCAATTCCAATTCCAATTCCAATTCCAATTCCAATTCCAATTCCAATTCCAATTCCAATTCCAATTCCAATTCCAATTCCAATTCCAATTCCAATTCCAATTCCAATTCCAATTCCAATTCCAATTCCAATTCCAATTCCAGTTCCAATTCCAATTCCAATATATAAAAAAAAAGGGGATAATTCATGAAGATTTAAAATTTGATAGCATTAAAAAATTTTTAAGCCAATTTTCATTCGTTATTGACGCGGTTTTGGCGAAAATTTTTAGAAATTATCAAATTTTTCCTATGATCATGATATCCAAAGTTTACATGAAATTCAAAGTTTCGTGAGAACATATTTCGGCGAAAAAATTTGGAGGGAAACCTGAAGTACAAAATCTCCAAATTTCATTTTTAATTCTTTCACTTCAATTTCAATCACAATTACCTTTTCATTTCATTTCACCCTTTGCTAAACAAAATGTCAAGTCCAAGTATCTCAAATTCAGTCAAAAATGATTTCGTCTTCAATTTGTGGTTAACTTCCTCACCCAAGACACCTACTTTATCTGAAGAGAAACTTCATAAAGGTGGACTGTGCTCATGTTGTATGACTACTCATTTGCGATCTGAAACAACTCCTTGTCAAGTGATGAAGATATTGATTCATTCGATTGCCACTGAAAATGTCAAGTTTCAAGAGGAAGTAGTCACGTTACAAGCTGAGAATGTCAAACTGAAAGAACAAATGATCTACTATCGAGCTGGAAATGTGAGACTTACAAATGAGATGAAAGAACTTCAAGTTGAATTTGGAGACCTTGCAGTTTGGAATGAAATTGACAAACAAACTTTGAAGAAGAATGATGAGTTGATGTCACAAATGAAAGCTGCGATAAAAGAACTTCAAACAGAATTGAAAACTTCCAACAAGAAGCTGAATGATTGTATCTTGGAAAGCAAATCAAGAGAACTTATTTTGCAAGAAAAGATTTCAAGTTTTCAATCTCAGTTGAAAAATGAGACATCCAAATTCTTAACCATGGAGAGCAAGTTTATTGATGAGATGAACAAAGTTGAGAAAGAGAGACAAGATGTTTGCAACAAAATCAAGACTCTTGAAGAGAATTGTTTGCAATTTCAATCAAATGAAACATCTCTACGAAAGAGAATCTCTGAACTTGAGATGGAATTGCAAACACAATCAACATCTTGTGACACTCAAAGTGATGATGGCTCAGTTTATCATGATGCAAGTCCAATATTTCCAACTGAACTTGATGCTCAAAAGAAAGTTTGCACTGAGTCCATCCCAAAGAGCTCAAAGATCAAAGTTTCATCTCCTGCTAAACATAAAGCTTCTCAATTTACTAACTATGCCTTATTCAAGGATAGAAAGTATTCGTCGAAGCCTACTATAGATGGAACACAGACTCTCATTCCATTCTTGTCATTTGAAGACAATACCAAGTTCATCTCTCAAGCAAAAGCTCAGTTGACCAAGATCAAATGGAAACCTGTCTACAAACCAAAGTCAACTGAGTCAAAGACAATCAAATACTCACTTTGGCAACTCTATGAACTTGCACCAAAACCAATTACCGTGCAAGAAGTGAATGTCTTTGCATCTCCACTGCGTCCAAAAAAACTCAACTTTTCAACAACCTCGAGTTTTCACCCACCATGGACTGCAGATTCTATTCGTCGAATCGATGACACGTACATTTGGAATGTCAAGACAAAAACCGTTGGGCCTACACAAAAATGGGTCCCAAAGGTTGTTCATAAGTGATTCGATGAATATGGCTTATACACATGTCAGTGTATAACCCGGGCTAAAGATGTTGTTTATCGGACTACTACTTCATAATGGTTGATTCCCCAGTTTCGACTTCAAAGAGACATGATGAACATGTTGTCACACATTCATCATGAGGGGAAGAAAGAGGATAATAAAGTCAAACAAGTGTGTGTGCTTTCTTGAATTTTGATGGGGAGAAAGAAGAATTCATCAGTTGAGGGGAAGAAAGATAAATTGTTGACTAAAGTGATCCCCAAATTTTTCTTTGAAGATAGTTATCGCCAACGTGGTGGGTACGCCGCGGGTACACCCTATACATAAGCGTTGGTGGTACGCAAATATGATTGTTTGACCGAGGGGAAGTTTGTGATGAAAAAGATGTTTGTCCAAATGCTTCAAGAGAAAGATTCATTAATTAAGGGGAAGTGTGACAAAGTTAAGATTGTCAAGAAGAGGCTATCATGTTCAAATCTAAAGAGCCAAGATCAAGTTTCCGCAATGCTCAAACTCTGAGAAGTTCAAGACTTAAAGATACATCTTTAAGGTAAGTGTGAAGATTAAAGACATAAAGACAAGTTTGATGGAAGATCTTGAAGACAATGAGAAAGCTTCGAAGACCTTCATCAACAAATTCGTATTTATAGATGATATCGTGCATGAATTACATTTCAACACCAAGGGGAAGAATGTTAGAAATCTAAAATGGTGTTAAAATGTAATTATTTTAATAATGGAAGGAGTATTAGTGAAAGTTAGTCAAGTGTATAAATACTCCTCTCCATACCCAAAATTGTAGGCTTTTTCCCATTTTCCATAATTAATTCCAATAATTCAACATTAATTCTCTCTCATCTTCATCCCTGACCTCCATACACACACAAACACCTTTTCACACACTAACTCCATTTTTGCACAAATCGAGCTTAAATTTCTACTTAACAGAACAGGTACAAATGATGATAGAAATGCAAAGATCAAGGACCAAAAAGCCGTTTGGAGCAACAACCACATCTTTGCATCCCGAGATCTTGGATTCCGATGTCATGGAATCTTCAAGCAAATATCAAGGAGACATTCTAACCAGGTAGCCACCATTTGTGATGCATCATCCAAATCAGGCTGTCAAGATATTACCAAATCGGGATCTGGACGTCACTCAGGATCTTAAAGCTCAGGATCTTAAAGCTCAGGATCTTAAAGCTCAGGATGTTGACGCTAAGGATTTCGACGACCATGGAATCAGTTCTGAAGCAGTTCCACCAAGCAGCTATATCTCCAGATTTGCTCTTCCGATATGCGATATGGAGATCCCCAAATGTATCCAACTTCTCAACTTGAAGCTATATGATGGTACTAAAGGTCCTAAAGAGCATGTTGCCCGATTTAGGGAGAAGATAGAAAGATTTCCTATTCCTGCGCATTTCAGGGAAGGATACTTGTGCAAAGGTTTCGAATCTACTCTTACGGGGTCCGCGTTGGAATGGCTGCTAAGTGTTCCTCCCTACTCAATTACTTCATTCTCTCATATGATTAATTTGTTTTATAATCATTTTTATAGAAATTTAATTAAAAACCTTTATAAGATTACTCAGGGTCCTAATGAATCTCTTGGGAGTTATCTTAGCAGCTTTCATCAAAAGTGCTTTCCTTTCCTAGATCTTGAGATCACTTCGGCGGTACACGCTATCCATTTGGGTTTGCGTAGTGATTCTCCACTCTATGATGATCTTTTGGAAAATCCATGTAGGAGTTTGTTGGAGGCAAGGATACGAGGTTCAAGATATGCAGATGAGGAGGATAGGATGAGGATAAAGTCGCAATCTGCTTATGATCATCCCAACCGAAAATTGAAAACCTCATCTTCCAAATCTTTTTGGGCTAAACCCTATTCAAGATTTGACAACCACAGAGTCAATGGCATGATTAAAGATAAGGATAATGAGGAATATCCTAGGATAAATGACTATCATTTTTCTGTTGACATTTCAGGTCTAATTTTTGCAATGTATGAACTTGGGAACAAAGTGAGATGGCCAAAGGCGAAAAATAAAAACCTTAAATGGAACGAAAACCCGGTTGGTGCGCTTTTCACGAGGATTTCAGCCACATGACTAAAGATTGTCTTGCTTTAAGGAAAGAAGTAAGCATTCTCGTGAGCAAAGGATACCTCAATGAGATTCTTGAGTAGAAATGAGACATGATCTCTACGTGAATAACATCAAATGCCAAGTAAGAATTTATCATATGCGGAAACAAGGTATTCTCTTCTTAAAAATATTACTTTATTATTACTTATATCTTCTACAAAACATAGGCAATATTCGAAATGCATGCTACATATATAAAGGCTAATATCTTATAAAATACGTAGCAACTAGAAATCATCAATAGGATGACTGCATGATTCGCTTGTGATTTAGAATATGATCCTAGACGATAATAGAATCCCATATATTAGTAAACTTGTGAATAATTTTAGTAATGATTTCCGACAAAAAATAAATTTAGAAATTCTACAAGTTGAAGTAGACAGTTAAAAGGAACAAGATTAGAGGTCATACTAAAATTTTCACAGGGACATAATACCTTGATTTATTAGATGTTAATAAGCGAAACTTAATATGAGGAATTGATTATACGATTACAATTGACTTGGAATATCAATTTCAAAAATCTTTGAATGCATGATTAATTTTTATATATTTTGAAATTTCCTTAGTTATTAAAGGTATCAGATTATCATTATGTTTAGTAAAGAAACTTGTGAAAATTTTTAATTTTTTACTTCATGATCTTGAACTTCAAGATACTGGGGACAACCCAGGACCCTTAGGATCTTGGATCTTATATTCATGCAATCATATTTATATCGGAACTTTATATTCAACTAAATATAGTATACCTATTATTTTAATCTATTTCAATTTTATAGAATTTCATTTGTTTCTATCACAATACTGACTTGAGCGTCGGAGTGGCGTTAGCCAACAGGCTAACGTCAGTTTTTCTTTATCGAACTCTAGTTTTGCAGGATAAACTTGAAGAGTGATCACTACCAACAAAAACAAGAATAGCATCGTGGAACAAGGTCTTCACCTTTTGGCTTTCACGCCAACTTTTGTCTAAGCTTTTCACCTTATCGCCTTAGTCGCACGATATTAATTTCTTAGCTGAAGGGTTAAATTCCAAGGTGTTAGAAATTAATCTGTTGGTTGTCGATGTTACCATCGATCTCCCAAATTGGCTAAACCACGCTGTTTGGGGTGGAATTTTCACTACTAGGATCCTGGTAGAATTTACATTTTGGACTTATAAAGATATTTGCTTAAACGATACTGTTCGAAGGATCCCTAGTCTTATTTAACCTAATAATTTTGGCTGTATTATCCTATTATTTTAATCTATTTCAATTTTATAGAATTTCATTTGTTTCTATCACAATACTGACTTGAGCGTCGGAGTGGCGTTAGCCAACAGGCTAACGTCAGTTTTTCTTTATCGAACTCTAGTTTTGCAGGATAAACTTGAAGAGTGATCACTACCAACAAAAACAAGAATAGCATCGTGGAACAAGGTCTTCACCTTTTGGCTTTCACGCCAACTTTTGTCTAAGCTTTTCACCTTATCGCCTTAGTCGCACGATATTAATTTCTTAGCTGAAGGGTTAAATTCCAAGGTCGTCGAAATTAATTCTACCGATTTTCGATGTTACCATCGATCTCCCAAATTGGCTAAACCACGCTGTTTGGGGTGGAATTTTCACTACTAGGATCCTGGTAGAATTTACATTTTGGACTTATAAAGATATTTGCTTAAACGATACTGTTCGAAGGATCCCTAGTCTTATTTAACCTAATAATTTTGGCTGTATTATCCTATTATTTCAATATGGCAGGATCTTGAAATTGTCAAGATCTATGACATCACTAACGAATATATATCTAGTACAAAAGATGTTATGTGCAGGATTAAAATACAAGGTTGCAACATGAAGAAACGTGCTTCAACGGATAGTTTACCAATTCAGCCACAAGAATCGGGATTGATAACAGTTTTACCATGTGTGGAAATCTTCTCTTCACCGTTGGAAATATTTTCCTTATCTGTAAATCGAATATTCTGGAACCTGCACACTTATTTTACGTGGACATGATAATAATATTTGAAACATAACGTTAGCAAAATATTAACAAGTAATCAGAATATTCAACTACGTCAAGATCCTGGGCTCTCAAGATCTTGGACCTTCAGGATATTGACACCTGAAATTTCAGGCATAACAATTGTCCCCAAAGTTATTTTAATAAAATCTATTTTGTTGAAATAACTTTGAATCTTCTAGAGAAAACTTTGACCGGAGTCAATTAGTAAATTTTGAAACCATCTTAAAGATAAGACACGTGTAAGTAGGATAACCAAGAGTCTTGATTTGATAGGTAACTACTTTACGGTTCATTTCCACCTTTTTACCCCTATATATAAGCCAAATTTCTCTTTGAAAATCAAAAAATTACCTAAGATAATCTACGTTGAAGACTTAGATCAATAATGTAACCAAACTTTCGTTCGTGAGGTTAAGGGCTTGTAAATTATGTTTAGGATTCAAAGATGCGTTTAATAAAAGGGTTTAAAGATCGATTATGTCGACTAAACAAGAAATAAAGGTGTAAAATAATGATAATCAGAATAACAAGTATCAAAATAAATGCAATTACGATAAATAATGCTAATCAAAGTAAATAATGCGTTAAAAGTAAAGAGTAAAGAACAAGAACACCGAGATTTGTTATCGAGGAAAAGCCCTTAATCCTTTGAGGATTGCCGGCATAAAAACCCCGGGAGGAAGCAATCGTCCCTGCCTTTGTTCTCTTATTAATGATTGTAAAATGATTACAAATGATGGAATTCGGTTGATCGATGTATCTAAGTGTAAAGTAAATGAGAACAGTGTATGTGAATACAAGTGTATATTGAGTAGTATGTAAGTGATAGATAGGATGAGATTAGATTCCTAAATTGATCAGCCTCCTTCGTTTATATAGACCTAAGATCTAACTAACTATCCGAAGTTGTAGGGATCTTCCAGGTCTTCAGTAGTTGAACGTTGAAGTGTATCTTGACCAATCAAGTGAACGTTATAGTTCTTCTCCTCGTGTTGAATTTAACTTGAAGTCCGATTATCTTGGTAGACTAAGTCTTCTTTGCGTGTTAAAGATTAATCCCATGTGTGAAATCTTCTCTTCACCGTTGGAAATATTTTCCTTATCTGTAAATCGAATATTCTGGAACCTGCACACTTATTTTACGTGGACATGATAATAATATTTGAAACATAACGTTAGCAAAATATTAACAAGTAATCAGAATATTCAACTACGTCAAGATCCTGGGCTCTCAAGATCTTGGACCTTCAGGATATTGACACCTGAAATTTCACCCATAACAATTGTCCCCAAAGTTATTTTAATAAAATCTATTTTGTTGAAATAACTTTGAATCTTCTAGAGAAAACTTTGACCGGAGTCAATTAGTAAATTTTGAAACCATCTTAAAGATAAGACACGTGTAAGTAGGATAACCAAGAGTCTTGATTTGATAGGTAACTACTTTACGGTTCATTTCCACCCTTTTACCCCTATATATAAGCCAACAGTTTTTCTCTTTGAAAATCACAAACACTTTTCATTCTTTAAAAATATTCATTCACGCCATGTCTTTGAAATCTTTAGGAGAGTTCCTTCAGGAGGTATATACATATATATACATATTTTGTTAAGATTATTTCATCGTTATTTCTAAGTTCGATCAACTTAGAAATAATAATATATATATATATATATATATATATATATATATATATATATATATATATATATATATATATATATATATATATATATATATATATATATATATATATATATATATATATATATATATATATATATATATATATATATATATATATATATATATATATATATATATATATATATATATATATATATATATATATATATATATATATATATATATATATATATATATATATATATATATATATATATATATATATATATATATATATATATATATATATATATATATATATATATATATATATATATATATATATATATATATATATATATATATATATATATATATATATATATATATATATATATATATATATATATATATATATATATATATATATATATATATATATATATATATATATATATATATATATATATATATATATATATATATATATATATATATATATATATATATATATATATATATATATATATATATATATATATATATATATATATATATATATATATATATATATATATATATATATATATATATATATATATATATATATATATATATATATATATATATATATATATATATATATATATATATATATATATATATATATATATATATATATATATATATATATATATATATATATATATATATATATATATATATATATATATATATATATATATATATATATATATATATATATATATATATATATATATATATATATATATATATATATATATATATATATATATATATATATATATATATATATATATATATATATATATATATATATATATATATATATATATATATATATATATATATATATATATATATATATATATATATATATATATATATATATATATATATATATATATATATATATATATATATATATATATATATATATATATATATATATATATATATATATATATATATATATATATATATATATATATATATATATATATATATATATATATATATATATATATATATATATATATATATATATATATATATATATATATATATATATATATATATATATATATATATATATATATATATATATATATATATATATATATATATATATATATATATATATATATATATATATATATATATATATATATATATATATATATATATATATATATATATATATATATATATATATATATATATATATATATATATATATATATATATATATATATATATATATATATATATATATATATATATATATATATATATATATATATATATATATATATATATATATATATATATATATATATATATATATATATATATATATATATATATATATATATATATATATATATATATATATATATATATATATATATATATATATATATATATATATATATATATATATATATATATATATATATATATATATATATATATATATATATATATATATATATATATATATATATATATATATATATATAGAAACTTGAATCGGTAGGGGATGTGTTTTGTAGAATAACAATGTACTTAGGAGGGGCGAGATTGATCTGGAATGATCAATCATGGTTGTAAAACTGCTTCTGAGTAGTTTTTTGTAAATATCTTTTGAATGAAAACTTTTTTTTTTTTTTTTTTTTTTTTTTTTTTTTTTTTTTTTTTTTTTTTTTTTTTTTTTTTTTTTTTTTTTTTTTTTTTTTTTTTTTTTTTTTTTTTTTTTTTTTTTTTTTTTTTTTTTTTTTTTTTTTTTTTTTTTTTTTTTTTTTTTTTTTTTTTTTTTTTTTTTTTTTTTTTTTTTTTTTTTTTTTTTTTTTTTTTTTTTTTTTTTTTTTTTTTTTTTTTTTTTTTTTTTTTTTTTTTTTTTTTTTTTTTTTTTTTTTTTTTTTTTTTTTTTTTTTTTTTTTTTTTTTTTTTTTTTTTTTTTTTTTTTTTTTTTTTTTTTTTTTTTTTTTTTTTTTTTTTTTTTTTTTTTTTTTTTTTTTTTTTTTTTTTTTTTTTTTTTTTTTTTTTTTTTTTTTTTTTTTTTTTTTTTTTTTTTTTTTTTTTTTTTTTTTTTTTTTTTTTTTTTTTTTTTTTTTTTTTTTTTTTTTTTTTTTTTTTTTTTTTTTTTTTTTTTTTTTTTTTTTTTTTTTTTTTTTTTTTTTTTTTTTTTTTTTTTTTTTTTTTTTTTTTTTTTTTTTTTTTTTTTTTTTTTTTTTTTTTTTTTTTTTTTTTTTTTTTTTTTTTTTTTTTTTTTTTTTTTTTTTTTTTTTTTTTTTTTTTTTTTTTTTTTTTTTTTTTTTTTTTTTTTTTTTTTTTTTTTTTTTTTTTTTTTTTTTTTTTTTTTTTTTTTTTTTTTTTTTTTTTTTTTTTTTTTTTTTTTTTTTTTTTTTTTTTTTTTTTTTTTTTTTTTTTTTTTTTTTTTTTTTTTTTTTTTTTTTTTTTTTTTTTTTTTTTTTTTTTTTTTTTTTTTTTTTTTTTTTTTTTTTTTTTTTTTTTTTTTTTTTTTTTTTTTTTTTTTTTTTTTTTTTTTTTTTTTTTTTTTTTTTTTTTTTTTTTTTTTTTTTTTTTTTTTTTTTTTTTTTTTTTTTTTTTTTTTTTTTTTTTTTTTTTTTTTTTTTTTTTTTTTTTTTTTTTTTTTTTTTTTTTTTTTTTTTTTTTTTTTTTTTTTTTTTTTTTTTTTTTTTTTTTTTTTTTTTTTTTTTTTTTTTTTTTTTTTTTTTTTTTTTTTTTTTTTTTTTTTTTTTTTTTTTTTTTTTTTTTTTTTTTTTTTTTTTTTTTTTTTTTTTTTTTTTTTTTTTTTTTTTTTTTTTTTTTTTTTTTTTTTTTTTTTTTTTTTTTTTTTTTTTTTTTTTTTTTTTTTTTTTTTTTTTTTTTTTTTTTTTTTTTTTTTTTTTTTTTTTTTTTTTTTTTTTTTTTTTTTTTTTTTTTTTTTTTTTTTTTTTTTTTTTTTTTTTTTTTTTTTTTTTTTTTTTTTTTTTTTTTTTTTTTTTTTTTTTTTTTTTTTTTTTTTTTTTTTTTTTTTTTTTTTTTTTTTTTTTTTTTTTTTTTTTTTTTTTTTTTTTTTTTTTTTTTTTTTTTTTTTTTTTTTTTTTTTTTTTTTTTTTTTTTTTTTTTTTTTTTTTTTTTTTTTTTTTTTTTTTTTTTTTTTTTTTTTTTTTTTTTTTTTTTTTTTTTTTTTTTTTTTTTTTTTTTTTTTTTTTTTTTTTTTTTTTTTTTTTTTTTTTTTTTTTTTTTTTTTTTTTTTTTTTTTTTTTTTTTTTTTTTTTTTTTTTTTTTTTTTTTTTTTTTTTTTTTTTTTTTTTTTTTTTTTTTTTTTTTTTTTTTTTTTTTTTTTTTTTTTTTTTTTTTTTTTTTTTTTTTTTTTTTTTTTTTTTTTTTTTTTTTTTTTTTTTTTTTTTTTTTTTTTTTTTTTTTTTTTTTTTTTTTTTTTTTTTTTTTTTTTTTTTTTTTTTTTTTTTTTTTTTTTTTTTTTTTTTTTTTTTTTTTTTTTTTTTTTTTTTTTTTTTTTTTTTTTTTTTTTTTTTTTTTTTTTTTTTTTTTTTTTTATCTTGAAGCCAATAAGATCCTTTTCCAGCTTCTGCCTCAATCAAATAAGGACCTTCCCATTTTGGATTCAATTTACCATCTGGCTTGGTTAAAGCCTTCTTGAGAACCAAATCACCAACTTGAAATCGTCTTAATCTTAAATTCTTATTATAAGACTTGGCAATTCGTTGTTGATAAGCTGCTATTCTTATCTTGGTCCTTTCTCGTAATTCAGTTACAGCCTCCAAATCTTCAAGTAACAACTCTTTATTTTTCTCATAAGTTAAGAAACTAATTCTAGCAGTAGGTAGATCCATTTCAGTAGGTAGAACTGCCTCAGCTCCAAAGACAAGTGAGAATGGCGTTTGTCCAGTAGCACTCTTTGAAGTTGTTCGATCAGCCCATAAGACAAATGGCAATTCTTCAGCCCATTTTCCTTTAGCTTGTCCCAGTCTTTTCTTCAAATTATTCATTATGATTTTGTTACTTGATTCTGCTTGACCATTAGCTTGTGGATGGACAGGAGTAGAGGTAATCATCTTGATACCCCATCTTTCACAAAAATTTGTAGTTTTCTTCCCTATGAATTGTGATCCATTATCACAAATTATCTCTGCTGGAACTCCAAATCTTGTCAATATATTTCTTTTAATGAAGGATATGACATGTGATTCATGGATCTTGGCGTATGCTTCAGCTTCAATCCATTTTGAGAAATAATCTGTCATAGCCAAAAAATATTTCTTCCCAGCTGAAGATTCTGTCATTGGTCCAACAATATCCATTCCCCATTTCATAAATGGCCATGGAGACAGAACTGGATACATGGGTTCTGCTGGTTGATGATAAATGTTGCTATGTCGCTGACAAGCATCACATTTCTTCGCATATTCTTCAGCATCTTGTTTCATAGTTGGCCAATAATAACCTGTTCTTAAGATCTTTGAATATAAAGATCTTCCAGCTGTGTGATTTCCACATTCTCCTTCGTGTATATCCTTAAGAACCTCATTGGTCTCAGGGAATTCTAAGCACCTAAGATATGGTCCTGCAAGAGATTTTCTATACAAAATACCATTTATCATAGAATAATGTGTTGTTTTCATACGAAAGTTCCTTGGGTTTTCATCTTTAGGGATTGTCCCAGTATTTAAATATTCTATTATTGGTGTAGTCCAGGAATTTTGATTGTCCCCAGAATTTTCAGTTTCTGTATCTTGAACAGCCAATATATTAGTTGATTCTTTTTCTATAGCAGGATGTAACACATGAATTATAGGAATCCTAGTTTCTGGTGACATCTTAAGTGTTGACCCTAGATTTGCTAAAGCATCAGCCTCGGTATTTTCTTCTCTAGGCACTTGTTCTATATCAAATAAATCAAAGTTCTCAGCTAACTTTTTCACTATTTCCAAATATTGCATCAATTTTTCACCTTTTGCAGCATATGTTCCATTGAAATGATTAGCTAAAAGTAATGAATCTACATATACCTTAAGGTTTCTAATATTCATATCCCTAGCTAATTGCAAACCAGAAATTAAAGCTTCATACTCTGCTTCATTATTAGTGGCTATGAAATGACAATTCACTGCTTGGGGTATAATATCCCCCTGTGGCGATTTTAGTACGATACCTAGTCCTATTCCTTTAACATTAGCTGCACCATCAGTGTATAAAATCCATTTTTCAGTAGCTTCTTCTAACATTTTTACTTCTAAGTCTACTTCTGGTTGCAGGTCAGTACTAAAATCAGCCACAAAGTCGGCTAGAACTTGAGATTTTATAGCAGTCCTAGGTTCATAAATTAAGTTAAAAGCACTTAGTTTTACAGACCACTTAGCCATTCTACCAGATACTTCAGGTTTTCTAAGCACACATTTAATAGGATAATTAGTTTTAACATGTATAGCATGCGTTTCGAAATAATGTCTAAGCTTAGTAGATGCCATAACTAATGCAAGTATAAGTTTTTCAAGATGAGAGTACCTGGTTTCAGCATCAATTAAACTTTTACTTACATAGTATACAGGATGTTGTTGACCTTCTTCTTCTTTTACCAAGACAGCACTGACTGCGTTTGAAGATACTGCCATGTATAGATATAGAGGCTCACCATCTTCAGGTTTTACCAACAGTGGTGGAGTAGATAGATATTTCTTTAATTCTTGGAAAGCTTCTTCTTGTTTTTCTCCCCATTCGAATCTTTTATTTTTCTTCAAGATGTCATAAAATTCTTTGCATCTATCAGAAGATCTTGATATGAATCTGTTCAAAGCTGCCAATCTCCCAGTTAATCTTTGAACATCTTTAGCTTTCGATGGAGACTTCAAGTTCAAGATAGCCTTGATCTGTTCTGGGCTTGCTTCTATTCCTCTTTTAGTGACCATATATCCTAGAAATTTTCCAGCTCCTACTCCAAAATTACATTTTGCAGGGTTCAGCTTCATGTTATACTTGTCCAGGATATTGAAGGCCACTTCAAGATCTTTCAAGTGATCTTCAGCTCTCTTTGATTTTACCACCATGTCATCTATATATACTTCCATCGTATCCCCCAGTTGGTCTTTGAACATCATGTTGACTAGCCTTTGATATGTCGCACCTGCATTTTTAAGACCAAAAGGCATAGCAATATAACAATAAATACCTGTCGGGGTCATGAAAGCGGTGGCTTCTTGATCTTCAGGTTCCATCTGAATTTGCTGAAATCCAGAAGAAGCGTCCATAAACGTGAGCATCTCATGTCCAAAAGTTGCATCTACCATTGCATCAATATGTGGCAGTGGAAATGGATCTTTTGGGCAGGCCTTGTTAAGATCAGTGAAGTCTACACAACCCTCCATTTTCCATTTTTCTTTTGTACTACCACCACATTTGCTAGCCATTCAGGAAATTTTACTTCCCTAATCATTTTTTCTTTCAATAATCTCTCCACATCTTCTTGGATAATTGCGTTCCTTTCTGGAGCAAATTTTCTTCTTTTTTGCTGAATTGGCTTGAAACTTTTATCAATTCCAAGCTTGTGTGTAATCACATCTTTGGATATTCCAGTCATATCTTCCTGCTTCCAAGCAAAAGTCTTCATGATATGCACACCATTGACTGGTATTGTAAGTCCCAACTCGATAGATGGTACTACTGAAGACACCTCAATGTCGATGGTGGAGTTACTTTGCAATATATGCACTGAACTGGAGATGACCAGTTGTAGTGTGTATATACCAAGTTCTAGATAGATTACTTATTTAAATGATAATAAGTAAAGAACAATGCAATAATACAAATAACTTGTAATATAACTTGATGAGACAATATGTATTTTTAAGTGATCTTCAGCTCTCTTTGATTTTACCACCATGTCATCTATATATACTTCCATCGTATCCCCCAGTTGGTCTTTGAACATCATGTTGACTAGCCTTTGATATGTCGCACCTGCATTTTTAAGACCAAAAGGCATAGCAATATAACAATAAATACCTGTCGGGGTCATGAAAGCGGTGGCTTCTTGATCTTCAGGTTCCATCTGAATTTGCTGAAATCCAGAAGAAGCGTCCATAAACGTGAGCATCTCATGTCCAGAAGTTGCATCTACCATTGCATCAATATGTGGCAGTGGAAATGGATCTTTTGGGCAGGCCTTGTTAAGATCAGTGAAGTCTACACAACCCTCCATTTTCCATTTTTCTTTTGTACTACCACCACATTTGCTAGCCATTCAGGAAATTTTACTTCCCTAATCATTTTTTCTTTCAATAATCTCTCCACATCTTCTTGGATAATTGCGTTCCTTTCTGGAGCAAATTTTCTTCTTTTTTGCTGAATTGGCTTGAAACTTTTATCAATTCCAAGCTTGTGTGTAATCACATCTTTGGATATTCCAGTCATATCTTCCTGCTTCCAAGCAAAAGTCTTCATTTTGATATTCAGAAAATTAGTGAGTTTGACCTCTAAATCTTTCGAGATCTTGGCGCCTAATAAAACTTTGATGTTAGGATCTTCAGGGTCCAAAATAACTTCTTTAACATCTTGCTCCTCTGGCCCATTGACATCGAAGATCCTCTTCTATAATTGCTATTGTGAAGTTGACTTTGCTGCCGACTTCATGGTGGATGTATAACATTCCTTAGCTTCTTGTTGATCTCCTTTAACAGTGATCACTCCCCAAGGTGTTGGCATTTTAACACATTGGTGATATGTTGATGGTACTGCCTTCATTTCATGAATCCAAGGCCTTCCCAAAATTATGTTGCAGCCTGGAAGAGTGTCGACCACACAAAATTTTTCATGGAATTAACCCCTCCAACATATACTGGTAGCTTAATTTTACCCACAGTATATTTGGTCTCGCCACTGAACCCGGTTAGTGGTGCCGCCTTAACAATAATATTATCTTCAGAAATGTCCATTCTTCTCAAAGTCTCCAGCTTAATTATATTCACTGAACTTCCATTATCTATCAAAATCCTGCGAACATAATGGTTAGCAATAAATAAAGTGACAACCAAACCGTCATGATGAGGCTCCATTATGTCATCAAAGTCATCGTCTTCAAAAGAGACAATATCTGAATCCGAAATTGAAGCCCTCTTCACGCCTTTTTCTCCTTTATCTGCCTTGCTTTGTTTTGCAAATCTCTTGGCTGCTGAATATGTTGTCCCACATAATTCTGATCCGCCAGAAATAGTGTTAATTACTCTAGCATCTGGAGGTGGAGAATTTACTTTTTGAGTCGAATTGGGCCTTGCAAATTCTATGCCTTCAACATCCTTAGCCTTCTTCCTTCCAAGGAGTTCTTTAAGATAACCCTTGGCCAGAACAATGGAAATCTCCTTTCTTAACATTTTGCAATCTTCAGTAATATGGGCAAAGTCTTCATGATATGCACACCATTGACTGGTATTGTAAGTCCCAACTCGATAGATGGTACTACTGAAGACACCTCAATGTCGATGGTGGAGTTACTTTGCAATATATGCACTGAACTGGAGATGACCAGTTGTAGTGTGTATATACCAAGTTCTAGATAGATTACTTATTTAAATGATAATAAGTAAAGAACAATGCAATAATACAAATAACTTGTAAGATAACTTGATGAGACAATATGTATTTTTCAATGTGTAATTTATTTATTGATGTTAAATAAATTACAAGGTTGATGCGGAACCAAGATAAAACAAGAATGTAAATATCCTAACAACCTATGAAATACAATTGATCTACACTCGGAATTTCTCAAGACAATTGAAACACTTAAAGTTGTGAAATGTTCCTTTTAGCGATTGAGAGAATATTGCACAAGTTCACCAAGAATATTGCAGGTTTGCAAAGTGTGAATTGATTGTATATTTTCACTTGTTATTCTTGTTGTGCAATGACTTGTATTTATAGGCAAAGTTAACATTGGGATGTTAACTTTGGCCGTACAGATGTGGTTGAGAGCATTTAAGGAATAACATTTAATTCCTTAAAAAGCAGTGTAAAGTCGCATGATAAAGCAACTTTACACAACCACCTTTATGTACCTTTTATTACTTAAATAATAAGATAAGGCTTATTATCCGGGTAAAGGTACATAAAGCATATAAGTCAATTCCTCGTAATCAGTGTAAAGCTTTGTAAGGGCTTTCCACTGATGGTCTCCAGTTTGTAACTGACTAGAATGCCAACTGGGCTTCGCTGCTATTGCCATTCTCTATCTTCCATTTGTTGTCTACGACTTCAACTGGAATGATTCTTCAACTAGTCAGTTCTCAACTGGAGGAAGTCTTCAGTTGCGTTGACTGTACGGTGCAACTGGACTTCAATATATTTCTGGACAAATCTTCTTGGTCACCAGTTTCACTGGTCTCCAGATGCAACTGGTGACTGGCAAGTGTAAACTGGTGACTGGACAGTTCCAGGTGACTGGCAAGTGTAAACTGGTGACTGGCAAGTGTAAACTGGTGACTGGCCAGTGTACTGGTGACTGGCAAGTGTAACTGGTGACTGCAAGTGTAACTGGTGACTGGCAAGTGTAACTGGTGACTGGCAAGTGTAACTGGTGACTGGCAAGTGTAACTGGTGACTGGCAAGTGTAACTGGTGACTGGCAAGTGTAACTGGTGACTGGCAAGTGTAACTGGTGACTGGCAAGTGTAACTGGTGACTGGCAAGTGTAACTGGTGACTGGCAAGTGTAACTGGTGACTGGCAAGTGTAACTGGTGACTGGCAAGTGTAACTGGTGACTGGCAAGTGTAACTGGTGACTGGCAAGTGTAACTGGTGACTGGCAAGTGTAACTGGTGACTGGCAAGTGTAACTGGTGACTGGCAAGTGTAACTGGTGACTGGCAAGTGTAACTGGTGACTGGCAAGTGTAACTGGTGACTGGCAAGTGTAACTGGTGACTGGCAAGTGTAACTGGTGACTGGCAAGTGTAACTGGTGACTGGCAAGTGTAACTGGTGACTGGCAAGTGTAACTGGTGACTGGCAAGTGTAACTGGTGACTGGCAAGTGTAACTGGTGACTGGCAAGTGTAACTGGTGACTGGCAAGTGTAACTGGTGACTGGCAAGTGTAACTGGTGACTGGCAAGTGTAACTGGTGACTGGCAAGTGTAACTGGTGACTGGCAAGTGTAACTGGTGACTGGCAGTTAACTGGTGACTGACGGTGCAACTGGACTTCAATATATTTCTGGACAAATCTTCTTGGTCACCAGTTTCACTGGTCTCCAGATGCAACTGGTGACTGGCAAGTGTAACTGGTGACTGGACAGTTCCAGGTGAACTGGTCCTAACAAGTCTTTTTCTAGTTCTTGTATCTATACAAGTGTGAACTATAGAGACTTGTTCGATTTAAATCTATCTAATTTTCCAAGGCATTTTTATAGATCAATAAATGCCTTAGGTTATTCTTTTAGGTTTGTTAGATTTTAATCTATTATCTACCTTGTGGTTACAAACTGGTAACTTCATTTATACAAGGAAATGGAATTTATACAAGTTACAGAATGTAAATACAAATTACAAGTAGATAACTGAAGAAAAAACTTAATGAGATGGCCCTTCGCCAGTTCTTTTTCTCTTGGTCACCAAAGAAATAGGCTGAGAGTCTTCAGGATCAATATTCAACTTTTGCTCAAGATTTTCTTTATGTTGAATTTTGCCCCTTAGAAAGTTTGCCCATGCTTTCTCAAACTTGTTCTTTTGTGCCTTCGCATCCAAAACATTCACCATCTCAACCCATTCGCTGAACCCATATTTCATAGCACCAGGATTGTCAGTTTTGACCAGTGGCCCCCTGGTATAACTAACTTCGATTTGAAAAACTTTGGTGCCTGGCTTGATTGTTACATTTACACCATTAATAGTACCACTATGTCTTCTGGTTGACATGATCTAGGAGTAGTAGCTTCTAGCTTCAGATTCATTTGTAATTCTTATACTCCCAGCACCAGCAGCCAGTACAGCGGACTTGATGTCTTCATTTGAAACCTCGCCAGTTGGTTCAACAAATGTGCTAAGGTCAGCATCTCTAGACAGTGGTCTCATTGGTTTTGGAATCCTTCTTGGTGGATTCAAAACCTTCTTCACAACCTTCTTAACATTTTCAACTCGTTTAAGAATCCCACTGGCCCTATTCTCCTTGGCCTTCTCCACTGAAATATTCAAGCTTCTGGCATCGAATTCAGCTTCATCTCTCAGGATAGTGTCTGTCCAGTTCTACATCCAACATTTCTTTCAACTGGTCAACTATCCTGGGATCATTCTTGATCCTAACATACTCCTCCTTAGTGATACCCAAAAGATTGGCATCACTCATATCAAGTAACTTGATTTGTGCAAGATGTGCCCTGGCTTCAGCTTGGTTTCTTTGTTTCATTTTCTTTCTTTCTTTGATATCATTTCCAAGTCTGGCCAGTCTTCTGCTATCACTATCTGAAACTGGAGGAAGTACATCAGCAATACCAGTTTCAAGCATTACATCAGTGGCCGGCTGGGCAGATGCTTCAACAGCCAAACCTTTACCCTTATCCAAAACAACATTCCCCCTATCACCATCATCACCAGATCCACCAACTCTTTGCTCACCAGCTTCAGTACTGGTAGCCACAATCAATTCTCTTCCAGATGGAGTCCTTCTAGGTGCAACTGGTGGAAGGACTGCACTTCTTTCCCCCTTGGCAGCATCTAGACCTGCCCGAATACCTACCCATTCAGAGGGGTGAGATGGCAACCGGTCAAGAGGCTGCCATGACTGCATGTCCTTACACTCCTTAAAGATCCCACACATCATCCTGAAGGACCTCCATAAATGGTTCGTCTCCTTTGACTGAATCAAGACATTTGCACTAACTTGTTCTTGACCAGTTTTCAATTCATTTAGGATCTTAGAGTCTTCATCCAACCTAGAGACAACCTTATCCTTCACTTCATCATCCTTCTTCTTCAGATTTTCTACTTCAGTTGTTAGTCTATCTAAAGATTGAGCATGTAGAGATACCTGGGTGTTCAAACTTCCAATGCTGCCTCTCAACTGGTTAATCTCACTGGTGAGTGGGTCCAGATCAACCTGAGGAGTGGCCAGCTTGGTGATCTCAGATATCACCCTTTCAACCAATTGTGCTTCTCTAGCACCCAGCGTATCCTCTATTTTCTGACCAACCGAAGTCATCAACTGCACTCCAAGTCCAGTTACATCTAGGCCAGGTTTTTCAAGCAATTCCTTAACCTGCCTTTCAATCTCTTTCAAATCAACTTCTGAAGTTCTGACAGTATTTCCCAGCAAGTTGGAGATTGAACTGGTGATCCTTGTGGTATCTGGTAAATGACTTGGTGTTTTGGTCAAGTGTCTTCTGAATCTCCTCCACCCTGGTTAGAAGGTTTTGGAGATCGGCTTGAAGTGAGACAACTTGACTGTCCAGTGACGAAGGAGAAGGTATCACTGGACCAGCAGCAGTTACTACTGGAGCAACTGGAGGAGGCAAACTTAAGGAAGTCTCCCCAGTTGTCAAACCAGCAGTTGAAGATATAATAGGAGTGGTGGATGAAGAAAGGACTTGAAAATCAAAGTGTTGTTCATGCTGAGAATGCATAGGTGTGAACAACGGCGACGGTGGGGGTGGCATTTCTCGAACAAATGAGAATTGCCCAGTTGGTGAAGGAGCGGTATATGTTGGTAAAGATATATCAGTAGGCACATTTTCTTGGGAGGGTGAAAGTGAAATTGATGCGTCTGGAAGGGAGACTTGAGATGAAGGGTCTTGAGCTTGTACAAAAGCATCAAGAATCTCCAAGTCTGTTTCAGTACCTTCAAAATCCGAAGATTCTATAAGGATTTCCTCGTCATTAACATTCATGTCCAGATCCATGAATGTAACTGAGGGCTGACCAGTTTCCTGGTCAGTCTCCAGATGACCTTCCCCAGTTTCCTGGATGGGTACATCTGTTGGAGGATCAGATACCGAAGTATCTTCACCAGGGATAGATGTGATTGGGGTTGCTTCAGTTATGGTTTCTCTATCCTCAACCACAACATTAGACGAACTGGAGGGTCCCTCATTATTTTGAGACCCAACCAGTTGCCTTTCTGACTCACCTTCAATAGGTGCATCAGTTGAAGCGAATGCCAGTTGCATTCGTTCAGGAATTTCGACCTCTCCAGCTTCAGATACTAGAGAGTCTAAATTCCTTAGCATATCTGGAGCAGTGTACGGTGAATCTATACTATTATATGCTTCTCTGCCCAGAATATGCTTAAAACAAAGAGAGAGGAACCTTGAAAAGGGGATACATACACCCCTTGTGCCCTTCAGCTTTTGGACCAGGCTTTTAAACAAAATATCTGCAAAGTCCACTCTCAATCCGTTCCACAAGCAGTAAGCCATTTCTGCTTGTGAGGAGTTAATCTGGTCAAGTCCACCAGAACTCCCACCCATGCTCTCCACCAGGTGGATAAAAAAATACCTCCATGAAGGTGTAAGGCCCTTCATGGTCATCGCACCTTTCGTTTTCAACACCCCATTGTCCAAGCACTCCTTGTGTCCCATTTCAAGAAGTACTTGACGAAAATTTATGTTTGGGGGTAAGACGACTAGATTCACCCTCTCTCCAGTAATTGAGGCGTAAGGCATCCCTCAATACATCGGCGGACAAGGTACACTGGATTGTTCCATCCTTTAATGTGAAACTGATGGAGGAACAATCGGAAGAAAGACTGGCAGTATACCAGAACTCACACAAGTAGTTGTGAAACAACTTGCGTGGGTTAAGAGAGAATGAGGGTCCTATTGGAGAATCCTTTAAAAACTTTTGGATTCTTCCAATAAGGGTATCGGACCCTTGAGATCCTCGTAAGCTTGCCATCGGATTATTTGGATTTAGTTTGATGGCTAAAGCATTACTAGGAGCACCAGATGCCGGTTTGACATCTGGTGAAGGAGCATATGGAACAATCAAGAGATTTACATCTCTTGATCGAGATGATCTAGGAGCCATAGGAAATTGAAATTGAAGATTTGTGAATTAGGGTTCTTGATTTGTGAAGCAGAGAGAGAAATGAAGCAGTTTTGATGATTGGGAAGTAAATGAAAGAATGTAGAAGAGAAGTAAATGAGTTTGGAGTAAATAAGGGTATTTATAAGGGATTCAAGATCCCAATGAAATACCAAAAATCATATTTTAATAAACAAAATCCCTTTTGAAGATATTTTCACAAAGTTGGTTTGAATTTTGAAATAAAATCATAATTTTCCATGTCAACATTAAATGCTACCATGTCAGCATTAAATGCTACGACGGCTTATCTTACCCACGCGCCCACTCACTTTTTATTTTCCCAATACAAACAGTTGTCAAGTACTAAAATAGCTTCAAACACGTCAGATCACGATATCAAGTGGTTTAAAACACTCGAGTATCATCACGTGTCACACATATTGACCAAGTATTTCTAACGTTATAAAAAATAAGACAAGACTGAATCTGGTCACTGGAGGATCAGTCCAGTACCAGTTTCCAACTGAAGAGTTCTCCAGTTGCATTTTCAAACAAAAGCGAATTTTAGTCAGAAAATTATTTTGAGTCTTTCCCCCTAAAATGATGATCCAGAAATCAATTAGTGCCAAGATAGTATCACAAAGGCGTTCGATAGCCTGGCGAGCAAAGATTATCTGGACCTCCTCAACTGGAAAACTTCATCAGTGTCACTGACGCGTTCAATAACAAAGAAAGCTCCAGTTAAGGATTTAACATTCCCAGTTCGCTGATGAGATGTTTAAAGGTTTTCTCATCGAGAGGTTTTGTAAAAACATCAGCTAACTGTTTGTCAGTGGGGATGAAATGAATTTCAATGTCTCCTTTCATAACATGATCTCGAATGAAATGATACCTGATGTCAATATGCTTTGTTTTGGAGTGCATCACTGGGTTGTGAGATATAGCAATTGCACTGGTGTTGTCACAAAAGATTGGGGTCTTAGTAAAATTTTGACCATAATCTAGTAACTGGTTCTTGATCCAAAGAATCTGGGCACAGCAACTGGCCGCAGAAATGTACTCTGCCTCAGCAGTGGACATGGAGACTAAAGTCTGCTTCTTGCTGGTCCAACTCACCAGTTTTCCTCCAAGGAAATGACAACCACCAGTTGTTGATTTTCTATCTATCTTACAACCTGCATGATCAGAATCTGAATAACCCATTAGATCTAATCCTGAGCCTTTGGGGTACCAAAGACCAAGATTAGGACACCCTTTCAGGTATCTAAAGATACGCTTTACAGCGTGCAAATGTGATTCTTTAGGGTTAGCCTGAAACCTGGCACATAAACATGTTGCAAACATTATATCTGGTCGACTGGCAGTTAAGTACATCAGTGAACCAACCATACCTCTATAGTCAGTTATGTTAACTGGTTTGTCAGTTGGGTCAGAGTCCAAATTTAATGGTGCTGCAATAGGTGTGTTTTTTGATGGGATTGAATCATATTTGTATTTTCTTAACAAATCTCTGACATATTTTCCTTGGTTTATGAAAATTCCATTTTCAGTTTGCTTAATCTGAAGACCTAAGAAAAATGTCAATTCACCCATTAAACTCATCTCATACTCAGATGACATGATTTTAGAAAACTTTTTACACATTGCATCATCAGTTGAACCAAAAATAATATCATCAACATAAATTTATACCAATAAGATATTACCTCTTTCTTTCAAAATAAACAAGGTATTATCTATTGCACCTCTTTGAAAGCCATTTTTAAGAAGATGTTTAGTTAAAGTATCATACCAGGCTCTTGGGGCTTGTCGTAGACCATACAATGCTTTGTTCAGTCTATAAACCCAATGAGGATGCTTCTCATCGATGAAACCTGGGGTCTGCTTAACATAAACTTCTTCTTCCAATGTTCCATTAAGGAACGCACTTTTGACATCCATCTGGAAGACCTTGAACTGCAGATGGGCTGCATAAGCCAAAAATATTCTTATGGCTTCAAGTCTTGCAACTGGAGCAAAAGTTTCATCAAAGTCAACGCCCTCTGCTTGACAATAACCCTGGGCAACTAGTCTGGCCTTGTTTCTTACAACATGGCCATCTTCATCCATTTTGTTTTGGTAGACCCATCTGGTACCAATAGGTTCTTTCTTTAACCTTGGTGGACAAGGAACAAGCTCCCAAACATTGTTCCTTTCAAACTGGAGGAGCTCTTCTTGCATAGCTTCCACCCAGCTTGGGTCTGCCATAGCCTCGTCAATCTTCTTTGGTTCAATTAGAGATAAGAAGGTGACGTTTAAGCATTGCTCACTGGTGGCTCTTCTAGTCTGAACCCCACTAGTTGGATCTCCCACAATCTGTTCAATTGGATGTGCTCGAGTCCATCTAGTGTATTGACTAGGCTGGTGAACTACAATATCAGTGCAAGTCACCTGGCGATCTTCTTCAGTTGCAACAGCGTCTGGAGAAGGATCAGTCCAAACAACTTCTACATCCTCATCAGAGTCAATGAGGTCTCGATTAGCATCATGAAATTCCTCATTTGAAGGCATTTCATGAAGAACTGGAGAAGTAGGTGTTTGAACTGGTGCTGATATTGGAGTGGCACGTACATCAGATCCAATCACCAATTCTTGTGGTAAGTTGAAATTGATGGAGGGATAGAATGATGTGTCACTGGTGCTTTTCTTCTTCTTAACTGGTTCCAATTTGTTGTAACTGGAAACATCTTCTGATGAAACAACTGACCGATGAACTTGGTCAGTTTCACCAAAGTTGATTGGAACGACTGGAGTAATATCAAGGCTTGGTCTCTTGTTGATTGCTTCAGTTGACTCATCGAATGTGACATGAATTGTCTCATGAAACCTTTTGGAGTCTATAATTATAAACTCTAAAGGCCTTTCGAATATCTGAATAACCTAAAAATACCCCTTCATCAGCTTTTGCATCAAACTTTCCAAGCTTACTGGAATCGTTTAAGATATAAACTGGACAACCAAATACATGGAAATATCCAATATTTGGTTTGCGATTCCTGAGTACTTCATAGGCAGTCTTCTTATGTCTCTTAATGTAGACTGACCGGTTTTGGGTGTGACAAGCAGTTGCAACTGCCTCAGCCCAAAAACTGGTGGGAAGACCAGATTCAGATAGCATACTTCTGGCTACTTCTATCAGTGTACGATTCTTTCTTTCCACAACTCCATTTTGCTCTGGAGAGTGAACTGATGAGAAGTTTTGAGAGATGCCAGTGTCAACAAAATGTTTCAAGTACCTTATTTTGGAATTCAGTACCATTATCACATCGCAACTGACAAACGTTTCGAGTATACTTGATGCGGAACCAAGATAATACAAGAATGTAAATATCCTAACAACCTATGAAATACAATTGATCTACACTCGGAATTTCTCAAGACAATCGAAACACTTAAAGTTGTGAAATGTTCCTTTTAGCGATTGAGAGAATATTTCACAAGTTCACCAAGAATATTGCAGGTATGCAAAGTGTGAAGTGTTCTCACTTATTATTCTTGTTGTGCAATGACTTGTATTTATAGGCAAAGTTAACATTGGGATGTTAACTTTGGCCGTACAGATGTGGTTGAGAGCATTTAAGGAATAGCATTTAATTCCTTAAAAAGCAGTGTAAAGTCGCATGATAAAGCAACTTTACACAACCGCCTTTATGTACCTTTTATTAATTAAATAATAAAGCATATAAGTCAATTCCTCGTAATCAGTGTAAAGCTTTGTAATGGCTTTCCACTGATGGTCTCCAGTTTGTAACCTGACTAGAATGCCAACTGGGCTTCGCTGCCATTGCCATTCTCTATCTTCCATTTGTTGTCTTCGACTTCAACTGGAATGATTCTTCAACTGGTCAGTTCTCAACTGGAGGAAGTCTTCAGTTGCGTTGACTGTACGGTGCAACTGAACTTCAATATATTTCTGGACAAATCCTCTTGGTCACCAGTTTCACTGGTCTCCAGATGCAACTGGTGACTGGCAAGTGTAACTGGTGACTGGACAGTTCCAGGTGAACTGGTCCTAACAGGTATCCTTCTTTTTGTAATAAGAATCATTCTTCTTTTGTGGCCACCTCACTTTGTCTCCAAGATCTCTAAGTGCCATTATAATGCCAGGTGTTGATACTGAGAAGCAGTATGTTGAAAGGGCAGGATATTCGACCCCATCATCTTCTTCGACTGCACTCACTTGATTGTCAACATGTCTTGTGTAGGGCTTATTTCTTGGCTTAAATACTGGATTTTTTGCTTTCCTATTTGGGAGATCATATGATAAAGCTTCCAGTTTTGAAGATGTCAGCTCATTTTCTTCAAGCCTTATAAATCTTGCAGCCCTTGCTTTGGCTTCATCGAGATTTCTGCATGGTGTCATTATAAGATCTTCTTGGAATTTAGATCCTTTATGGAGACCCTTCTGCAAAGCTTGTATAGCAGTTAGCATATCTAATTTAGGAATATTAAGAGATTCTTTTGTAAATCTAGTCATAAAATCCCTAAGTGATT
>CM067173.1:119255498-119312236 GCA_034093135.1 Erigeron breviscapus
AATATATAGATGAATAACAAACCCGACTGGCAAGTACAACTGATCTTGATGGACAAGTTCAGTTTACGATCCAGATATGGATAACAAGAAACAATTGACTAGATATAAAATGCAAGAACAAATGGCAGAAACTATATAAGGATATATATAAATATAATCAAGTATGTAGCATTGAGACACGTTGTTTTCTTTTCAATGTATTTGATTTATTGATGTATAAACAAATACAAGGATTGTTGCGGAACAAAGATAAACACCCAAGTGTAAGTATCTAAACAATCCTGAAATATAAGTGATCTAATTAACTTGGAAATACTCGTAAGTTTACTTAGAGTATATCTCACAAGTTGCAATGCTAAAGTTTCAAGCGCTTTGCAAGTTGTGAGAAGACTTTGTATTTATAGACCAAGTCCATGATGATGTGGACAAGATCGTACAAATGTGGTTGTGAGCATTTAAGGAATTAAACCATAATTCCTTACATGCTGCACTTGGAAGAGTATATAAGTCACTTGATGTGACTTATAGTACTAGGTTCCAAGCCTATACTTTGTACTTTTGTTAATAGATAAATCTATTAACCGGATAAAGGTGTAAAGTAAAAGTCTTCCTCGTAATCAGTGTAAAGTGTTGTAAATACTTTACACTGAGATGCTTCAGTCTTGATCTGGTAGAATCACTCTTTTGCTCGCTTCTAAGATGATTCTCTTCTTCATACTTCAGTCTTTGACTTCAGAATGAATGCTTCAGATTTATCTCGATCTGAAGTGAAGTGAAGCTTCAGTGAAGGAATTCTGAGACACCTCAGAATTCTGTACAAATGTCTTCACTAAACTTCAAGCTATTTCTGAACAAATTATACTTGGTCGATTTTCGACCTAACAGATTGGTCGCTTTAGAACATATCAAAATAGGTTTGAGTCAAAACTTGTGCTCAAATTGCCGGTCAAAACGGGTCAATCTGGTTATGCCGACCCACAACCATTTTTAATCCAAACTTCTTACAAAATTACTTGTGATTTGTATTATGATAATATATACTTGTATTGTTACAGCAATTCTCATTTGTTTTGGTAAACTGATTTTGAAGGTTTCGAGCATTCGACTACATTTCAGATGACTTTGACCTATCCTGTCCATTTGACCAGAATCTCTATGATGTGAAAACTATACGTGCAATGCTTCAATAGATATCATAACACCCTTTTGATAGTTCGCCATATTGTTGCACTTGATAAACTGACGCCAACGATTATTTGTTGCAAGAGACTTTATTGTTGCCTCGCTAGAAGACTTGAATAGGAACGAATTCATATAGGTAGATGAAGTAATGTTGTAATGCCGAGGTACTTTGCACTTGATACAAAAAAGATAATTAAAGTTAATGCATTTAATCATCCTTGTCCCCTGAGCAGCAGTATATGAAGTAGTTACGCTCTTAGACTTCAGTTTTAAACTAACTTGGAATTCAAGACAAAATGAGTCAGTTGGGAGGCTCAACAACTTTAATAAAGGATCAGCTTGAATAAAGAATCAGCTTGAAGTTAGACCAGTTGACTGAAGCATCAGCTTCGAGACGAATAAGCTTTGATGAATGATCAGCTTGAAACATGTAAAATTGTATGACTTCAGCATGTGTGTAATCTTTGCTGCTAGGATTATAATTTGATCAACTTAAAAAAAAGAAGTCACAATATAATTTGGACTCTTCGGAATTTTTAGGGCATTTTTATAGATTTTAAGAGAATGTAATTAGAAGGTATTTGAAACGAAACATTTTTTCGCGCAGTTTTGGAGATTAAAATTTTGGTAGGCCCAAAAATTCAAGCAATTGGACTGATTATCTTTGGGCTTTTTTGGAAATTTAAACCGACTATATGGTCCTTTTTTTATTCAAACTCAAAAAACCCAATAGAACAAAATTAACAACATTAAACGATTTTGACTTTTAAAACCAAAAAAGATTAAACAACCCCAGGTTTTACCCGGGTATAATTGTTTTTTAATTTGCTATTTACTTATTTCTAAATTGCATTTATAATTTATAAAATTACAATTACATGTTGGTATATTTATTTAAAAATAAAAAATACTCGTATTTCTATAATTCTTCCTTTTAAGTTAATCCAAACTAATAATTTATAAGTGTTAATGATATATGAAATTAATTTATTGTTATTTAATAGTTAACATACACGTACAGAGAATAATATAAGTCAATAAATTTATTTAATATCGAAGATGATTAATTGAAATTTACTCATTATCCTCTAAGCTGATCCTATTGAACTAAATTAAATAGTATGAAATCTGATTCTTATTATATTATTGTTCCGAGATAAAGGAAAATAAAATTTATTCAAGTAAATTATATAAATAATTAATTTAATCGATGACAGTAAGTAATTATAACAAATTTGTCAGAAAGCCTCCATTTGCACTGTCTCACTTGCTTTAATTAAAACCTAAACTGACAAAATCTACGACTATATACTGCAAATATAATATGTTTGAATATCCCAACTAATAATATAACCGGTCAATTATATCTCAAGCCGAAACAGATCGACTGTTCATTATCCCATCACAAATTTATTTTTATATATACTAATAATTGGTAAGACAATCACAAAAATAACAATATATTTGTAAATAAGCATTGTTAAGTATTGTTTAGTCAATATATTTTAATTTACTAAAACACTAATTTTAATTTTATAAAATAATTTTATATATAATTCCAATTTTGATTTTGATTTTGATTTTGATAAAATGTAATCAATTTGTTTGTATATAAAATATGTCATATTGTATATGTACATCTTTTTGAATTGTTTTTAAGCCCAAATTGCATTTTAACATTTTTAAATAACCCAGCCCAATAAAAGTATCGAAATACTAATTTAATAATTAATGTTTTCATATCCAATCTAATTTTTCTCCTATATATATATGCCTCTTTACAGGTTAGATTTCATTCTTTAATAATCTTCCACCCTTTCTAACTTATAATTCATCTAAATTCCATTTTATTAAAAAAATGTATCGTCAAAAATGGAAGCTGATTTTATTATATTAGTTCTATTAATAAAAACTTCAATCATGATTTCACCGTTTAAAAACATCTAGGTATGTTATTATCTTATTTTCTGATTTCTATTATTGTTTATATAAATTTGGGAATTCAGAAGTCTATCCATTCATTAATAGGTCATCATTATAATGTTTAAAATCATTATAATAAAATGCTAATATGCTTTGATTTTTTATTTTTGTAGGTTTATCCCAGATGGCATTGTGAACAACCTGATTTGGGATACATAGTGTACCCTTTTTAGCAAGCATTGTCTTTTATGAATTTGAAACGTGAACTTCAGAATCATGAGGACAATGCAGACAGCTATTAGGTTTGTTTCACAATGGGATTCAATAAACTTCTAATTTCTTCGTCGAAGTGTTTAAGCAAATAGATTGTGTTTGAAAGTTGCTGGATCTAAGAAAACACTACGATTTAATAAAAAAAAAAAAAAAAAAAAAAAAAAAAAAAAAAAAAAAAAAAAAAAAAAAAAAAAAAAAAAAAAAAAAAAAAAAAAAAAAAAAAAAAAAAAAAAAAAAAAAAAAAAAAAAAAAAAAAAAAAAAAAAAAAAAAAAAAAAAAAAAAAAAAAAAAAAAAAAAAAAAAAAAAAAAAAAAAAAAAAAAAAAAAAAAAAAAAAAAAAAAAAAAAAAAAAAAAAAAAAAAAAAAAAAAAAAAAAAAAAAAAAAAAAAAAAAAAAAAAAAAAAAAAAAAAAAAAAAAAAAAAAAAAAAAAAAAAAAAAAAAAAAAAAAAAAAAAAAAAAAAAAAAAAAAAAAAAAAAAAAAAAAAAAAAAAAAAAAAAAAAAAAAAAAAAAAAAAAAAAAAAAAAAAAAAAAAAAAAAAAAAAAAAAAAAAAAAAAAAAAAAAAAAAAAAAAAAAAAAAAAAAAAAAAAAAAAAAAAAAAAAAAAAAAAAAAAAAAAAAAAAAAAAAAAAAAAAAAAAAAAAAAAAAAAAAAAAAAAAAAAAAAAAAAAAAAAAAAAAAAAAAAAAAAAAAAAAAAAAAAAAAAAAAAAAAAAAAAAAAAAAAAAAAAAAAAAAAAAAAAAAAAAAAAAAAAAAAAAAAAAAAAAAAAAAAAAAAAAAAAAAAAAAAAAAAAAAAAAAAAAAAAAAAAAAAAAAAAAAAAAAAAAAAAAAAAAAAAAAAAAAAAAAAAAAAAAAAAAAAAAAAAAAAAAAAAAAAAAAAAAAAAAAAAAAAAAAAAAAAAAAAAAAAAAAAAAAAAAAAAAAAAAAAAAAAAAAAAAAAAAAAAAAAAAAAAAAAAAAAAAAAAAAAAAAAAAAAAAAAAAAAAAAAAAAAAAAAAAAAAAAAAAAAAAAAAAAAAAAAAAAAAAAAAAAAAAAAAAAAAAAAAAAAAAAAAAAAAAAAAAAAAAAAAAAAAAAAAAAAAAAAAAAAAAAAAAAAAAAAAAAAAAAAAAAAAAAAAAAAAAAAAAAAAAAAAAAAAAAAAAAAAAAAAAAAAAAAAAAAAAAAAAAAAAAAAAAAAAAAAAAAAAAAAAAAAAAAAAAAAAAAAAAAAAAAAAAAAAAAAAAAAAAAAAAAAAAAAAAAAAAAAAAAAAAAAAAAAAAAAAAAAAAAAAAAAAAAAAAAAAAAAAAAAAAAAAAAAAAAAAAAAAAAAAAAAAAAAAAAAAAAAAAAAAAAAAAAAAAAAAAAAAAAAAAAAAAAAAAAAAAAAAAAAAAAAAAAAAAAAAAAAAAAAAAAAAAAAAAAAAAAAAAAAAAAAAAAAAAAAAAAAAAAAAAAAAAAAAAAAAAAAAAAAAAAAAAAAAAAAAAAAAAAAAAAAAAAAAAAAAAAAAAAAAAAAAAAAAAAAAAAAAAAAAAAAAAAAAAAAAAAAAAAAAAAAAAAAAAAAAAAAAAAAAAAAAAAAAAAAAAAAAAAAAAAAAAAAAAAAAAAAAAAAAAAAAAAAAAAAAAAAAAAAAAAAAAAAAAAAAAAAAAAAAAAAAAAAAAAAAGGCATTAATATAGTGTATTATAAATACAAAACATATTAATGATTATATCAGATTAATAGAAGATAATGCGTTATTTAAATCATATATTTTAAAAAAATTGCTATGAAATGAAACTTAGTTTAACCGTTTAACTAAGCTTTTTGAAATTACCTAAGCTGACAAATGTAAAACATATAGTGGTTATTTGTTGTCAATATGCAAATGTTATTCGTAATACAATAACTTTGTCAATAATATTATTATTATTTTTTAAAAGTCAACTATGTTATACATCTTTCATGCTGAACGCATTTTATACATCTTTCGTGCTGAACGCATTTTATAACTATTAGCATAAAAAAGTATTATTAATATTTTCGGCATATGAGTTTAGTTAATAATAATTTCTTTGTAAATTAAATTTGTAAAGTAAAATGATAAATCCTAATTTTTCCAAATGCCATGATTCAATTGTTAGGAGGAGTTTTAGGCTATTTAGTTAGGAGGATTAATCATTTTGCAATTTTAAACTCAATTTTATAATAAATTAATAATTATAAATAATATACGTGTCGATCATATTTTCTCTAAGTATTTAGCTGATATTTTTATATAAAAAATATATTTTATCTATTATAAGATTGCATCACATGTATGTTTTATTATATTAATTATATTAAGATGAATTTATGAATTTATTATTCCAACTAAATAAATATAATTAAATATAAATCAAGATTATAGTTGTAAAATTCAACGAAACGATTCATCCACTTTCCACCGTTTATTTGCATATATGTCTGACATATTTACTGTATGTCTATAAATATTCTTTAGATATCAAAATATGTTTTACCGTATCTATTACTATTTGATTTACATGTAATGTACGAGTAACATATACTCGTATTATATTTTAAGATACAATAGGAATATCATATTTAAATATTATTTATGAAATTTCTTTAGATAATCTAGCTTTTATAAAATTTATTTATTATTTATAATATTTAAATATAAACTTTAAATTAAGATATATCTCTATATATATACATCTCCATTAAATTAAAATTTATTTAAATAATATATGAATATTATTTATGAAATTTCTTTAGATAATCTAGCTTTTATAAAATTTATTTATTATTTATATCATATTTAAATATTATTTATGAAATTTCTTTAGATAATCTAGCTTTTATAAAATTTATTTATTATTTATAATATTTAAATATAAACTTTAAATTAAGATATATCTCTATATATATACATCTCCATTGAATTAAAATTTATTTAAATAATCAAATTTAAAATTTTAAGCGTTAATGATATATGAAATTTAATTTATTTTTATTTAATAATTAATATACATGTTCAGAGAAAAATATTAGTCAATATATTTATCTAATTTCGAAGATGATTAATCGAAATTTACTCATTATCCTCTAAACTGATCCTATAGAACTAAATAAAATATTATGAAATCTGATTCTTATTATATAAAGAATTAATTTAATCGATAACAGTAAGTAATGATAACAAATTTCAAATAATAATTTTGTTTTGAAAAAATAATATACTATTAATATTTATAGTTGTTATTAAGAAACTTGAGCTTAATTGATGCTTTAATGGAGGATTTAGGTTAGTGTGTGAAATGTGTGTTTGTATGTGAAATGGGAGGTTGAAGATGAGTTTAGAGAGAGAAAGTAAATTAGAGAGAAGTAACTATGGATTAATGTGAAAGGCTTCTTACAAGGTTATTAAGGAAGGAGTATTTATACATAGGATCTAATTATAACTACTACTCCTTCCACTATAAGCTAATTTACAATTTAACACCATTTTATATTTCTAACAATCTCCCCCTTGGTGTTGAATTGTAAATGTTGCATCGTCTTTGGTCTTTAAATAACATGATGAGCCCATTTGTTGAAAATCTTCAATGTTGATTGGACTTTGAAGCTTTCTCATTGTCTTCAACGTCTTATATCAACCTTGACTTTGAATCTTCTCAACAAACAAATATTCTTGACGATGACTTTCTTCAACTTGATCTTCTCTTGCAACTTTGAATACTTTGGAAGCACCTTTGAAATCTTTGTAGCTTTTAAGCTTTCACAACTTGAACCTTTGAATGTTGATTTCAACTTGATGTTGCTTTGAGAAGTAAGTTGAACTTTGAGTAGCATGCGGAAGCTTGGATTTGACTTTGAATTCTTTTGGCTTTGCGGAAGCTTGGTTTTGACTTTGAATTCTTTGAATTCTTTTGGCTTTGCGGAAGCTTGGTTTTGACTTTGAAACCTCTTGGCATTTCGGAAGCTTGGTTTTGGAATGCGGAAATTTGATTTGACTTTAAAACTTCAATTCTTGATCGAACTTGTCTCTAAATCAATAAACATCTTGGAGCACTTGATTCTTTGATCAATTAACTTTTGCTCCCCCTCAATCAAACAACTATCTCGGAGCAAATTATTCAATAACAAATCTTTAATCTCTTGCTCCCCCTCAATCAAACAACTATCTCGGAGCAAATTATTCAATAACAAATCTTTAATCTCTTGCTCCCCCTCAAATGAACAATCTCTTCAATTAAAGAACAAACTTAACTATCCAACTTAATTTTCTTTGTAGCATCAACAAACGACAATCTCTATTCAATCTCAAACTTTTCATTTCTTCTCAAACATTATTCAATCTCAAACTCTTCATTTCTTCATCAAACATCTCTATTCAATCTCAAACTTTTCATTTCTTCTCAAACATTATTCAATCTCAAACTCTTCATTTCTTCTCAAACATTATTCAATCTCAAACTTTTCTTTAACTTTCTCAAAACAATCTTTCAACTTAGCACAATAATTATTCACTCTCTTCACCTAAACTAACGATCCTTTAAACAACCAAACACTATGAATCATCCTCAAACAAATTCTATCAATCAAATTCTACCTATATCCTTGAATTCTATCTATCAATCATTTAATCATTTCTCCCCCTTATGATGAAAATGTGAAACGGTTTCATCATACAATAATGATTGATAGCATAAATGGTAGATACCAACAAACGACAATCTCTATTCAATCTCAAACTTTTCATTTCTTCTCAAACATTATTCAATCTCAAACTTTTCATTTTTCATCAAACATTATTCAATCTCAAACTTTTCATTTCTTCTCAAACATTATTCAATCTCAAACTTTTCATTTCTTCATCAAACATTATTCAATCTCAAACTTTTCATTTCTTCATCAAACATCTCTATTCAATCTCAAACTTTTCATTTCTTCTCAAACATTATTCAATCTCAAACTTTTCATTTCTTCTCAAACATTATTCAATCTCAAACTCTTCATTTCTTCTCAAACATTATTCAATCTCAAACTTTTCATTTCTTCATCAAACATTATTCAATCTCAAACTTTTCATTTCTTCATCAAACATCTCTATTCAATCTCAAACTTTTCATTTCTTCTCAAACATTATTCAATCTCAAACTTTTCATTTCTTCTCAAACATTATTCAATCTCAAACTCTTCATTTCTTCTCAAACATTATTCAATCTCAAACTTTTCATTTCTTCATCAAACATTATTCAATCTCAAACTTTTCATTTCTTCATCAAACATCTCTATTCAATCTCAAACTTTTCATTTCTTCTCAAACATTATTCAATCTCAAACTTTTCATTTCTTCTCAAACATTATTCAATCTCAAACTCTTCATTTCTTCTCAAACATTATTCAATCTCAAACTTTTCATTTCTTCATCAAACATTATTCAATCTCAAACTTTTCATTTCTTCATCAAACATCTCTATTCAATCTCAAACTTTTCATTTCTTCTCAAACATTATTCAATCTCAAACTTTTCATTTCTTCTCAAACATTATTCAATCTCAAACTCTTCATTTCTTCTCAAACATTATTCAATCTCAAACTTTTCATTTCTTCATCAAACATTATTCAATCTCAAACTTTTCATTTCTTCATCAAACATCTCTATTCAATCTCAAACTTTTCATTTCTTCTCAAACATTATTCAATCTCAAACTTTTCATTTCTTCTCAAACATTATTCAATCTCAAACTCTTCATTTCTTCTCAAACATTATTCAATCTCAAACTTTTCATTTCTTCATCAAACATTATTCAATCTCAAACTTTTCATTTCTTCATCAAACATTATTCAATCTCAAACTTTTCATTTCTTCTCAAACATTATTCAATCTCAAACTTTTCATTCTCAATGAACCTATTGGTGAACTAGAATGTGAGGTTGCGTTGTTGGAAAAAGATTTTATAATGGTGTTTGGGTTCTTTGTGTTTGTGTGAAGAGAAGTGAAAACCGGATAATAATGATCCGTTAACACAACCAAAAATCAAAAGGATTAATGGTGTGGCCTAAAAATACGATTACTATTTTAGGACTTCCCATTATCATCGAGAAATGCACAAAGCTTATCTCTAAATGGTTCGGTCTATGGCTTTTCAACCGATAGATTGCTTTAAAGAATGTAATTCATGGTCAGTGTCACAAAGGCGTTCGATAACCATGTCTTACTATCCTCAAAGACTTTTGGGAAAATAAATCCGAGGTCACATAGACTTCTCGTTTACTCAGCAAATTCATAAAATGAAAATGTGAGACCTACGTTCAACGTTGGAAAAGATGTTAGCATTGGTAGGATTTCCATTCGATCATCGTGGAATATCAATAATATGATATCACTACGAATGTTCCGGCAATATCACAAAGATATGCAATGTCACAAAGACATATAAAGACTCATTGTGTCCTAGTCAAATGAAAGATATATCAAGTACGCTCTAGACTCAATAGTGATCAAATGAAGTCGGGGACCGGAGCAGAGTGTCTCCCTTTTTCAATATCAACATCTTCCAAAAGAAGAGTCAATAGAAATGTGAAAATCTCCGTGAGAATAAAACAAGTATTTGTTAAGAAACACTTGAGTGGTTAGGTAAAGATGTGCATTGCTTCACTGGGTCCATGAAGTCTTCTTCAATATCGAGAAATCAACAAATGAAATCCGATAGAAACGTGTTGACCCGGCTTTTTGAGAATTTTGGGAGGGCTTTCATTTCTTTTAGCCCTTTCTCACATCATCTTTTCACCGTAACCTCTCACTTTTCGACTACTCCCTCATGTCCTATTTGCACAAACAACATCACCACGCTCATAAACCCTCACAATCTAAATTGAGAATTTAACTCCGGGGTTAGATCTCATCGGCGATGACAAGATCATGGAGTATTTATGAGTGGCCTAAACTCTCATGTGCAAATCTAACACCGAACTTCTTTGAATTTGATCGAAAATGGTTTGAAAATCTTCCAAAGTGTTTTAAAATGGAAAATGAGTTTAAACACTTGGAAGTTTTGGTTTTATAAACAAACTCCCCCTAAATATATGCATGATATAAACAAAGTTTTTGCATATAAAGGGTGAGTAAAGAGTTTGAAAGTTGCTCACAAACATTAAAAATGAGACAACAAAGGCAGTACACAAAGGCGTTCGATGCCTTGCATCTCATCCAAAACATTGTGAGAAACTCAAAGACAAAGTAAATAAACAAAATGATTAAAAGAGAAAATCTTTTTGGATTTTTTCAAAAATAAGAAAATGAAAATCTTTTTGGATTTTTCTAAAAATAAGAAAATGAAAATCTTTTTGGATTTTTCTAAAAATGAAGAAATTACGAAAACGGTTTTAGCACGGGTTATACACTGATGTGTGCATAAGCCACTATTCATCAAATCACTTGGAAATCACTTTTGGAACCCATTTGAGATTGGGTCCAATGGTTTTTGAATTCTTGAAAGTCCAAACGTAAGTCTCATCGATTTGATGAATAGATGTTGCATTCCACGGAGAACTAAAACCCGGTGGTTTAGTTGAAAAGAGTTTTCGTGGAACCAACGGTGAAAAATCATTTGATTTCTTTGAAAAGCTTCCAATCTTGGTAGATTGAGTTGAAGAATGATTTTTCGAAGCAAAATCATTCACTTTTTGCACAACTGTTTTCACAGGTTTTGGTGCAAGATCAAAAAGTTCCGAAAATGAATATTTGAATGATTTTGACTCAACTGACTTATCTTTTGAAATCGGTTTCCATTTAGATTTAGTCAATTGAGATTTTGCTTGAAAAATGTGTTCAGAATTATCCTCGAATGATAGAAAAGAGACAAAAGTAGTTGTTCCAGCAAAAATAGGTTTCTTAGAGTACTTCTTACCCTTTTGTAAGGAGTAATTAGTAAACTGAGACACCTTTCTTTCAAAAGTTTTTGAAGCTTTACCCGTGTAAACCCTCTTTGGAACATCAACTTTTGGTTTGGAAGAATTAGATTTTGGAAAACTTTTGGACACCTCACTCTTGTCACAAACACAATCAAGATCAGTCGGAGTTGATGACTCGGTAGTCTCAACAACATCACATTTAGTTTGCACAGAGGAATTCACAACTTCACAAATAGGACAATCAGGTTGAGTGCAAATTTCAACAACTTCTTTGGTTGTGTCAGAAGAGATAGAACAATGATTTTGACTCAACTGACTTATCTTTTGAAATCGGTTTCCATTTAGATTTAGTCAATTGAGATTTTGCTTGAAAAATGTGTTCAGAATTATCCTCGAATGATAGAAAAGAGACAAAAGTAGTTGTTCCAGCAAAAATAGGTTTCTTAGAGTACTTCTTACCCTTTTGTAAGGAGTAATTAGTAAACTGAGACACCTTTCTTTCAAAAGTTTTTGAAGCTTTACCCGTGTAAACCCTCTTTGGAACATCAACTTTTGGTTTGGAAGAATTAGATTTTGGAAAACTTTTGGACACCTCACTCTTGTCACAAACACAATCAAGATCAGTCGGAGTTGATGACTCGGTAGTCTCAACAACATCACATTTAGTTTGCACAGAGGAATTCACAACTTCACAAATAGGACAATCAGGTTGAGTGCAAATTTCAACAACTTCTTTGGTTGTGTCAGAAGAGATAGAACAATGATTTTGGTTTTGTGTTTGCAATTCAATCTCAAGGTCAGAAATTTTCTTGGTCAAAGATGTTTCGTTTGACTGAAATTGCAAACACTTGGCTTCAAGACACTTGATTTGAGCACAAAAATTTGTTCTTTCTTTTTCAACATCGCTCACATCAATTCGAAGTTGTTCAAAAACTTTGAGAAATTTTCGCTCTTTGCTCACAAAAATGGTGGACTTATTTCGCAACTCATGGTTAAGTTCAGAAATCTTTTGTTGCGAAACAAGTTCTTTTGATTGACTGTCCAAAACACTTTTATTGAACTCTTGAAGAGAATTGTCCAACTCATTTGAGAATTGTCCAACTCATTTGTTAATTTGGAAATCTTAGATTGCAAATGATCATTTTCTTTTTGAAGACTTTCCATGTTGAACAAAATGAGATCATTTGCAGATTGGATTTCTGTATTATCGGATTTGAGTTGGTCAATTTCAAGTCGAAAACTTTCCATAGTAGACAAATTGAGAGAATTACCAGACTGGAGCTCTTTGTTCTCAGGTTTGATTCGGTCAACTTCAGATTGAAGACTTTCCATTGCAGCAGATTCTAGCTCTTTATAATTCTTATCAAGTTGTTGATAAAGAGTATCTTTGATACAACACTCATATTTGAGGTTAGAAATTGCATCTTCAAGCTCCTTCAACTCAGGATTCGACTCTTTCAGTTTCACATTTAATAACTCAATGTCCTGCACCAAAGCATTTCCTCTTAGCATTTCATTAGTTTTCTCAACTTGCAGTTGTCTCACGGTCTTTGTCAACTCAAGAACTTTGGCCTCAAGTTCTTGTTTTTCAAGAATCACTGTTTCACTTTGATTCATAAGATATTTTAAGTACTTCTTAGAGACAGAGATTACCTGATCATCATTATTTCCAGAACCTAGAGCTAATGCTTCTTTCGAAGACATGATGATTAAGAAATGAAAAATGGAAAATACTAGAAAAATATTGAATGGGAAAAAAAATGACTAGTTCAAAACAGATTTAGCCCAAAAGAAAAATTTATCCCACTAACAAATTTTAGTCCAAGAGAAAAAAAAAAAAAAAAAAAAAAAAAAAAAAAAAAAAAAAAAAAAAAAAAAAAAAAAAAAAAAAAAAAAAAAAAAAAAAAAAAAAAAAAAAAAAAAAAAAAAAAAAAAAAAAAAAAAAAAAAAAAAAAAAAAAAAAAAAAAAAAAAAAAAAAAAAAAAAAAAAAAAAAAAAAAAAAAAAAAAAAAAAAAAAAAAAAAAAAAAAAAAAAAAAAAAAAAAAAAAAAAAAAAAAAAAAAAAAAAAAAAAAAAAAAAAAAAAAAAAAAAAAAAAAAAAAAAAAAAAAAAAAAAAAAAAAAAAAAAAAAAAAAAAAAAAAAAAAAAAAAAAAAAAAAAAAAAAAAAAAAAAAAAAAAAAAAAAAAAAAAAAAAAAAAAAAAAAAAAAAAAAAAAAAAAAAAAAAAAAAAAAAAAAAAAAAAAAAAAAAAAAAAAAAAAAAAAAAAAAAAAAAAAAAAAAAAAAAAAAAAAAAAAAAAAAAAAAAAAAAAAAAAAAAAAAAAAAAAAAAAAAAAAAAAAAAAAAAAAAAAAAAAAAAAAAAAAAAAAAAAAAAAAAAAAAAAAAAAAAAAAAAAAAAAAAAAAAAAAAAAAAAAAAAAAAAAAAAAAAAAAAAAAAAAAAAAAAAAAAAAAAAAAAAAAAAAAAAAAAAAAAAAAAAAAAAAAAAAAAAAAAAAAAAAAAAAAAAAAAAAAAAAAAAAAAAAAAAAAAAAAAAAAAAAAAAAAAAAAAAAAAAAAAAAAAAAAAAAAAAAAAAAAAAAAAAAAAAAAAAAAAAAAAAAAAAAAAAAAAAAAAAAAAAAAAAAAAAAAAAAAAAAAAAAAAAAAAAAAAAAAAAAAAAAAAAAAAAAAAAAAAAAAAAAAAAAAAAAAAAAAAAAAAAAAAAAAAAAAAAAAAAAAAAAAAAAAAAAAAAAAAAAAAAAAAAAAAAAAAAAAAAAAAAAAAAAAAAAAAAAAAAAAAAAAAAAAAAAAAAAAAAAAAAAAAAAAAAAAAAAAAAAAAAAAAAAAAAAAAAAAAAAAAAAAAAAAAAAAAAAAAAAAAAAAAAAAAAAAAAAAAAAAAAAAAAAAAAAAAAAAAAAAAAAAAAAAAAAAAAAAAAAAAAAAAAAAAAAAAAAAAAAAAAAAAAAAAAAAAAAAAAAAAAAAAAAAAAAAAAAAAAAAAAAAAAAAAAAAAAAAAAAAAAAAAAAAAAAAAAAAAAAAAAAAAAAAAAAAAAAAAAAAAAAAAAAAAAAAAAAAAAAAAAAAAAAAAAAAAAAAAAAAAAAAAAAAAAAAAAAAAAAAAAAAAAAAAAAAAAAAAAAAAAAAAAAAAAAAAAAAAAAAAAAAAAAAAAAAAAAAAAAAAAAAAAAAAAAAAAAAAAAAAAAAAAAAAAAAAAAAAAAAAAAAAAAAAAAAAAAAAAAAAAAAAAAAAAAAAAAAAAAAAAAAAAAAAAAAAAAAAAAAAAAAAAAAAAAAAAAAAAAAAAAAAAAAAAAAAAAAAAAAAAAAAAAAAAAAAAAAAAAAAAAAAAAAAAAAAAAAAAAAAAAAAAAAAAAAAAAAAAAAAAAAAAAAAAAAAAAAAAAAAAAAAAAAAAAAAAAAAAAAAAAAAAAAAAAAAAAAAAAAAAAAAAAAAAAAAAAAAAAAAAAAAAAAAAAAAAAAAAAAAAAAAAAAAAAAAAAAAAAAAAAAAAAAAAAAAAAAAAAAAAAAAAAAAAAAAAAAAAAAAAAAAAAAAAAAAAAAAAAAAAAAAAAAAAAAAAAAAAAAAAAAAAAAAAAAAAAAAAAAAAAAAAAAAAAAAAAAAAAAAAAAAAAAAAAAAAAAAAAAAAAAAAAAAAAAAAAAAAAAAAAAAAAAAAAAAAAAAAAAAAAAAAAAAAAAAAAAAAAAAAAAAAAAAAAAAAAAAAAAAAAAAAAAAAAAAAAAAAAAAAAAAAAAAAAAAAAAAAAAAAAAAAAAAAAAAAAAAAAAAAAAAAAAAAAAAAAAAAAAAAAAAAAAAAAAAAAAAAAAAAAAAAAAAAAAAAAAAAAAAAAAAAAAAAAAAAAAAAAAAAAAAAAAAAAAAAAAAAAAAAAAAAAAAAAAAAAAAAAAAAAAAAAAAAAAAAAAAAAAAAAAAAAAAAAAAAAAAAAAAAAAAAAAAAAAAAAAAAAAAAAAAAAAAAAAAAAAAAAAAAAAAAAAAAAAAAAAAAAAAAAAAAAAAAAAAAAAAAAAAAAAAAAAAAAAAAAAAAAAAAAAAAAAAAAAAAAAAAAAAAAAAAAAAAAAAAAAAAAAAAAAAAAAAAAAAAAAAAAAAAAAAAAAAAAAAAAAAAAAAAAAAAAAAAAAAAAAAAAAAAAAAAAAAAAAAAAAAAAAAAAAAAAAAAAAAAAAAAAAAAAAAAAAAAAAAAAAAAAAAAAAAAAAAAAAAAAAAAAAAAAAAAAAAAAAAAAAAAAAAAAAAAAAAAAAAAAAAAAAAAAAAAAAAAAAAAAAAAAAAAAAAAAAAAAAAAAAAAAAAAAAAAAAAAAAAAAAAAAAAAAAAAAAAAAAAAAAAAAAAAAAAAAAAAAAAAAAAAAAAAAAAAAAAAAAAAAAAAAAAAAAAAAAAAAAAAAAAAAAAAAAAAAAAAAAAAAAAAAAAAAAAAAAAAAAAAAAAAAAAAAAAAAAAAAAAAAAAAAAAAACAAATAGAAACGAAAAGAAAAAGAAAAGTTAAAAAAATAAAAATTAAAAAAAAAAAATTTCTAAGTCCAACTCGGCAATTGGTAGATTTTGGAATTCGGTTGGTTTGGCAAATGCGAGTTAGATGGTTCTGGTCGTGAGATAATTCTGCAAACACGAGTTCACAATCGTTTGGTCGTGAAACTACTTTGGCAACAACTTGATTTTGGTTTTGGTTGATTTTGTATTGGGTGCCGAGCTGGGAGCTCGGCAAATGCGGGTTTTGGAAGGTTTGAGTGATTTGAATGGTTTGCCGAGATAAATGGTCGGCAAATGCGAGAACACAACTTTTGGTTGAGACTTTAGCTCGGCAACCACGAGTATGGGTATGCTGGTCGTGAAGATAACTCGGCAAACACGAGTTTTGTGAACGGTTAGCTCGGCAAATGGCTAGTTCTTGGCTGGAACAATTCAACACTAACCACGGCGGCCGGATTCTGGAAAGACTTCACCGGAAAACCTTCAAACACCGATTAAACCTTCTTTCCTTCAGATTAACACTTGTCACCACCACCAAAATACTCTAAATGAAACCGCGAACAAATCCTCACTGAAAATTAAGTCGATTAAAGCTCGCCGGAAAATTCAAAATCTCGCCGGAAAATTCAACCGTCACCAAAAATTGTCAAATCGAGAAATTGAAAAGACGATTACGATCAGGATTCGACCGCGAACAAAACCTCGTAAATTTCAGCTTCAAACGATCAACAATGAAGATCAATTTGAAGAGAGAAGTTGAAGAAAAGTTGTTATTTTTTTTTTTTTTTTTTTATTATTTTTTTATATTTCTTTTTTTTTTTTTTTTTTTTTTTTTTTTTTTTTTTTTTTTTTTTTTTTTTTTTTTTTTTTTTTTTTTTTTTTTTTTTTTTTTTTTTTTTTTTTTTTTTTTTTTTTTTTTTTTTTTTTTTTTTTTTTTTTTTTTTTTTTTTTTTTTTTTTTTTTTTTTTTTTTTTTTTTTTTTTTTTTTTTTTTTTTTTTTTTTTTTTTTTTTTTTTTTTTTTTTTTTTTTTTTTTTTTTTTTTTTTTTTTTTTTTTTTTTTTTTTTTTTTTTTTTTTTTTTTTTTTTTTTTTTTTTTTTTTTTTTTTTTTTTTTTTTTTTTTTTTTTTTTTTTTTTTTTTTTTTTTTTTTTTTTTTTTTTTTTTTTTTTTTTTTTTTTTTTTTTTTTTTTTTTTTTTTTTTTTTTTTTTTTTTTTTTTTTTTTTTTTTTTTTTTTTTTTTTTTTTTTTTTTTTTTTTTTTTTTTTTTTTTTTTTTTTTTTTTTTTTTTTTTTTTTTTTTTTTTTTTTTTTTTTTTTTTTTTTTTTTTTTTTTTTTTTTTTTTTTTTTTTTTTTTTTTTTTTTTTTTTTTTTTTTTTTTTTTTTTTTTTTTTTTTTTTTTTTTTTTTTTTTTTTTTTTTTTTTTTTTTTTTTTTTTTTTTTTTTTTTTTTTTTTTTTTTTTTTTTTTTTTTTTTTTTTTTTTTTTTTTTTTTTTTTTTTTTTTTTTTTTTTTTTTTTTTTTTTTTTTTTTTTTTTTTTTTTTTTTTTTTTTTTTTTTTTTTTTTTTTTTTTTTTTTTTTTTTTTTTTTTTTTTTTTTTTTTTTTTTTTTTTTTTTTTTTTTTTTTTTTTTTTTTTTTTTTTTTTTTTTTTTTTTTTTTTTTTTTTTTTTTTTTTTTTTTTTTTTTTTTTTTTTTTTTTTTTTTTTTTTTTTTTTTTTTTTTTTTTTTTTTTTTTTTTTTTTTTTTTTTTTTTTTTTTTTTTTTTTTTTTTTTTTTTTTTTTTTTTTTTTTTTTTTTTTTTTTTTTTTTTTTTTTTTTTTTTTTTTTTTTTTTTTTTTTTTTTTTTTTTTTTTTTTTTTTTTTTTTTTTTTTTTTTTTTTTTTTTTTTTTTTTTTTTTTTTTTTTTTTTTTTTTTTTTTTTTTTTTTTTTTTTTTTTTTTTTTTTTTTTTTTTTTTTTTTTTTTTTTTTTTTTTTTTTTTTTTTTTTTTTTTTTTTTTTTTTTTTTTTTTTTTTTTTTTTTTTTTTTTTTTTTTTTTTTTTTTTTTTTTTTTTTTTTTTTTTTTTTTTTTTTTTTTTTTTTTTTTTTTTTTTTTTTTTTTTTTTTTTTTTTTTTTTTTTTTTTTTTTTTTTTTTTTTTTTTTTTTTTTTTTTTTTTTTTTTTTTTTTTTTTTTTTTTTTTTTTTTTTTTTTTTTTTTTTTTTTTTTTTTTTTTTTTTTTTTTTTTTTTTTTTTTTTTTTTTTTTTTTTTTTTTTTTTTTTTTTTTTTTTTTTTTTTTTTTTTTTTTTTTTTTTTTTTTTTTTTTTTTTTTTTTTTTTTTTTTTTTTTTTTTTTTTTTTTTTTTTTTTTTTTTTTTTTTTTTTTTTTTTTTTTTTTTTTTTTTTTTTTTTTTTTTTTTTTTTTTTTTTTTTTTTTTTTTTTTTTTTTTTTTTTTTTTTTTTTTTTTTTTTTTTTTTTTTTTTTTTTTTTTTTTTTTTTTTTTTTTTTTTTTTTTTTTTTTTTTTTTTTTTTTTTTTTTTTTTTTTTTTTTTTTTTTTTTTTTTTTTTTTTTTTTTTTTTTTTTTTTTTTTTTTTTTTTTTTTTTTTTTTTTTTTTTTTTTTTTTTTTTTTTTTTTTTTTTTTTTTTTTTTTTTTTTTTTTTTTTTTTTTTTTTTTTTTTTTTTTTGAACAGTAATGAAGAAAAAGTATCCCGAGTTGTTCCTTAATGAAGAGATTCCGGGGACGGAATCCTCTTAAGGGGGAGGTAATTGTAACATCCCAAACTTTTCTTTACTAGTTGACTAATGCCGTTAAGTCAATATTGTGTGTGTCGTTAAGTCTATTTTAGATTTAAATGTTTATATGTAGCTAATGTGTGTTATGGGTGAGGCTTGTAAGCCTAAATGTTAATGTAGTATAAATGTGTGTAATATGAAGATAATGTCTATGTAGTGACATTTAATGAAGGATTAATGATGTTTATGGTCAATAAAGTAGTTTGTGACCAATAATGAAGGATTAGGAAGCTTAGGGGTTAGTTTTGACATGTGTGCAAAGTCAAAAACGGGTTTAGAGGTTTAAGGGTTGTCATTGAGAGCCTTATGCAGATTTTCTTCCTCTAAAACAAGCCCTAGTTGATCCCCTTCCTTCCCTCTCTAGTTTCTCCCTAGATCTTATTCGTTTTGGAGCCGAATCGATCGTGTATTGCTTAGATCTTGGATCTTTATCACCAAATACAGGTAATATAGGTATTCCTCAGTTGAGAATTGATTGTGTGAGTCTTATATTAGTCTTAATCCAAGCCATAAGGGTTTGGGTTGGGTTATTTGATTAAACGTTCATCAATTTGATGTTATTCGAATGATTAAATGGTTGGTTTATGATGATTAATGATTAAAGGATTATAGTATGGTTAAAGATGATGAAAGTGCAATTAAAAGGATTAATTTTAAGTCCCCAGGTTGGATTTGGGGTATGGGTTCGTATGGGATTCGTTTGATCAAAGTGTAAAATTTAGTTGCTTGTCTGCACCCCTGGTGCGACGCACCAAAGGGCTGGTGCGGCGCACCCATTATGGATATGAAGTTTCTGGAGAGTTGGTGCGACGCACAATGTGGGGGGTGCGGCGCACCACTGGCCAGTTTGGTTTTTGGTACACCCCGATATGCGACGCACCAAAGGGCTGGTGCGGCGCACCTGTCTTTAATCTAAACTCCCTGGAGGATTTGTGCGACGCACCACATGGAAAGTGCGGCGCACCATGTGCCCAGATTTCACGAAATGTGTCGCTTAGCTTACATTTCGATCTTATACTTGTTCTAGGTTATTGGAGACACCTAGTCATCGTTGTATTGTGCTGGTAGCTTGTTGTTAAACCGTGTCGAGGTAAGATACACTACTTTTGTCACGCTGAGGGTTCAACAAGCAAAGGTTTCATACTTATAACTTCCTTAACGGTAACTTATGATATATGTGGGGATCTCGGGTTACACGGGAGGTATTATGGGATATGTAGTTGACCATGAGACCTGAAATGCAGACCTTAATGTTGTGAAATGAAGTATTGTTCAATGTAGGGTATTGTTATGCAGTTTATGTAGATTTATGAAGTGTCTTATTATGTGTGAAATGTAGAAATGAAGTTGTTGTGTGACATATGCATACTACATGGCTTGTACACCTAGCTCACTAGACTTGGTAGGGTTGCCATGTCACTTGCACGTTTAAGGGCCCAAACGAAATGAAGGGAATGTGTGATTATGTTTAGGTTATGTGTGTTTCCTAAACTATTATGTGTGGGATCGAGCTCGTAAATATAATGCAGGGAAAGTGTTAAGCTTAACCCGTACAAGTCTTAGCCGGACGAGTACGTTGACGTAGTTGTTGCTTGGGTGGCTCCTTGCAACATGGTCTTTATAATGCAGGGCGAGTAATACGAGGGGTTTGACCAACCTCCACATACGGATTACTTTTGGATTGGCTTGCCATTCCTTAACGACGTACGATGATTAGTCTTTTGGTTGATCATCTAGTCGGGTGTGATGCAGGGCACACTTATATGCAGATAACGAAGATACGTGTGACAATGTGGGAACTAATGCAGGATAGGCACATTTAGGATGACTATCCTATTTGATATGAAGTTGATATGCAGTTATGTGTGTTGTGTGTTGTGCCTAATGAGTTTGTCTATTAATGAAGAAATGTTTTAATTGGAAAAATGCTTTTAAATTAAGTGTGATCTTACTTAGCTATTCTTATAGCTAACACTTGTTTCTTTAATGTGGTTGTTCCCTCAGGTTTAGCTTGATGGACTAGTGACGCAGGACTTATGAGCTTGGGTAGATGCAATGAAGGAGCCTTAGCTACCCATAGTTGCTTATTATGGAGACTTTTGAATACATTTCATTTTGACGTCGAATTTATGTAATAATGTGTGAACGGTTGTTTAATGTTGGGCAACCGTTGGGTTTTCATTTGAACTAAGGTTTGATATGGCATGTAACACCAACTAAACGCAGAAACCGAAATGTTTTATCGGTTTTGACTTTTACGGTCTTTACTTCCGCAATTTAACACCGTTAGGTGAAAGATTTTTGAAAACCCATATTTTTAAACATCGGGTGTTACAGTGAATATGAGTGGAAAAGAGGAAGAGAAAGTTGTTTTTCTTAGAGTGTAAGAGTGTGTGTGTGTTTGGAAAAAGGAGTAATGAATAATGTGAAGAAGATTAAGGGTTTAGGTGTAATGTGTCTTGGAGAATACAAACTAGTTGATCAACTATTGGGTGTTGGGTTTTGGGAAGGGGGCCGGTTTTATTAGGATAAAATGGGAGGGGATTTTGAATTATGGTGTTATGTAATATATGTGTATGTACTATTTGTATAAATTTTAAGTGTGTTTAAGTTAATAAGTTATTTAGTTTTCTAGACAATGTATATATACATATGTATCGTGTATATATATATGTATGTGAAGACATATTTTCTTTTTGTGTTTTTTTTTTTTTTTTTTTTTTTTTTTTTTTTTTTTTTTTTTTTTTTTTTTTTTTTTTTTTTTTTTTTTTTTTTTTTTTTTTTTTTTTTTTTTTTTTTTTTTTTTTTTTTTTTTTTTTTTTTTTTTTTTTTTTTTTTTTTTTTTTTTTTTTTTTTTTTTTTTTTTTTTTTTTTTTTTTTTTTTTTTTTTTTTTTTTTTTTTTTTTTTTTTTTTTTTTTTTTTTTTTTTTTTTTTTTTTTTTTTTTTTTTTTTTTTTTTTTTTTTTTTTTTTTTTTTTTTTTTTTTTTTTTTTTTTTTTTTTTTTTTTTTTTTTTTTTTTTTTTTTTTTTTTTTTTTTTTTTTTTTTTTTTTTTTTTTTTTTTTTTTTTTTTTTTTTTTTTTTTTTTTTTTTTTTTTTTTTTTTTTTTTTTTTTTTTTTTTTTTTTTTTTTTTTTTTTTTTTTTTTTTTTTTTTTTTTTTTTTTTTTTTTTTTTTTTTTTTTTTTTTTTTTTTTTTTTTTTTTTTTTTTTTTTTTTTTTTTTTTTTTTTTTTTTTTTTTTTTTTTTTTTTTTTTTTTTTTTTTTTTTTTTTTTTTTTTTTTTTTTTTTTTTTTTTTTTTTTTTTTTTTTTTTTTTTTTTTTTTTTTTTTTTTTTTTTTTTTTTTTTTTTTTTTTTTTTTTTTTTTTTTTTTTTTTTTTTTTTTTTTTTTTTTTTTTTTTTTTTTTTTTTTTTTTTTTTTTTTTTTTTTTTTTTTTTTTTTTTTTTTTTTTTTTTTTTTTTTTTTTTTTTTTTTTTTTTTTTTTTTTTTTTTTTTTTTTTTTTTTTTTTTTTTTTTTTTTTTTTTTTTTTTTTTTTTTTTTTTTTTTTTTTTTTTTTTTTTTTTTTTTTTTTTTTTTTTTTTTTTTTTTTTTTTTTTTTTTTTTTTTTTTTTTTTTTTTTTTTTTTTTTTTTTTTTTTTTTTTTTTTTTTTTTTTTTTTTTTTTTTTTTTTTTTTTTTTTTTTTTTTTTTTTTTTTTTTTTTTTTTTTTTTTTTTTTTTTTTTTTTTTTTTTTTTTTTTTTTTTTTTTTTTTTTTTTTTTTTTTTTTTTTTTTTTTTTTTTTTTTTTTTTTTTTTTTTTTTTTTTTTTTGGATGGTCATCGTATATATTTGTGTTTGCATATACTGTAATCCGCTTGATGTTTAAATCGTTGGATATTTATAAAATTTTGGTTGTTATCTCATCTTGTGAGTCTTGCATAGTTATTTATATAACTTAACTTCTTGAAATAAAATTTTTGGTTCATTGACATTTCGCCAAGTTCAATTAGAACTAGTATAGCATGAGATTGTCTCGAATGATTATTGTTATTGTTTATGGCATTTCTAAGGCAACTAGCTATCTTTGGGCATTCTATTGAACTAGAGGGCAAGTATCACTATGCCTTAATGTCTAGAAGGCAAATTCTCTTAAGAAACCTCTAGGGATAGATATCTAGATAAATCCAAGTAAATTGTCCTAGTCGGATTTTGAGGGTTGTTACACTGTAACACCCCAACATGGCTGCTCTGGTTCTGCTGCATCAAATCAACTGCTTTCTTAACATAATCTTTCAATGCAGTCTGATCTTGACTCAGCTTATCCACCTTCTTATCCGTCAAATCCTGATCCTTTTGGATCTTTTCCAAGCATTCGGTCAGCTTTGAGCTCTCAACCTTAGAGGTTGAATGAACTCAGTGAGCTGACCCACCACATCTGAAAATGAGATAGTGGCAGCTTGGGAAGAACTTGCAGTTGGCTTAAAAGCCACTGACTCTGGAAAGAGCAGCCTGCAATCCTTAATATCAGGGTCATTGGGCATATTTAGAAGGGGGTGGAGGTTTAAGGAGTTTTGGAACATTTGCTCATGAGAGTGAGTCTCATGAGTGGATCTGTCAGAATTGATGATGAGTTGGTCAGCCTGAGAAAGAATAACGTTTAATTCAGGCTGAGGGCCAGTGGGAATGTGTTGATCTGATTTTGATCAACTCCTCCACTGGCATCTTCCATCAGAGAATCCCTTGAGGATGGATGGGCAAACTCATCATCGAATGAAGAATCACTTCCGGAGATAGTGATCATATTCTCATTGACATCGAGAGGACCATCAATGGTTCCTTTGCTGCACAAGGGGCTGACATGACTGCCTTAAAGACAGCCAAGTAACCTGCAGAATCCCTCTGTCAAGGACAGATGCAGACACAGACTCTGCAGGTGTAATGTTTTGTGTATTTGATTGCCCTTCAACAGAGGTGTGTTGTTGCACCAAAGTATCCTTAGGGAGAATTGAGGCCTGTACCCCTCCTTGTGACATAGGGGCATTGCAGCCTGTGCAGACTCAGAGTGTAAGAGAAGGAGTCTGATCAGCTTGGGGAGGAGAAGCAGTGTCACCAATGCGTTCGATACTTCTCTCCTTTGGCTGACCATCCTCAGAAATGATGTGCATTGACTCTGACTCACTTTGGATCTGGGCTAGATCCTCTGTTACCCCTTTAATGATATCATCAACCTTTTGGGAGGTTGATGATGGTGAATTCGGTTTAGACACAGTATGACCTTGGGAGGAGGTCTTTCTTTCAATACCTTCACCTTGTTTGGAGGGTTGGGTAGCAGTAGGTGTTCCCTTTAACTCGTCTACACTCTTTTGGGAGAGTGCAGATGGGCGTGGCGTTTTCGACTTGTCAGCTTGGGTGACAGGGACAGCTTTGGAACGTTCCTTAGCTTTCCCTGCACCTTGGGGGATCTCAAGATTGGATGAAGCATTATCAACCCCAGAAGCTGACACAGATTTCTTATTCGATCTTTTCTTTTTGGCCTTGAGAGGTACTAAGTCCTCAACAAGGGGTCTTTTAGAGTCGGATTTTGAACGAGTGGACGAAGGTGTGGCTAGGGTAGGCTGATGTTTTGGCCAACCCTTCACCCTCTTTTGTAGGAGTAGAATTTTGAATAGATTAAGAAGAGTTTGAGGGTTCAGAAGCATGTGTACCTGGGTCCCCCTGATTAGCAGATTGAGTGTCAGACTCAGATCGCGTCGAAGAAGGGACAGCTTCCCTAAGTGCTTCTTGTTCCTCTTTTCTTTTCCTGCAAAAATCAAGGTAGATCTGCATTGCTCGGGTCAGACCCTGCACAGATACCTTGGGACTATTGAAGATGTTGTTATTGATAGACTTGCATTACAGTCTGACCAGTTCAGATTAACTGATTTTTCTCTGATACCAATTGTTAAGTAGAAATTTAAGCTCGATTTGTGCAAAAATGGAGTTAGTGTGTGAAAAGGTGTAGTGTGTGTTTTGGAGGTTGAAGATGAAGATCAGAGAGAATTGAGGTTGAATTGTTGTGATTAATTAAGGAAATGGGGGAAAAGCTTACAATTTTGGGTATGGAAAGGAGTATTTATACACTTGACTAACTTTCACTAATACTCCTTCCATTATTAAAATAATTGCATTTTAACACCATTTTTGGATTTCTAACAGTTGCCAGACTGTAATCATTGTCAAGAATAGCTTCAATGATAAGAGCAAGAATCCTACCATAAGGTATGGTAAGACTCTTCTTATGAACGCGATCAACAAGGTCCTTAAAGATTAAAGCAGCAAAATCTATTCTGGTCATGGTGACCATTGCATGAAAAATCTACAATTCTAGGACATTAGGCTGATCAAAGCTGCCTGCTTTACTTGTAAGGTTTTCGAAATTGTGCTCAATAAGTAGTTCCAAATACCAGTTAAATGTTTCATTTTAACTACTGAAGCCAATGGACCAGTATATCCAACTTCTTGTAAAACATTTTTGGCTTCAGTATGAGACACAACAACATCATATTCATCATCAGGCATATATGACAACTCAAAAGCAGACCTAAGCCTCTCATAAGAAATATATACCTTTTTCTTACCGTTGAGGATTGAGCCATAGATTGCAGCATCTCCTTTCTTATTCTGTTTCACAACACAGCTCGCCCAAAATTCACACAAAAGATCTTGAAACACCCAGTCTGGCTTCTCAATCATCACCTTCCCGAATGGATGATGCCATAAGAAAGCCACAATCTCATCGTATCCTTTTGCCCATGAAGGAGGATGAATATTGGCATAAACCAGACTGCCAATCTTGATTTTACCAGTATCAAGATCAGCCGGAACCACTACTACTTATTTCCCACCACATAAGGTGAAAGCTTGTTGGCGCTTATCGGAGCTGGGTATCGACTTTCAGGTTCAGAACTAGATTGAGAATCATTAGAATGAATAGAAACAGATGATGATGCCATTTTGAAAACAAATTTTAGAAGAAATTAAATTTAATAAAAAAGTAATCAGATTAGAGAGAAAAATTGATTTTAAGAAAATATGAACAAGTGATTTGGGATTTAGGTTAAATGAAGTTATATACAAAACCCAAAATATATTATTTGAAAAAGTTGGAGAGAGAAAGATTTTGATTGGAGGATCAACAAGTAGTGGTGGTACTTTTTCAGTAACTGGCTGTTACCACTACACGTGTCACACTCCAATAGGATCAACAAGTACACTAAATAAAATAATGAAAGTAATAAAACGCACTGAGATATTTAATAACAAAAATAACCATGAAGCTGGGTCAGACTCAGCTTACCCTCTTTCACTTGAAATGCACCAAGTGTGAAAGGGTAGTCTGGGTCTGACACAACTTACCCTCAAAATTTTAGTAACTCTAAGGGGTCAGATTTGCTATTACTTAGCTCACTACATTTTACAAATTAAGCATACCTAGCTTACTTCTATGTATATTGAACCTTATTGTAAATGTATAAGTATGGAAGGGGGCTTAGTGTAAATTAGTCATATGTATATAAACCCCTTCCATTAAGCATTTTGTAACCTTTTGACCATTTATGCTATCAAATCTTTCCCTGCCAACTCTACTTTCTCTCTCTACTTTCTCTCACATCAAACCGCCATTGTTACACACACTAACACACACATAAGCTCAAATTCTATACTTTACATTTGGTATCAGAGCACAATCAGCGTATCTGAACGATCCACAAGCTTAATTGAAGCTTATTTTGTGCTTATTTTCTGAATTTAGCTTATTTTCTGAAAAGTCTATTTGCCGAGATTACTGTTTGAGTAATTTCTGCAAAATTAGTGTGTTTGTTGTTGAAATTTGTTCACCGATCGATTAGTTGTTAGTATATGATCATTCTGTATCGATTTCAAATTTCAATTTCATCAATTGATCACATTTCGTGAAAGCTCGGCAAATGAAGGTTTCAGTGGATTTGATTCTGATTGAAATTAGTTGTTATTTTGTTCGAGGATTTGTTCGCGATCAGTTTCTGAGAATTTTGATATAAATTTCAAGTTGTAACTCGCAAAAATGAAGAAGATATCAATGATTTACAGAAAGCTCGGCGTTTGGGTACTTAGCTGAACGAAGAAGAAGAACAGTAACCGACTATTTTGTCGTTTAGTGTTTACTCGTGTTTGCAGAGATTGTTGGCTAGGGTTAATCGTACTTGTACTATTTGCAGAGATTTTTCTCAACAAATACGTGATTCAGAAATTTGGCTAAGTGTGTGAACTTTTGTTCTAGTTTGCAGAGATTTATTCTCGGCAAATAGTTATTTTGAGAAAAAGTTGGTTAAGTATGTGGTGCTACTTGTCTTTTTGAATAGGCCAAGAAATTCGAAAACAATATTCACTTCAGGGTTAGGTTATGTCAATCCAAATCATTTGCTCGAAGCACAAGAAGAAGTCCCATCATTATATAAGGAATCTTATTTGAGATGTGGGATGACTGACCAGTTTGTGAGACCGAGTGATAGTGATTTTGAGGCTGATGATTTTCTAAAGAAGGGTGCAAAAGTCTATTTTAACTATGAGTTAATGGATGATTCATATGATTTTTTCAGTCACCCTGCACTTAAAACCAACAAAGATAATCATGAGGCTATAATCCCTGAAATTCTTGAGTGTTTTAAAGAAAAACCTTTAGAAGAACCTGTTCAAATTCCAAAACCGGAAAATTTGAGACCTTATGTTCCACAAAAAGTTTTGGAAAAGGTAATAGAGGATTTGAAAAAGTCTCTTGATGAAAAGCAATCTTTAATAGATAATCTGAAGACTCAAAATCAGTGTGTCATTGACAAACCCAAGTTAGATTCCAAAGATTGTGATCAATCTGGATGTTCTGTGATTTCTATGTGTGAAATTGTAAATGCTTCTGTGCAAACTGAAAAAGAATCACAGATTTTTGATATGTGCAAACTTGATTTTGACCAAAAGTTTTCTGAATCGATTGAGAAAATCAATAAGAAGATTTTATCTATGAAAGAAAAAACCAATGTGTTTGAAAATAATCATCCAATCCATGTTCAAAATGTGAATGTAGACATCAAGAAAGTTGTGCATGTGTCTGTTCAAACTGATGGTTATCTAGATGATTTCTTTGATGACAATGATGTTGATGATTATTTCTTCCCAACTGCTTCTGAGACTGAATCATTTACCAAGTTTTCTGAGGGAACTCAATCATACTTGAATGAAATTGATGCTTTCAAACAAAAGTTTGAAAAAGAAAAGGAACAAAAGTTGAATGTGCTAAAGGAACTTAATAATAAAAGTGGAATTCGAATTTCAGAAAATAGCACTTCAATCTTTTAAAGAGAAAGAAAAAGCATCAATTCCACTCAAGGGAAGTCCTTGTCCGATTAAGATAAGTGAAGAAGTGTGAAGTTGGAAACTGATGAAATGTCAACATTTTTGGAAGGAAATCATGATTTTGAACCTGAATTTGAAAAACTTTTTGTTCAAAAAGAGGATAAACATGAATTTTTTCTAAAGAAGATTCCAAAGTCACACTCTTCACAACCTTCCCCATTCGATAAGTTCAAAAACCAAAGACCAACCAATCACCCAAGACTGATTCAAGACCGAAACCAAACAAAGGTCCCACTGTTTCTAAGAATTCAAAGACTTCTAGACAACCACAGATGTATAAGGTTAAATCTGAACAGCTTACCCTCAAAATTTAGTATAATTCTAAGGGGTCAGATTTGCTATTACTTAGCTCACTACATGTTAGAAATATAAATGTAGTAGTTGATTTGTGTACTTCTATGTATATTGTACCTTTATTGTAAATGTCTTTAATATGGAAGGGGGCATAGTGTAAATAGCTCATATGTATATAAACCCCCTCCATTAAGCATTTTGTAACCTTTTGACCATTTATGCTATCCAATCTTTACCTGCCAACTCTACTTTCTCTCTCTACTTTCTCTCACATCAAACCGCCATTGTTACACACACTAACACACACATAAGCTCAAATTCTATACTTTACATTTGGTATCAGAGCATAATCAGCGTATCTGAACGATCCACAAGCTTAATTGAAGCTTATTTTGTGCTTATTTTCTGAATTTAGCTTATTTTCTGAAAAGTCTATTTGCCGAGATTACTGTTTGAGTAATTTCTGCAAAATTAGTGTGTTTGTTGTTGAAATTTGTTCACCGATCGATTAGTTGTTAGTATATGATCATTCTGTATCGATTTCAAATTTCAATTTCATCATTTGATCACATTTCGTGAAAGCTCGGCAAATGAAGGTTTCAGTGTGATTTGATTCTGATTGAAATTAGTTGTTATTTTGTTCGAGGATTTGTTCGCGATCAGTTTCTGAGAATTTTGATATAAATTTCAAGTTGTAACTCGCAAAAATGAAGAAGATATCAATGATTTACAGAAAGCTCGGCGTTTGGGTACTTAGCTGAACGAAGAAGAAGAACAGTAACCGACTATTTTGTCGTTTAGTGTTTACTCGTGTTTGCAGAGATTGTTGGCTAGGGTTAATCGTACTTGTACTATTTGCAGAGATTTTATCTCAACAAATACGTGATTCAGAAATTTGGCTAAGTTGTGAACTTTTGTTCTAGTTTGCAGAGATTTATTCTCGGCAAATAGTTATTTTGAGAAAAAGTTGGTTAAGTATTGGTGCTAATTGTTATATTTTTGAATAGGCCAAGAAATTCGGAAACAATATTCACTTCAGGGTTGGGTTATGTCAATCCAAAACTTTTGCTCGAAGCACAAGAAGAAGTCCCATCATTATATAAGGAATCTTATTTGAGATGTGGGATGACTGACCAGTTTGTGAGACCAAGTGATAGTGATTTTGAGGCTGATGATTTTCTAAGAAGGGTGCAAAAGTCTATTTTAACTATGAGTTAATGGATGATTCATATGATTTTTTCAGTCACCCTGCACTTAAAACCAACAAAGAAAATCATGAGGCTATAATCCCTGAAATTCTTGAGTGTTTTAAAGAAAAACCTTTAGAAGAACCTGTTCAAATTCCAAAACCGGAAAATTTGAGACCTTATGTTCCACAAAAAGTTTTGGAAAAGGTAATAGAGGATTTGAAAAAGTCTCTTGATGAAAAGCAATCTTTAATAGATAATCTGAAGACTCAAAATCAGTGTGTCATTGACAAACCCAAGTTAGATTCCAAAGATTGTGATCAATCTGGATGTTCTGTGATTTCTATGTGTGAAATTGTAAATGCTTCTGTGCAAACTGAAAAAGAATCACAGATTTTTGATATGTGCAAACTTGATTTTGACCAAAAGTTTTCTGAATCGATTGAGAAAATCAATAAGAAGATTTTATCTATGAAAGAAAAAACCAATGTGTTTGAAAATAATCATCCAATCCATGTTCAAAATGTGAATGTAGACATCAAGAAAGTTGTGCATGTGTCTGTTCAAACTGATGGTTATCTAGATGATTTCTTTGATGACAATGATGTTGATGATTATTTCTTCCCAACTGCTTCTGAGACTGAATCTTACCAAGTTTTCTGAGGGAACTCAATCATACTTGAATGAAATTGATGCTTTCAAACAAAAGTTTGAAAAAGAAAAGGAACAAAAGTTGAATGTGCTAAAGGAACTTAATAATTAAAAGTGGAATTCGAATTTCAGAAAATAGCACTTCAATCTTTTAAAAAGAGAAAGAAAAAGCATCAATTCACTCAAGAGAAGTCCTTGTCCGATTAAGATAAGTGAAGCAAGTGTGAAATTGGAAAATGATGAAATGTCAACATTTTTGGAAGGAAATCATGATTTTGCTCCTGAATTTGAAAAACATTTTGTTCAAAAAGAGGAAAAACATGAATTTTTATAAAGAAGATTCCAAAGTCACACTCTTCACAACATTCCATCTAACTCTTCAGAGATTTGTCTTCTTTCTAAAGCAACTGCACAAAATTCTTGGTTATGGCATCGCCGTCTTTCTCATCTTAATTTTCAAAACGATTAATGCGCTCGTGGATAAACAACTTGTTGAAGGTCTTCCGGATTACAAGTATGAAAGTGAACATGTTTGTCCGGCTTGTGCAATTGGAAAGATGAAGAAAGCATCACACAAACCAAAGAAGTTTCTAAGTACAGAAGGTCCTTTGCACCTTATTCATATGGATTTGTGTGGCCCAATGAAAGTTCAAAGTATCCATGGCAAGCGATACATTCTTGTGATTGTCGATGATTATTCTCGTTATACTTGGGTATTCTTTCTTCATGCAAAGAGTGATACTCCGTGATTATTGATTTCATCAAGAAGACCCAAGTAAATCTTAAATCATTGGTTAGAATTGTTCGCTCAGACAATGGCACTGAATTCAAGAATTCAACAATTGATTCTTTCTTCAAGTCCATGGGTATTTCACACCAATTTTCCGCTGTCAGGACACCTCAACAGAATGGAGTAGTTGAACGTCGAAATCGAACTCTTGTTGAAGCAGCTAGAACAATGCTTGCCTATTCGAAGTTGCCTCCGAATCTATGGGCTGAAGCTGTTGCTACTGCTTGTTTCACTCAAAATAGATCAATCATAAACAAGAGGTTTGATAAAACTCCATATGAGGTGATTAACAAAAGAAAGCCCAATGTGAACTTCTTACACATTTTTGGATGTGTATGTTATGTTCTCAATGATCGAGATAATCTGGGCAAATTTGAACCAAAAGGCGGTGAGGCATATTTCATCGGTTATTCAAGAGAATCCATTGCATATCGTGTATATAACCGAGGAACCAAGAGAATCGAAGAGAGTATGAATGTTAAATTTGATGAACTCTCGGGAATGGTTCTTGAACAACACAGTTCAAGACCCGAACTTCAAAGTCCACAAGCTTCCGCAACAAAGACTGCATCAAATGTCAAATCATCATTCTCTACTCCAACAACACAAGATTTGGATATCTTGTTTGAAGAATTTTTCCAAGTTCCGAAGAAAGTTCCTGAATCTGAAGAAAATGCAAATGAACCATCCAGTTCAAATTCAAAAGAGATGGATCCCAATGAGTCTTCACCATCACAATCATCAGATGTTAATTCATCATCTGATTCTCCTCCACCTACCGATATTTAGAGTTGCATACTCAACCTCTTAATATCTCTCAAGTGACAAGTCCGTCAACCAATCCTGAAGATTATGATCCAGACGACTTTGTTGAACCAATTGCTACTTCATTTGAACAATTGTCAGAGCAACATTCTCCTGATTTTATTGATTCTGAAGAATCTGGTGATCCACTTGATCCAATCCTCACACAACCAAATGGACAAGAGCTCATCCAATTTCTCAAGTCATTGGTAATCCAACAACTGGAGTTCAGACAGATCCGCATCCGCGAATGAATGTCTGTTTGTGATTTTCTGAGTATTGTTGAACCAAAGACAGTGAATGAAGCTCTAAGTTGTCCAGATTGGGTGAAAGCTATGCAGGAGGAACTGAATCAATTTGAACGCCTTGAGGTATGGAAATTGGTTCCCAATCCTTACAAGAACAAGGAGCCAATTAAAACCAAATGGATCTTCAAGAACAAAAAGGATGAAACTGGAGTTGTTGTACGAAACAAAGCACGATTGGTTGCAAAGGGATATTGTCAACAAGATGGAATTGATTATGATGAGATATTCACACCAGTTGCACGAATTGAGGCCATTCGGATGTTTCTTGCCTATGCTGCCTACAGAACTTCACAGTCTACCAAATGGATGTCAAAACAGCCTTCTTAAATGAGATTCTCAAAGAAGAAGTGTATGTTGAACAACCTGAGGGATTTGTGAATTCAAAACATCCGGACTATGTTTACAGGTTAGATAAGGCTTTATATGGTCTGAAACAAGCGCCTCGTGCATGGTATGATGCTCTATCCTCTTATCTTGTGAAATCTGGTTTTAGCAAAGGTTCGATTGACACTACCTTGTTTATAAAACGACAAGGAAGTGACATCATTCTAATCCAGATTTATGTTGACGGCATAATTTTCGGGTCAACTAATCCTAAATACTGCAAGAATTTCTCTGCTTTAATGATCAAGAAATTTGAAATGAGCATGATGGGTGAATTAAACTTTTTCCTTGGTCTTCAAGTCAAACAATTGTCAAATGGTACATTTATTTGTCAAACAAAGTACATTCTTGACATGTTGAAAAAGTTTGATATGATGGATTGTCAAACAATTGGGACACCCATGGAAGCTCGAACAAAGATTAATGCTGATTTAAATGGAAAATCTTTTGATCAAAAGAAATATCGCAGCATGATAGGGTCGCTCATGTATTTGACTGCTAGTCGCCCGGATATTATGTTCGCCACATGCATGTGTGCCAGGTACCAGGCCAATCCAAAGGAAAGTCATTTCCAGGCCGTCAAACGGATATTCCGATACCTGAAAGGCACAGTGAACCTTGGTCTCTGGTATCCAAGGGATACCGGGTTTTAGCTAAGTGCATATTCAGATGCTGACCATGCAGGTTGTAAGCTTGATCGAAAGAGTACTTCTGGGAGTGTACAGTTTCTAGGGGATAGATTGGTCAGTTGGTCTTCAAAGAAACAAAATTGTGTATCTACATCTACTGCAGAAGCTGAATACGTTGCTGCAGCAAGCTGTTGTTCACAAGTTCTTTGGATGAAGACACAGTTGACTGATTATGGATTTCAGTTCAACAGAACTCCCATCTATTGTGACTCTAAGAGTCTATTGCCATTTCTTGCAACCGGTACAACACACTAAGACCAAGCACATAGATGTTCGGTACCATTTTCTTAAAGATCATGTCGAGAAAGGTAACATCGAACTCTATTTTGTCCCAACAGACTACCAACTTGCGGATCTTTTCACCAAACCTTTGGATGAAAACAGGTTCAATTTTCTGAAAACCAAGTTGGGAATGCTAGATTTACAAACTTAAATGATTTCATGCCATGTATTCTATGTTCATTTTCTGTTTCAAACATTGAGGTGTTTTACTTGTTATTACATGCAATGTTTGAGGGGGAGAAAAAGGGTTGAATAGATTAGAAGAAAAAAAAAAAAAAAAAAAAAAAGGGGGAGAAAAAGGGTAAGAATGCATGATTTTAGGGGGAGTTTGTAAATTTACTAATGTGATATATGCTTAATTTGAGGGGGAGTGTGCAAATGCATGTGAATATTTGTTTGCTTATATTTTTTTTTTTTTTGTATTTTGTATGTGTGTGTTTTTTTAAAATCTGAAAAACCAAATACAAAATTAGAAAATTTTAAAAATGATAAAAAGATTTTTTTAAATTTTTTTTTTTAATCTGTTTTTTTATTGTTTTTAAATTTTTTATTTTAATTCTGTTTAGTGAAAACCCAAAAAGAATTCAGCCCAAATCATGTGAGCCCAACCAATTGATAGCCCAAGACTGAGAATCCGGGTTGACACGCGGGTCAAACCAGACCCGCGACCCGGATTTGAGTTTAAAAGGAAAATGGGCGTCCATTTTACATTCAAATTCAAATCCAAGTTCTTTTTTTCTCTCAAACTGATCATTCACATCAATCAATCATAATTTTCTTCTAAGTCATAATAATCAAAGTGGGGTTAAACAAGTGATCATATTTCTGGTTTATTTCATCTTGTTTCTTCGATCATATCATCATTTTTGAGGTAAAATTTCTTGTTTTCATATTGCATTCCAACTGTTTGATAAAATGCTTATAAAAACTGCCATGATTATTTTGAATTTTGTGATGATTGATTGTGATTATGCTTGTTGTTTATCTAAATGTTATGCCTTAATCTGCTCGTGTTTGATTTTTCTGGGTATGATTTGTTGAAGGGCTGGGTAATAAATGAATTTTTGATGAAAAATGCCATTTGCAGAGCATTTTGCTCGGCAAATGCGATGTTTGTTCTGAAAAACTTCAAATCTTCATAATTTTCTTGAAAACATGTTCATGTTTTTCCTAAACAAGTTTTTGAATCAAAAAGGTCATTTGCAGAGATTTTATCTCGGCAAATGATTGTTTTCTCAATATGTTCAAATTTTTCTAAGTCATGAAATAGCCATTTGCAGAGATTTTATCTCGGCAAATGCTAAGTCTGGAAATCATGTGAATATTTTGACTTAACAAAATTTTCAGAACAAAAGGCCATTTGCCGAGGTTTTTGCTCGGCAAATGCTTGTTTTTCACAAGTCAAGATTTTCTAAGTCATAAATAAGCCATTTGCAGAGATATTATCTCGGCAAATGCTTTGGTTGCTAATATCCATATTTTGACTTAACAATATTTCAGATCAAAAGGGTCATTTGCCGAGGTATGTGCTCGGCAAATGCATGTTTTTCTCAAAACCTTAACAATCTTGTTTGTTATACAAACCCCAAGTCAAATTTTTCAAAGCATTGAACTGGTGATTTGCAGAGATTTTATCTCGGCAAATCAACATTTTGTAAAATTTTTTTTCTTAAAGTCTTGAAAATCAAATGTGCCATTTGCAGAGATTTTATCTCGGCAAATGCACATTTTGTCATTGAAATATTTCTTTAACATTTGTCAACACTCTTGTTGATCAAATCAAAGGAATTTTCATATATTCAATGAAGTCTAGTCTGAAATGCTCATTTGCCGAGGTTTTTGCTCGGCGTTTACGAGACTTCACTTCGATACTCGATGACTTGAATCTTTGGACCCTGATCTGCTTCATTCTCGTGTTTGCCGAGATTTTTGCTCGGCAAATCATGAAATTTTTCAAAGTTTTTGCCAAAATCAATTTTTGTTCCTTATTATTTTCTGGGCAAAATTTTGAGAATTTTTTTTTAAAAAACCCCATTTGCCGAGGTTTTTTCTCGGCAAACAGTTAAAATTGATTTTTTTTATTTTTATTTTCTAAGTTTTTTTTGTGTTGTTTTTAAAATGTATGTATGTATGTGTGTATTGTGTTTGTCTATATAGTATTTCATAAGTGTTTAGAGTGAGAGGCAAGGTATCGAACGCCTTTGTGTACTACCTTGTTTTCTTATCTTTTAATACTTATGTGATTCTATATCGTCATGTTTCGTATATATATTAGGGTGAGAAGCAAGGTATCGAACGCCTTTGTGTACTACTTTGTTTTCTGATATATGTGCGAAACATTGGTCTTTGTGAAAAAGGGGAGGGGGGAGGGGGTAGGGGGGGTTTATAGTGTATTTTCTGGTCAAAATTTTGGTCAGTTTGTCTTTTCAGAAAAATAATAAATATAAAGATGGTGATGTTCCAAGAAGGTGCAACTATGAAGATGCAAGCCAATCAAGCTCTTCATATTCCATTTACATCCAAATTCCCAATTATAACGGAGATTCTAAGCCATCATCCATTGGAAACTGCTTTGACTAGTGGTGCAATTGTTCCTGAAAAGTATATATTTGAGTTATGGGAATCAATTGAGTTTGTGAAAGCCAATAAAAGACATCATCAAGAAGAATGCTTTAGATACTCTTTACAATCAGATGATAATGTGTTTAACTGCCAATTCACACTAGATGAATTCAGATCAATCATTGGTTTTCCTGAACAAGAAGAGTTGCCATCAGTTGATGAAATGTTGTCTGCTGTATGCTTTGGGATATGAAGGGGAATTGACATCCATGAGGGATTTTAAACGGATGAATGTGGCTACATTATGGCATACCATGTACAATGTCTTAAGCACCTGTCTGATGCCATCTCAGAAGGGGATTGATACCATGACAAAGCACTCACTGTCAATATACTATGCTGTCACACATAATGTTAAATGTGATTTTGCCAAGATTGTGTGGGACAAGATGAGACAAGTTGTGAAAGGAAAGGATGTTCAAGAACGAAATACATTCCTTATATTCGATTCTTCAGCTTGATAATCGAAGACGTACTTGATAATGTTGAAGAGATTCCAAAGTTGGAAGACAGTTTCAAATGTGTCATTGCAATGTATAAGTCAAACATGAGAATAAGAGGCACAGGAAGTGAAATTGCAAGACCTTTTCCGATTCCACCATTTCTGCTAAACCTGGTTCCTGCTCAGAGTCCTCACCTTAGGGCTTATAGAGAGTGGTTAGCCACAACAATGGGATCTGAAAACGACAGATTCCTACCCAAGCTGTGAATAGGTCACCAAGTGAGGGTCCTAGGTCTATTAAAAGAAAAAGAGGGGTTAGTGATGAGGGGACTTCTGGGCAGAGAAAAGAAAATCAAAAGAGTTATGTTTGAGCAAGAAGTTGCTACACCTGAACCTGTTTCTTCACCTGTTTCTCAATCTACACCATCCATTCAAACAACACAATCTCCACCACCCGTTCAATTTTACCTTCACAATCTACACCTTTACCATCCGTTGTTTCACCTAATCCACCAACTTTTACACCACCTCGCTCTTCACCTGTACTTAATCCAACACCACTTGCTTCAGCACTCCCTAATGAACCAACTCCACCACCAGGGAGAAGACTTAAAATGTCTGCTCGAAGTGCACTAAAAAGGTATCGAAGAAGAAATCAAAAAGAAAACATAAGTCTTCTAAATATGCAAGACAAAGACTTGAATCTACTTCAGCAGATGTGAATGAACAACCTGGTGCCACAGCTGAATTTGATGTTGAACAAGCAACTAGAATTGTTGATAATGTCATATCTGAGTTGGATACTGAGAATGTTAGCACAGGAGATGCAGTTATGCAGGAGGAACAAGGCGGGATTGAGGGAGGAGTTGAAAATGTTAGAGAGGTTGAGAGGTCCGGGTTAGGACAAGGGCATAAAGAAAACGTTGGCCCTCCGATAGTTGAAACCAATGTGTCTAGCCGGGATGTCAACCCTAGGGTAGAAGTCGAGAACTCCCCATTCTCGCTTGCACCGAAATCTCCTCGCCATTCTGACTCCTCACAACAGGAGTTAGTCTCACAAATGCACGGGGAACAGCCACGTTCACCACACTCTCCTCATTTGGAGGATGAGAGTGTTGAAAATAGAGAGGACCAGCCCCACCTCTCGCCTTCATTTCGTGCACAAGAGTCTAGATCTCCTAGGCACACGGATTCACAAGCACAGTTTAGTACTGTTGCCGGAACAAGTGGAGAGGGACCCACTGTGTGTGACCCTCAAGGACAGCTTGGAAATCCTGCCTTAGCTAACATTATGCCAGCTTTAGCCGCAGGTAACAGTTCTCAAACCGAGACTGGGGGACAGTATGAACGCCGTAGTGACACTGCTGTTCCTCAGGATCAACTGAGACTGTATTAACGGGCATTCTCAGTGACCCCGGTGTTGTTAGTGGTGTTGCCCAACAACAAGTCCCGGACAGTGATTTATCACAGTCTAGGATACAACCCGATTATGGTTGCAAAGCCACTGAATCTCCAACTGCTGGTGAGGGTATATCCCGAGGATCTGCAGGAAATCCTGAATCAGCTTACGCTGAATTTAGGTCACACCACAAGTGTGCAAACAACCTCCGGGTTGGGTACTCCACTTCCATCACAAACACCAACACAAAGAACACAAACACCATCTCAAATATCACCAACAACAAACCAACAAGAAAAAGACAAAGCTTTTGATCATTTGTTGAATATTTTAAGGTCTGAAGGAGATATGTTGACAGTAACTGAAAGGGGGGTATTAAATGCATTGGAAGTAAGAGAAAGGGAGATTGCACATGAAAAACAAGTCAAGAATCTTCAAGATCAAGTTCAAAAACAAAAAGCAGAGTATGATGCTAAGCTTGCTGCCTTTGAATTACGTTTGTTGGCTCTAGAATCTTGCCGACCGGCCTCGGTTGCTTCTCGACGGGATGATCCTGATTCTGATGATCACCCCGTGGGGGAGAACCAAGGAGAAGGTCAAACTAATATTGGAAATACTTCGACAAGAGTGTGATGTTGAGGATGTGGTGATGCAAGAAAGAACTGAGGGTGGAAACCAAGATGTGATTGAAGAAGATCAAGCTGAAATTGAAAGATTAGCTGCTGTTAGAGCTAGATCTGATAGAAGATGGAAAGAGCTTGCTGATGAAACTCAAAAAGAAGTTGATAAAATGGCTAAAGATTACTAAAAGAAATAATGATAATAACCCTGAGGAGATTGAAAGAATTGCTTAAATAAAAAGGAAATTTGATGAAGTATTTGGAGTTGATATTGATGAAGAAGAATATGAAGAAGAAAATGAAAGCATTGTGGTTAATGAAGAAGAAGGGTTTGTTATTGAAAATGAATTGTTGAATATGCGGAAAACGAAGCAGAAGTTGAGGCAAGAAAAGATAATGTAATCTTGGATGAGCCAGAAATAGTTGAGACTCCAGCAAATGTAGAAGCTGATGAAGAACCAATGTTTGAAGAATTTCCAGATCTTGACTATTTTAAAACAGGTTCTTCAAGCAGAATTGAAGTTGGAGAATCTTCTGTTCCTGCCAGCACAACTCCACAGCATTACACTTTTGAAGACTTCAATAGTTTTGATGAATTAAGAAAGACTCCTGAAGCTGCATCTCAAAATTTCAAGAAGTCAACATATAAACAAGTGTTGAAAGAGGCAATCATATCCGAGGAAGTTCTTCCTGATTACTTTCCAACAGAATTGACTGAAGAACAAAGAGGTTTATTAATCGGGGATACTTCTTGAGGGATAAAGAAAAATGGTTGCTCTGGGTGTTAAGCCAAAGGAGGCAGCAAAGAAGTCGAGATATCTAGAAGAAAGAGCTTATCCGATATTCTGTGGAGCTACCAAAGTTACCAAAACAGAGACCATAGTTGGATTCGATGTATAAGTTTAAGGAAGCTAGACAAGTTGAAGAATACAAAGAGCTTCTTAAACTCACCAAGCAATACAATCCCAAGCTTCTCGAAGAACAAAGAAATCACAAGATTTTGGTGCTGGTCAGAGTAATTTTGATTAAAAGGGTTTCTATCTCTATTCCATGTTATCATGTGAAAAGAGATACAAACAACAAGATTACAGATTCACAGAAGCCCAGTTCAAACTTTTTCCAGTTGATGACATTATCTTTCTCTACAATCATTTCCTAAATGCAATGCAAAGATATCGTGAAGACGTTATTGCCTTTGAAGCTGTAAAAAGATATATGTCAAGCTGCATTCAATACGCTTCATTGGAAGACTTTCAAATTGGTTTTGAAGTTGTTAAGAGAAAGATCAATGTACCATATCCAGATCAAAGTCTTTACACCGGAGACATTGAACAGCTCAGTATTGGTCATATCATAGAAGAACCATCCTTTGGTGTTGTCTTTTTGAATAGCAGAAAGAAGAAGATTTTCATTCGCATGGATGAACTTGCTTCTTATTCTGATGGAACGTTGGAGTTTTGTAAGAATGTGTTGTTGTGCCTGCAAGAAGACGAGCAAGATGAAAAAAAGGAAGTATTTGATAAAGCAATCTCCAAGATTAATCAAAGACTCGAGTACAGAGACAGCATCAGAATGATGAGAGAGGCAAAGAATGTTCAGAAGTCTAAGTACATTGTACGTCGAAGAGGAGGTTGTTGGATCAAGTACGAGCCTAGCCATCTTCCAGGACCACATAACATTCCTCCAATAAACTTTGAAGGAAATATGAATGTTCCAGCTAACAGACCCGAAGGAGATAACTGGTTCTGGCATCCAAACAAGGGTAGACCACATACAAGAGCTTAAAGAAAGCTAATATGATTGTTCCAAAAGAGAGACCTGAAGGAGAAAACTGGTTCTGGCATCCAAACAAAGATAGACCGAATACAAGAGCTTGAAGATGACAAAGACTGGATATTTTTGACAAATCACTACTAAGGGGGGGATTGTTAGAAATATAAATGTAGTAGTTGATTTGTATACCTTATGTCATTTTGTACTTAGAATGTAAACTTGTTAATATGGAAGGGGGCATAGTGTAAATAGCTCATATGTATATAAACCCCCTCCATTAAGCATTTTGTAACCTTTTGACCATTTATGCTATCAAACTTTCCCTGCCAACTCTACTCTCTCTCTCTACTTTCTCTCACATCAAACCGCCATTGTTACACACACTAACACACACATAAGCTCAAATTCTACTTTACATTACAAATTAAGCATACCTAGCTTACTTATGAGGTAGTTGAACCTTGATTCATCCAATGGCTTTGTGAACAAGTCAGCAAGCTGATTGTCTGTTGGAATGAAGTGGAGTTCAACATTTTCTTTCATTACATGATCCTATGAAATGATATCTTATATCAATGTGCTTGGTCCTTGAATGAAGCACAGGATTGTTTGAAATTGCTATGGCACTGGTACTGTCACAAAAGATTGGAGTTTTTGTTGCAGTGACACCATAGTCTTGAAGCTGATATTGCATCCAAAGAATTTGAGAGCAACAACTTCCTGAAGCAACATATTCAGCTTCTGCAGTGGAGATAGAAACTGAATGCTGCTTCTTGCTGGACCAGCTTACAAGTCTATTGCCAAGCAATTGACAAGCTCCTGAATTACTTTTCCTGTCAATCTTACAGCCTGCAAAGTCAGAATCTGAATAGCCAATTAGATCAAATCCTGAGTCTTTGGGATACCAAAGACCCAGATTGGGACTACCTTTAAGGTATCTAAAGATTTCTTTTACAGCCTTAAGATGAGATTCTTTAGGACTAGATTGATATCTTGCACAAAGACATGTAGCAAACATACTATCAGGTCTACTAGCAGTTAAGTAAAGTAATGATCCTATCATACCCCTATAAGCTGTGGTGTCAACAGATTTGCCATTTTTATCTTCATCCAGCTTATCACCAGTTCCCATAGGAGTTTTCATAGGTGAGCAATCAGTAAAACCAAATTTGTTTAACAGATCTTTAACATACTTTCCTTGGTTTATGAAAATTCCATTTTTAGTCTGTTTAACTTGTAAACCCAGAAAATAGTTTAGTTCTCCCATCATGCTCATTTCATACTTTTTAGACATTAATTCAGAAAACTTTTTGCAAAGTCTTTCACTGCTAGACCCAAATATTATATCATCTACATATATTTGTACAAGCAGAATATCACCATTATACTTTCTCACAAATAAAGCTTAATGGAGATTTAGGTTTAGGTTAGTGTGTGTAAAGTGTGTTTGTGTGTGAAAGGGAGGTTGAAGATGATTGGGAGGAGAGAGAAAGTAATTAGATTAAGTGTGTGTTTATTATGAAAGGGTTAGTTACAATGTTAAGGGGAGTATTTATACTTATGATCTAATTATAACTAATACTCCTTCCACTATTGAATATTTACAATTTAACACCATATTTATATTTCTAACAATCTCCCCCTTGGTGTTAAATTGTAAATGTTGCATCGTCTTCGGTCTTTAAATAAACATGATGAGCCCATTTGTTGAAAATCTTCACTGTTGAATGGACTTTGAAGCTTTCTCATTGTCTTCAATGTCTTGTATCAACCTTGACTTTGAATCTTCTCAACAAACATATATTCTTGACGATGACTCTCTAAAACTTGATCTTCTCTTGCAACTTTGAATATTTTGAAAGCATCTTTGAAATCTTTGTAGTTTTACAACTTGAACTTTTGAATGTTGATTTCAACTTGATGTTGCTTTGAGAAGTAACTTGAAATCTTTGAGTAGCATGCGGAAGCTTGGTTTTGACTTTGAATTCTTTTGGTATTGCGGAAGCTTGATTATCTTTGAAATCTCTTGGCATTGCGGAAGCTTGGTTTTGGAATGCGGAAATTTGATTTTGTCTTTAAAACTTCAATTCTTGGTCTAACTTGTCTCTGAATCAATAAACATCTTGGAGCACTTGATCCTTTGATCAATTAACACTTGCTCCCCTTCAAACAATCAACTATCTTGGATCAACTTATCAACTAAACGAATTATCTTCAAATTTCTTGCTCCCCCTCAAACTCATTTCGGAGCATCTTTAACACTTCATGAGTTTTTTTGTCTTTTTCTTTTAATTTCCTTTGCTCCCCCTCGAACAAACAATCATTTCGGAGCATATTTAACAATTCATGAGTTTACTCTTGCTCCCCCTCAAATGAACAATCTTCTTTAATCTTTGATCAATTGTTAAATCTCATCAAGACTTTGAACAAACTTAACTATCCGACTTAATTTTCTTTGGAGCATCAACAAACGACAATCTCTATTTAATCTCAAACTCTTCTAATCATCAAACGATGGTCATTTTTCCAACAAATCTTTCTATTATCGACCATGTACTTTCCAAAACTAAAATCAATCTTGAATATGATCTCGATCTCAAAGCAATCTTATCATAATTATTCACTCCCTTCACCTAAACTAACGATCCTTTGAACAACCAAATACAATGAATATCATCAATCAAATTCTACCTAAACCTTGAACTCTATCTATCAATCATTTAATCATTTCTCCCCCTTATGATGAATATGTGGAACGTGTTCATCATACAATAAGGATTGATAGCATAAATGGTAGATGCAAACAAACAACAAGCAAGCAAAGTAACCCAACCCAATTCCCAATTCCCAATGAACCTATTGGTGAACTAGAATGTAAGGTTGCGGTTTTGGAAAAAGATTTTTAATGGTGTTTGTGTTCTTTGTGTTTGTGTGAAGAGAAATGAAACTCGGATAAAAATGATCCGTTAACACAACAAAAAATCAAAAGGATTAATGGTGTGGCCTAAAAATACGATTACTATTTTTAGGACTTCCCATTATCATCGAGAAATGCACAAAGCTTATCTCTAAATGGTTCGGTCTATGGCTTTTCAACCGATAGATTGCTTTAAAGAATGTAATTCATGGTCAGTGTCACAAAGGCGTTCGATAAACATGTCTTACTATCCTCAAAGACTTTGGGAAAATAAATCTGAGGTCACATAGACTTCTCGTTTACTCAACAAATTCATAAAATGAAAATGTGAGACCTACGTTCAACGTTGGAAAAGATGTTAGCATTGGTAGGATTTCCATTCGATCATCGTGGAATATCAAAATATGATATCACTACGAATGTTCCGGCAATATCACAAAGATATGCAATGTCACAAAGACATATAAGACTCATTGTGTCCTAGTCAAATGAAAGAATATTTCAAGTACGCTCTAGACTCGATAAGTGATCAAATGAAGTCGGGGACCGGAGCAGAGTGTCTCCCTTTTTCAATATCAACGTCTTCCAAATGAAGAGTCGATAGAAATGTGAAAATCTCCGTGAGAATAAAACAAGTATTTGTTAAGAAATACTTGAGTGGTTAGGAAAGATGTGCATTGCTTCACTGGGTCCATGAAGTCTTCTTCAATATCGAGAAATCAACAAATGAAATCCGATAGGAACGTGTTGACCCGGCTTTAAAGAATTTTGGGGAGGGCTTTTATTTCTTTTAGCCCTTTCTCACATCATTTCACCGTAACCTCTCACTTTTCGACTACTCCCTCATGTCCTATTTGCACAAACATCATCACACTCATAAACCCTCACAATCTAAGATTGAGAATATAACTTCGGGGTTAGATCTCATCGGCGATGACAAGATCATGGAGTTTTTATGAGTGGCCTAAACTCTCATGTGCAAATCTAACACCAACTTCTTTGAATTTGATCGAAAATGGTTTTAAAATCTTCCAAAGTGTTGAAAAATAGAAAATGAGTTTAAACACTTGGAAGTTTTGGTTTTATAAACAAACTCCCCCTAAATATATGCATGATATAAACAAAGTTTTTGCATATAAAGGGTGAGTAAAAGTTTGAAAGTTGCTCACAAACATTAAAAATGAGACTACAAAGGCAGTACACAAAGGCGTTCGATGCCTTGCATCTCATCCTAATACATTGTGAGTAACTAAGACAAAGTAAAAATGATGAAAAGAGAAAATCTTTTTGGATTTTTAAAATAAGAAAATGAAAATCTTTTTGGATTTTTCTAAAAAGAATGAAATTATATAAAAAATGAGCTTAATTGAAGGTTTAATGGAGGTTTTAGGTTAGTGTGTGAAAAGTGTGTTTGTGTGTGAAAGGGAGGTTGAAGATGATAGGGAGGAGAGAGAAAATATGTTAACTATGTGTTTATTATCTCAAAGGTTATTACAAAATGATTAAGGAAGGAGTATTTATACTTATGATCTAATTATAACTAATACTCCTTCCACTATTGAATATTTACAATTTAACACCATATATATATTTGTACAAGCAGGATATCACCATTATACTTTCTCACAAACAAAGTCTTGTCAAACATTACCTCTTTTGAAGTTATTAGCCAATAAGAATTTAGACAAAGTATCATACCATGCCCTTGGAGCTTGCTTCAACCCATAGAGAGCCTTGTCAAGCTTGAAACATGGTCAGGAACATTGAATTTTCAAAACCAGGAGGGTGTTCAACATAGACTTCTTCTTCCAATTTTCCATTGAGAAAGCACTCTTCACATCCATTTGATAGACTTTGAAACCCTTGTGAGAAGAGAAGGCCAAGAACATTCTGATTGCCTCTAATCTTGCCACTGGTGCAAAAGTCTCATCATAATCAATTCCATCCTCTTGTCTGTAACCAAGAGCTACCAATCTTGCTTTGTTTCTGGTCACAACTCCACTTTCATCCATTTTGTTTCTGTAGACCCACTTGGTTCCAATCACAGTCTTGTGATGAGGTCTTGGAACAAGTTCCCAAACCTTATTTCTTTCAAACTGTGTTAGCTCATCTTGCATTGCATTAACCCAAGAGGGATCTTCCAGAGCTTCATCAACCTCAGTTGGTTCCATCTTGCTTACAAAATTGACAAACATGCAGAAGTTGCCTGTTGCCTTTCTTCTTGTTTTCACACCAGAGAGTGGATCACCAATGATTTGGTAATTGGATGACTCTTTGTCCATCTAGTAACTGGGACAATGGACTGATTCAGATTAGATGGTTCAGCATGATCAGCTTGAGGAAGAGGCTGATCAGCTTGGACAGGAATGGAGGAGTCTGAACCAGTTGGAGAGTCATTTAATGGATTCTGAACAATAACTTCAGTAGGAGTAGGATCAGCTTGTGCATCTTCAAAGATTGGAACATCTTCTTCTTCTTCAATGAGTTGCTCCCCCTGAGTTTGAGCATTATTAGCTCCAACTGGAGGATTAGTTGGAGGCTCATTCTCAGGTACAGCAGTTCTTCAAAATTGAAGTCTTCATCTTCAGGAGGAGAGCAGTCTGGCTTAGAACAACCTTCATCAATGCTTACATTTAACAGAGTTCTCAATTGTTTTAGTCTCTTGTTGTAAACTCTGTAGGCCTTCATCATTGTTGCATATCCAAGTAGGATACCTTCATCTGATTTCTCATCAAACTTTCCAAGATGGTCTTTCTGATTCAGAATATAGCAAGGACTTCCAAACATTCTTAGGAAACCAATCTCAGGTTTTCTCCCCTAAGAAGTTCATATGCAGTCTTCTGGTGTCTTTTCACAATGAGGGATCTGTTCTGGGTAAAGCAAGCTGTGTGTACTGCTTCAGCCCAGAAATGAGACTTGACATTGTTTTGAGCCATCATGGATCTGGCAGCTTCAATAAGAGTTCTGTTTCTTCTTTCTGCAACACCATTTTGTTGAGGAGTTCTGGCAGCTGAGTAGACTTGTGAAATTCCTTTTTCACTGCAGAATGAATTAAGAGTGATATTCTTGAATTCAGTACCATTATCACTCCTTAATTGCCTAACAGGCCTTTTGTAGAGAATTTCAGCTTGCTTGATGAAATGAATAATGTTGTCAGCAGCTTCACTCTTGTGTCTTAGAAAAAAAACCCAGGTGTATCTTGAATACTCATCAACAATTACCAAGGAGTACCTCATTCCAGTGAATGATGGAGTACTGAATTGGTCCAAATAAGTCCATATGAAGCAGATCCAAACAATTATCAATGGTTGAGCATGTTTTAGACTTAAAAGTAGCTTTATGTTGCTTGCCTTTCTCACAAGCACCACACAGCTTGTCCTTCTCATAATTGATCACTGGAAGACCAGACACCAACTCTTTCTTGCACAGCTTGTTGATGTCTTTGAAATTCATATGAGACAGCCTTTTATGCCACAACCAATTCAGCTCATCTTGAGACTTTGACATGAAACAGAATTCTCTTGTGACAGTTGGATTTCTCATGTCAAAAGAATACAAAGACTCATCCCTCTTTGCAATAAAACCACATTGCCTTCTAAATCAAGAACAATACCCTTATCAGACCTGAATCTCACTTCATAACCAGCATCACACAACTGACTCACACTGATCAGATTGTGCTTCAAACCATTTACATATGAGACTCTTCTGAAAGTAAGAGGACCATTTGAAAGAACATCAAAACCTTCAGTCTTTCCTTGAGAATCATCTCCAAAAGTAACATTAGGACCAGCGCGAATCCTAAAGCTACATAGCAGGGACTTACATCCGGTCATATGCTTGGAACATCCACTGTCCAAGTGCCATGTATTATCGTCATGACTGCCCTGCAATTATGATAAGAGATTAGTTCTTTTTGGGAACCCATCCAAGGATGGGTTCACCAGAGCTGACCTTCTGGTCTGACTCAGATTGGGTACTAACAGACTCTTATCACATTTTGAAACCCATTGTTGCTTGGTCTGTCCTTTACCAGATTCAAAGTTCTTTCTAGCAACATTCAATGTTTCCTTCTTAACAAAACCTTTGCCTATTCCAGCTTTCTTACATTCAGCTCTCAATTTTCTTTGATCAACAATTTTTGGATCAGACACCTTCAAGAAAATTGGTTTTCATTGACACCTTATCAGTTTTGGACTCAACATATTTTAAAATCAACTTGTCAGAGTCAGACTTGGTGTTACTTGAAATAGACTCAGATTTTGCTTGTGACTCATTTCCTAGAGAACCAGACTTCTTACTCTTTAAAAGCTTAATTTTCTCTTTAGGAACACTGTGATCTCTATCCTTTCTTTTATTTCTCTTTAAACTATTCTTGTTTGTTTTATTCTTTGAATCTGACACAGATTGGGTGATGGTCAGCTTGGACAAGTCAAGACTTTCTTCAGGTTTTAACTCAACAACCTGATCAGCTTCAGACACAGCTTCAGCAATGGTCTGACCAATGGTTTCAGGATCTTTAAACCCAATACCAGATTTCTGAACCAACTTAATTGGTTTAGAAATAGTCTCTTTGGTTTGGACTTTGGGTGGTGAAGGAGGCTGATAACAAGGCTCCACAGCACATACTTCAGCAATGGCTATGGCCCTATCATAATCACCATCAAAGATAGCTTGGATCTGATGAGGTATTTGTTCATTCACACATTTAGCAACTCTTTTAGAGCTTATACACCATGTTTCAGTAATCTGTTTACCTTTAAAAACTTTTCTTTTGCAGTTTTAGCTTCTTTAATCAAAATGGAGTTTAATTGCTTTTGAGCTTTAACTTCAGATTCTAGTTTTTCAATGGTGTGACTCTTAGAGCTGTTATCAAGTTTCAAAAGATGTATTTCCTTTTTGAGTTCTTGATTAAAATGTTTTTGCAGTAAAACCTCATCACCAAGTTTGTTCAGTCTAGACAGCTTCTCATTATCAGACAGATTGGAAAAAGAAGTTACCTCAGGTGGAGCAGTCTGACTGGTGGATGCCTGGTGAGCTGACTCAGATTGCTGTTGTATTTTTACCAGATCTTCAGCAAATCTTTTGAGTAGCTTCTTTAGCCATGAAACACTTGGCATCTTTGTACAGCTCATCATCAGATGAAGTGGCACTTTCAGCCCAGTCTTTGGCCACCAGACTTTTCTCACTTTTGTTCACCTTCTCAGTCAGTTCAGCTACTTATGCTTTCAGCTTTGTCTCCAGCCATATGTCCAGTCTTGCCACACTTGTAACAAGTGACCTTGGACATATCAAATGGCTTCTTGGCTTTATCAGCTTGGCCACCTCTTCCTTTTCCTTTAAACTTGTTAAAGGATTTCCTTCTGATCCTTTCAGCCAACATAGCTACTTCATTAGCTAGTTCATCACCATCAGATTCATCACATTCAGATTCAGCACAAACAGAGTTAGGATTTGACATCACAGGAATATCATCATTAACACAAGGAATGATCTCATTACTAATTGAACTAGGGTGTTCAGTCATAGAAGCAACAAGTGCAGCAGCAGGCTGACTATAAGAATCACCCATAGCAATTAACTTTTCAGCCTCTGAACATTCTTGGTTATGAAGCAAACCAAAAAGTCCAGGGAGATCAAGATCATGATAAACAGAACTTAATTTAACAGAAGAAATATAGTTGTTCCATTTAGGTGGTAATGAATCAAGAAATTTGCTCTTTAAAACCTCATTTTTCTTATTAATTCCAACAGCAGCTAAATCATTTACCAAAGCATTAAAGCGGGTATGAGTGTCAGTCAAGGATTCATTTCTCAAAGAGAAAAATCTCTCATACCTCCTGGTTAATGTAGTAATTGTGGATTCCATGGAGGTAGAGCAACCCTCAAACATAACAGTCAATGTACCCCACATTTTCTTTGCTGTTGAACACATTTTAATAAATGGTAAAGGTCTTTGGGCACAGCTTGGACAATGAAATTTCTAGCCTTCACATCCAAGTTTGCCAACCTCCTATCCTCATCCCCCCAATCTGCCTTGTCCTTAACAATAGATTTGACTGTGGCAGGAATGGTTGGTTGACCTTCCCTGACCACAGCTTCTACCACAATGGTTTGTGTAGGAACATAAGGACCATCCGTAAGGATGTCAGGCATATTGTTATCGATGGATTCAAGGAACAAAGACATTCTACCTTTCCACCCACTGAAATCATCTTTGTCAAACATGGGTGGTCGGGTTGAAGAACCATTATCAATATAAGATGACATAGCTTTACTATAAATGAAAAATATGCAAGGATCAAGTCAAGTTAATTCTCAACCACCGCTCTGATACCAATTGATACGTCCCACGGTGTATCAATATACCAAAGTATATTGAACACAGAACAGTTGTAGAGGGGGGTGAATACAACTTTTCACAATCTTTACAAACTTTTAACACAAAACGTTTTAAGATTCAGACAATGAATATTAAGCAAGTAAGTAAAGTGCAGGAATCATTAAAACAGTAAAGCAGTAAAGAAATAAAAACATTCTTGAACACAGATTGTATTTTCAAATGTAATCCTTTATTAAGAAATAATCTATACAAAGAATTACAGGGTTGTTGCGGAATAAAGATAGCCTATAGATATCTAAACAACCCTATGAAATGACAAACAACAATCATTAAGTTTCAGCTCAAGAGAATCAGCCCAAGCTGATCTCGTACAGACTAAGCTGTGTGTAAGAGCAAGAGAAACTTGTGTGAAGAATGATTCTCAGGAAAATGCCACACATATGCAATCCATGAATGAGGCTTTTATAGGCACAAGCGCTCTTTCATTAGGTGTCCGTTGCAGCTACGTGTTCTTCAATCAGTGGTTGATGAAGGAATAATCAATCGTGCCTTTCATGGTACTTGTGGTCCCCCACGTACTGACGCACATTCTTCATCTACAAATAGGAGTATGGACACGCATATGTAAAACAACCACCAACCTCGATCCTAGGAATCTTCCTAGTCACGTCATTTGTCCTTATCTTCAATCCAGGTTGTTATCTTCACTTGATTGTCAGACACAGATTGGGCCGTTTGTCAAGGCACCAATCTGCCTAAGTGTTTCCAAGCTGACTGCTAATCCCAAGCTGTCTTCCACTAACAACTTGGTCTTCTATCTTCAATTCTCCTCTTCGACTTGGACTGAATGCTAATACATTGTTGATGCAGCTTGAATAACACTTGCTTCCATAAGATATTACAATTACAAGTATGAAGCATGATCTGGGTCACAGACAGATCGTAAGCTGTGTCAGCTTAGTCTGACCCAGATCAGTTTACAAGAACCAAAAGATTACTAAGTGTTTATAGGTCAGATTTGTCATCATTAAATTTACAATTAACATTGGGACTCAACAGAAATCTGATCCAAGTTGCTAAGGTTCTTCAAGAAACACTGAATAAGGAAGATGAAGAAGACCTTGCAGCCATTGGATCCAAAAAGAAAGAGGGAAAAGGCACTGGAAAAGGAAAGAAGAAAGTGGTGGTTCACTCTAAACCATCACAGAAGTTGAAAGATGTGAAGAAAAGTGTTGAAGCTCATGATAGGTGGGAAGCTCTGGATAAAAGAAAGGTGACTGAAAGACTGAATTATAGAAGGCATCCAGAGCCAATCACCAAGGTTCAATTGAAAAGAAAAAGAGGAAAGTCCATTCCAAGCATCAGGATCACAAGAGAAGGATATGAGTCAAGTATGGAAACTTGTGATCTTGAAAATCTATTTGATTTGGGATACACAGAGTGGGTTGAATTGCATGACATCATTACTGGTGTGCTTGGCATTCACAAAGAGACAGTCTTGGAAGCCATTGAAAAGAAATTAGCTGCAATTGTAAAGTACAAGATTGATATCACTGGCCTTCCAAGACCAAAAGCATATGATATGGATGATGAAGATGAGTCAGAAGAGCCACTCAAGAAGAAGAGAAGAAGAAAAATTAATGCTCCTGAAGGTGATCATACAGATTTCATCAAGAACTTGAACCCTTCAGAGTTGCTTGATCTATTGTCTCCAGATGCTCTTGACAAGATTCTAAATCATCTTGATCTGTCTCTACCTGCTGGTGTTGAAAATGCAAGGAGTGGGCTATTTATCACTGAACCTGAACATGGAATGTATTTTTTGAATGCTAGAGGGCAACTGGTGTTTCAAAGGACTGCTGAGCTGAAACAAGGTACCAACTATGCACCTTTTTACCTTGTACAGATTTTGTTTTGCTTTCAATGAACAAGGTAATGGGTATGAGCAGTTCCTTATTAATGAAGGACTAGATAGGAAGGTGTAGATGAATTGAGCTTAGTGTGTGTTTTAGTGTGTGACAATGGCGGTTTTATAGAGAGAAAGTAGAGAGAGAGTAGAGAGATGTCAGGGAAAGATTGGATTATATTATGGGTTGAAAGGTTACAAAATGCTTAATGGAAGGGGTTTATATACATATGACTAATTTACACTAAGCCCCCTTCCATACTTAGACATTTACATTCTAAGTACAAATATACAATAAGGAAACAAATCAACTACTACATTTATATTTCTAACAATCTCCCCCTTAGTAGTGATTTGTCAAAATATCCAGTCTTTGTTTATCTTCAAGCTCTCGTATTTGGTCTGTCTTTGTTTGGATGCCAGAACCAGTTTTCTCCTTCGGGTCTGTCATCTGGAACAATCATATTTGCTTCAAAATTTCTTGGAGGAATGTTATGTGGCCCTGGAAGATGACTAGGCTCGTACTTGATCCAGCAACCTCCTTTCCGACGAACAACATACTTCGACTTCTGAACATTCTTTGCTTCTCTCATCATTCGAATGCTGTCTCGGTATTCAAGCCTTTGATTGATTTTGGAGATCACTTTATCAAACACTTCTTTTTTCTTTTCATCTTGCTCATCTTCCTTCAAACACAGCAACACATTTTTACAAAACTCCAATGTTCCATCAGAATAAGAAGCAAGTTCATCCATGCGAATTAAAATCTTCTTCTTTCGGCTATTTAAAAAGACAACCCTAAAAGATGGTTCTTCGATGACAATACTGAGTTTTTCAATGTCTTCAGTGTAAAGACTCTGATCTGGATATGGAACATTTATCTTCCTCTTCACACTTCAAACCCTATTTGAAAATCTTCCAATGAAGCATATTGAATGCAACTTGACATGTATCTTTTTACAGCATCAAAAGCAATCACATCTTCACGGTATCTTTGCATTGCATTCAGGAAATGGTTGTAGAGGAAGATAATGTCATCAACTGGCAAAAGTTTAAATTGGGCTTCTGTAAATCGGTAGATCTTGTTATTATCTCTTTTGACGTGAAAACATGGAATAGAGATAGTAACTCTTTTAATCAAAATCACTCTTATCAGCACCAATATCTTATGGTTTCTTTGTTCTTCCAGCAACTTTGGATTGTATTGTTTTGTAAGTTTAAGAAGCTCTGTGTATTCTTCGATTTGCCTGGCTTCCTTAAACTTGTACATTGAGTCTAACTCTGGTCTCTTGGTTTTAGTGACCTTAGTAGCTCCACAAAATATAGGGTAAGCCCTTTCCTCCAGATATCTTGATTTCTTAGCTGCTTCTTTTGGTTTGATGCCGAGAGCAACCATTCTTTCTCTATCCCTCAAGAAGTATCCCCGATTAATAAATCTTAATTGTTCTTCAGTTAAATCAGTTGGAAAATAATCAGGAAGAACTTCCTCGGATATGATTGCCTCTCTCAAAACCTGTTTGTAAGTAGATTTCTGAAAGTTCTGAACTGCAGCTTCTGGAGTCTTTCTAAGATCATCAAAATTGTTGAATTCATCAAAATTATAATGCTGTGGAGCTGAGCTAGCACAAGCAGATGATTCTCCAACTTCAACTCTGCTTGAAGGATCTGTTTCAAAGTAATCAAGATCTGCAAATTCTTCAAACATAGGTTCCTCTGCAGCTTCTACGTTCACAGGAGTCTCAACTATCTCTGGCTCATCCAATATAACATTATCTTTTATGGCCTCTAGATCAGCTTCTCCTTCAGCATATTCAACTAAATCCTCTTCAATAACAAAACCTTCTTCTTCATTGACCTCAATATTTTCAACTTCTTCTTCACTTTCTACATCAGAATCAATACCAAAAACTTCAACTAATCTTCTTCTAATCACATCATCTAAAGTATCGTTCTCAACATTCTCAACATTCACACCCTCTGCTCTTTCTTCCATTACCACATCCTCAACATTCACATCAACTCTTGCCGAAGTATTTTCAATATTGGCTTGACCCTCTCCTTGGTTCTCCCCCTCGGGGTGATCATCAGAATCAGGATCATCCCGTCTAGAAGCAACCGAGGCCGGTCGGCAAGATTCTAGTGCTAACAATCTAAGCTCAAATGCAGCAAGCTTGCATCATATTCAGCCTTTTGTTTTTCAACTTGTTCTTGCAAAGCTTTTACTCTTCTTTCTGTAGCAAGTTCTCTTTCTCTCACCTCAAGAGCATTCAACACTCCTCTTTCAGTTACAGTCAACAAATCACCCTCAGACCGTAATATATTCAACAAAACTTTACATGCAGAATCTTTGGTAGGTTGATTTGTTGATGTTGATGGAATTTGATTTGGTGTTGGTGTTCTTTGTGTTTGGGTAGGAGGTGGAGTAGCCAACCCGGGGGTTGTTTGCACATTTGAAATGTGACCTAAATTCAGCGAAGCTGATTCAAGATTTCCTGCGGATCCTCGGGTTATACCCTCACCAGCAGTTTCAGATTCATGGGCTTTGCCACCCGAATCAAGTTGTGTCCTAGACTGTGATAAATCACTGTCCTGGACTTGTTGTTAGGCAACACCACTAACAACACCGGGGTCACTGAGAATGCCCGTTAATACAGTCTCAGGTTGATCCTGAGGAACAACAGTGTCACTACGGCATTCATACTGCTCCCCAGTCTCGGTCTGAGGACTGTTACCTGCGGCTAAAGCTGGCGTGATGTTAGCTAAGGCATGATTTCCAAGCTGTCCTTGAGGGTCACACAAAGTGGGTCCCCCTCGCTTGTTCCGGCATCAGTACTCAACTGTGCTTGTGAATCCGTGTACCTAGGAGATCTAGACTCTTGTGCACGAAATGAAGGCGAGAGTTGGGGCTGGTCCTCTCTTATTTCAACACTCTCATCCTCCAAATGAGGAGAGTGTGGTGAGCGTGGCTGATCCCCGTGCATTTGTGAGACTAACTCCTGTTGTGAGGAGTCAGAATGGCTGGGAGAGTTTGGTGCAAGCGAGAATGGGCAGTTCCTGACTTCTACCCTAGGGTAAACAACCCGGCTAGACACATTGGTTTGAACTAATGGAGGGCCAACGTTTTCTTTATGCCCTTGTCCTAACCCGGACCGCACATCCTCTCTGGTATTTTCAACTCCTCCCTCATTCCTGCCTTGTTCCTCCAGCACAACATCATCCAGTGCTAACATGCTCAGTTTCAACCTCAGATTCAACATTATGAATTACTTGTTCAGCATCTAATTCTGTCGAGGCACCAATATTTTCAGATCCAGCAGACGTATGCTTTCGTTTGGATTTCTTCTTCTTTGATTTCTTTGGAGACCTACGAGCAGCCATTTTAAGTCTTCTCCCTGGTGGTGGAGTTGGTTCATTAGGTAGTGTTGAAGCAAGCGGTGTTGGATTAAGTACAGGTGAAGAGCGAGGTGGTGTAAAAGTTGGTGGATTAGGTGAAACAACGGATGGTAAAGGTGTAGATTGTGAAGGTGAAGATTGCGAAAAGTGAACGGTTGGTGTAGATTGTGTTGATGGTGTAGGTTGAGAAATAGGTGAAGAAACAGGTTCAGGTGTTACAACATCTTGTTCAAACATAACTCTTTTCGATTTTCTTTTCCTCTGCCCAGAAGTCCCCTCACCACTATCCCCTCTTTTTCTTTTAGTTAACCTAGGACCCTCACTTGGCGACCTATGCTCAGCTTGGGTAGGAGTCTGTCAGCTTTCAGACCCCATTGCTGAGACTAACCACTCGAGATAAGCCCTAAGATGAGGACTCTGAGCAGGAACCAAATTAATTAAGAATGGTGGAATCGGAAAAGGTCTTACAGTTTCACAACTTGTGCCTCTCAAGTTGGATTTATACATCGCAATCACACACTTGAAGCTGTTCTCCAATTTTGGAATTTCTTCTGCATTATCAAGAACATCTTCGATAATCAGTGTGAAGAATCTGATAAAGGGAATATATTTTCTGTCTTGTTTATCCTTTCCTTTGACAACTTGAATCATCTTTTTCCATATAATCGCGCAAAGTCACACTGCACATTGTGAGTGACTGCATAGTAAATTGATAAGGAATCCTTCGTCATGAGATCAATTCCTTTCTGTGATGGCATCAAACAGGTGGTTAAAACATTGTACATCGTATGCCAGAGAGTTGCTACATTACTCCTTCTAAAATCTCTCATCGTTGCCAACTCTCTGTCATAACCCAACGAATGAACTCCAGCCAACATTTCTTCAACTGATGGGAGTTCTTCGTATTCTTCAAGTACAGGAAATCCAATTGTTGTTCTAAACTCATCCAAAGTGAATCGACAATTAAACAGTTCATCTTCTGACTCTAGAGAAAATTTGAAGTAGTCTACTGTGTTATGCCTTTTACTTCCTCGTACATATTCAATTGATTGCCACAGCTCAAAGACATACTTCTCAGGTACAATTGCACCTCCAGTCAAAGCATTATTCAATGGATGATGGCTCAAAATCTCTGTAATGATTGGAAATTTGCAAGCAAATGGTATATGAAGTGCTTGATTGGCTTGCATCTTCATTGAATCTCCTTCTTTAAACATAGCCATCTTGATAGTTTATTATTTTCTGTTAAGACAAACTGACCAAAGTTTTGACCAGAAAATTCAATTTAATCTCAGAAAAATAATAACACATACCAACATTTAAGAAACACATTTATTACACAAAGACAATGTTTTGCATATATATTAAAAATGAGAGAACAAAGTAGTACACAAAGGCGTTCGATACCTTGCATCTCACCCAAATATATATACAAAACATGACAATATATATAGGATCACATAAGTATTAAAAGATAAGAAAACAAGGTAGTACACAAAGGCGTTCGATACCTTGCCTCTCACCCCAAACACTTATGAAATACTATATATTTACCAACACAAATACATTTACACATTTTAAAACATAACACAAATAATAACAAAAAGAATAGAATAAAATAATAAAAGGAAAAAAAAATCTTAAATTCTATTTGTACTGTTTGCAGAGCAAAATGCTCTGCAAATAGCACATTTTGAAAATTTGATTTGTATTGTTTGCCGAGCAAACTTCTCGGCAAACACGAGAAAACTCAAGTCTGGTACCAAGTCATCGTTTATTGGAGTTGAAACTAAATGCCGAGCTCAAAGCTCTGCAAATGAGCAGTTATGTCCAACTCCTTTTCAATGTATGAAATTTCCTTAGATTGATCAACAATCATGTTGTCAATTTGATTAAGAAAAATTTCAATGGAAAAATTTTTGTACTGTTTGCCGAGCAAAATGCTCTGCAAACAGTTGATTTTAAAACTTGGTGAAAAAATTCACTTTGTACTGTTTGCCGAGCAAAATGCTCTGCAAACTGTGCACTGCAAACAGTTCCAGGGA
>CM067173.1:119313236-119329787 GCA_034093135.1 Erigeron breviscapus
AGAGAGAGATCTTTCCAACATTGAACGTAGGTCTCATAATTACATTTATGTGATTATTGAGATAACGAGAAATCTAAGTGATCTCGGTTTTCCCTAAAAGTCTTTAAGGATAAAATTGTGGTTATCAAATGCTTCGGTAGTGTTAACCATGATTTATATTCTTTGAAGCAATCTAGTGGTTGAAAAGCCGCAGATCGAACTATGTTAGAGACTTGTTTTGTGCATATCTCAATGATACATAGGAAATTCGAAAAATGTTATACATTTCTATCGGTCATTTCATTAATCCTTTTGATTTTTGAACATGTAAACGGATCATTCTTATCCGGTTTCATTTCTCTTAACACAAACACAAAAACCACCAACACCATGATATATTGTTTGTCCCAACAACTTCAATCTTACATTTTAGTCACCCATAGGATCTCTTGGGTTGGGCTACTAGTTTAGGTTGATGTTTTGATGGTTGACATTTCTCCATGTCTTCTTATTCCTTGTGACACTTAATCAATCACATTTGTGCATAATGACATTGATTCCCAATTTTGTCATTATGAGGGGGAGAAAATTATGATTGATTGATTCATAGTCTTTGTCATCTGAGCTTTTGCTTCGGAAATGAATTTGGTATTGTCTTCAAATGATACCATCTTTCTATCCTTTTCAAGGCATAGTTGATGATAGAAATGGAATAAGAGTCTATGTTGAGAAATTTTTGTAAATTGGTTGTTTCAAATGGGTTTAGGCTTATCAAAGCGTGTGTATAGAGGGAGAAAATTGTTCATGATGTGTCTGCATTGACCTTAGAGATTTGAATGAAACCAAAGATGAAAAGGTTTTCACTCAAGACGCTTCAAAAAGTTCAAAGATGCTCCAAAATGGTTATACTCATGAATTGAGGGGGAGCATGATTACTTCATAAGAATTTCATTCAAAGTTCATTCAAAGGCTTACTCTCCAAAGTGTTAGAGTTGATATGACAAAGATCAAAGCTTCAAAAAGATTGAAAGAGTTGATTAGAAGATTCAAGTCAAAGAAGTAAAGCTTCAAACGAGACTTCATCAAACATACTTCCTTCAAGATCTTCAAAGTCATACAACAACATTCTGTCAAGAAACTCCAATGCATAAATCAAGGGGGAGAGTTCATATCTCATGAAACTTCATTTCAAAAAGATGAGATTCATTCAAGAATCGAAGATTGAAGAATCAAAGCCAAGATTCATCTCTTCCGCACTTCAAAAGACAACTCTGATTCAAGATTCATCAATTCTCAAAAATTCAAGCCAAACATGCGTTCATCATTCTCTGTTCAAAAAGAACATTGAGAATCTTCATATGATTTAACTTCAAGAAGTCCAAGATCAAGACTGAATCAAGTTCTACAAAGACAAAAGAAAAGCTTTGAAGACTTGTTTCAACATTCCAATTGTCTTCACCACCGGGCTCATCAATTTCAAGACAAGATAACACGTACTTCATTCATTACAATAAATCACTAAGGGGGAGAATGTTAGAAATCCAAAAATAGTGATAAATTGTAATAAAGGTTAGAAGACATTCTTGTTGTTAAGTCATAGATAGATGATTTCTAAGGTTGAGGGGCTAATTGTGATAATTGGCAAAGTTGTATTGTTAGACTATAAATAGCCCTCACACCTTAGAAATCATAACAAGAACAGAAAAATCCTTTCATTTTCACACACAATTAATTCCAAGCTTTCAGTTAATACGATCTTTCTCTCTCAAAACACACACACACACACCAAGAACACACACTAACCAACACACACACACACACACACACACACACACACACACACACACACACACACACAGACACACACACACACACACACACACACACACACACACACACACACACACACACACACACACACACACACACACACACACACACACACACACACACACACACACACACACACACACACACACACACACACACACACACACACACACACACACACACACACACACACACACACACACACACACACACACACACACACACACACACACACACACACACACACACACACACACACACACACACACACACACACACACACACACACACACACACACACACACACACACACACACACACACACACACACACACACACACACACACACACACACACACACACACACACACACACACACACACAGACACACACACACACACACACACACACACACACACACACACACACACACACACACACACACACACACACACACACACCCACACACACACACACACACACACACACACACACACACACACACACACACACACACACACACACACACACACACACACACACCAAGAACACACACTAACCAACCGCCATTGTTAGATCGAATTCAGAGCTTAAATCGTGTTATAACACTTATGATATGAGTAATATAAAATGTTAGGATTGGAGATTCCTATGATAATTATGATTGTGTTAGTGATATGTTGAAAGATTACGAGATATGGCAATAAGAACTATTTGTATAGTCATATGTTTAAAGTGATAGTATAAAGCCATGTAAAATGTGATGTCTTGTTTTGAAGATGGTTATTTAAGTGTATGTTAAAAGACCATACGGAGTATGGCGAATGTGTTTTGATCTTGATTAACATGCTTTTCTTGAATGAGTATATGATTACTTGAGGTTTGATGATAGACACTAAGATGAAATTTGCATAGTGAGAACATGAGGATGATATAGTTACAATGAACTAGTAAATGATAAGTATGGTAGTTATAAAAGTTAAAACCTGATCTAAAATCTTTGAACCAAATTGTTCTCTTTTCCTTCGGGAGCGTACGATATAATGTTTGAGAATAGGCTAAGCGTGAATGATTCCTAATTTCACAAAGGGAGGAGGAGACCTAGTTGAATATTCCTAGCATAAAGGAAACAATTGTCTTCGGCGGAAGAAATGAAACGGCCGTTTTGTGTTGGTGCTTTTGCTCGTGCGTTTTGATAATCGTTGTATGATAGTCGGGTCTTTTATATTTGAATCATCGATGCCGAATGGAAACCACGGTCTACGGAGAATACTCTTGATGTCGTGATTTTTCTTAATGCCTTTTCATGAATTTTAATCGATCTAATGGTTCCCGAGAGGAATGATTATCCTTTTGTTAAAAGCAAATATGACTTTATGCGCGTGTGTTTATCTATTCGTGAGCTCAATAAAGTAACAATCGAAGAAGAGTACCCGTCGACGAGAATCATGTTCTACTCGATCTTCTTATCATTTTAAGATGAATTTTCATTCCTTTTTAATCATCAACTTAAGACGAGCGATGAAGATGTTCTGGGAATGCTATCTATACTTGTTTTGAGAAGTTTGAATTTGTAGTGATACTCTTCGATTTTATCCATGATTTTGCAAATTTTCATGAGTCTTACAAACCGCAAATGTTTCCGTTATCGTAAATGTTTTCATCGACAATGTTTATTCTAAAAGTCAACACGGCTACTAAGTTCGTTTACGCGAAGTAAAGGAGATATTATAAAAAGGGAGACTTTCCTGTCAAATCGTCGGATGAGCAGATTAAGAGAAGTGAAATTAACTCTATTGTGTGATTACCCAAAAGAGGGATTGAGGTTGATTCGGCTTGGAATAGCACGATGATGAAGTGGAGACAACCTACAAGATCAATATAGATTAGAAATTTCGTAGTTGACAGGTGATAAATGTCGCTTTACTTTCGGCTTTTTGAAGATAGCCTCGCCGTTGACCGAATTAATTAGAAAGAATGTGAAGTGAACTAGGAGAAAAGAATGATGAAGTGGAGACAACCTACAAGATCAATATAGATTAGAAATTTCGTAGTTGACAGGTGATAAATGTCGCTTTACTTTCGGCTTTTTGAAGATAGCCTCGCCGTTGACCGAATTAATTAGAAAGAATGTGAAGTGAACTAGGAGAAAAGAATGAGAAGTTGAACGAAATACTAAAAGAACTCAAGAAGAATCGTTTCATTCGCGGTTTAAAGCCCACCGGAGTTGTTTTCACTTTAAATTTTGGTGTTTTTCTCTATAGTGTCATATATATCGGTCTTACTCGATCATATAAACTTTCTTTTCTTATCGAACAGCGGAAACTCAGCAACTGTTTAAGGAGTTGATTAATTCTATCAAAAGATTACGACTGTGAAGTTTGGTGTCGCCCGAGGAGACTCAAGAGGAGATTTTGCAACGAGAATCTAAACTAATGAGAAATCGAATCACACAAAATATTTTCTAAATAATTATACAATCTTATTAGACGTCATGATTGAACTCAGAATCCTCTCTTTAACGAATCAAAGCGATTTTGCTCCATGAAACCTTTATAATCTGAATACTTCCTTCGCCGGTATGACAAAGATGTGTCAAGATCTTAAGAGGGATCATTAGAGACCTCAAACGAAGCGGAATCTTGTAAGCGTGAAGAGCCGATCTCTAGTGGATCATACAATTTGCTCATGATCTCGTTAGAAGTCCCAGTATAGCACTAGCTATCGCTATAGTATTCAGATTTGCCTCCGTATGAAAGTTGCTTGATCAAAATGTAGATTCCCTATTCGTGTTAGAAAAGTGGGACACCAAGAGTTGTGTGGCACGGGTATAGTTATAAAGATGTCCATGAAGATTGAAACGATGAATAACAACTGAAAGTGGGCCATGATCGGCAAGAATTTTATGCGGATAAAGGAGAAAGACTTATCAAGTTCAATTTTGGTAATTGTGTAATATGAAGAAGTTATCTTTAGATTGAATTAATTTTGATAAAATTAGGGTTCATGATGTATTGAAATTGGGGGTTTTCTTTATATTGAATTAATTTTGATTTAGGGTTCATGATGTATTGAAATTGGGGGTTTTCTTTATATTGAATTAATTTTGATTTAGGGTTCATGATGTATTGAAATTGGGGGTTTTCTTTATATTGAATTAATTTTGATTTAGGGTTCATGATGTATTGAAATTGGGGGTTTTCTTTATATTGAATTAATTTTGATTTAGGGTTCATGATGTATTGAAATTGGGGGTTTTCTTTATATTGAATTAATTTTGATTTAGGGTTCATGATGTATTGAAATTGGGGGTTTTCTTTATATTGAATTAATTTTGATTTAGGGTTCATGATGTATTGAAATTGGGGGTTTTCTTTATATTGAATTAATTTTGATTTAGGGTTCATGATGTATTGAAATTGGGGGTTTTCTTTATATTGAATTAATTTTGATTTAGGGTTCATGATGTATTGAAATTGGGGGTTTTCTTTATATTGAATTAATTTTGATTTAGGGTTCATGATGTATTGAAATTGGGGGTTTTCTTTATATTGAATTAATTTTGATTTAGGGTTCATGATGTATTGAAATTGGGGGTTTTCTTTATATTGAATTAATTTTGATTTAGGGTTCATGATGTATTGAAATTGGGGGTTTTCTTTATATTGAATTAATTTTGATTTAGGGTTCATGATGTATTGAAATTGGGGGTTTTCTTTATATTGAATTAATTTTGATTTAGGGTTCATGATGTATTGAAATTGGGGGTTTTCTTTATATTGAATTAATTTTGATTTAGGGTTCATGATGTATTGAAATTGGGGGTTTTCTTTATATTGAATTAATTTTGATTTAGGGTTCATGATGTATTGAAATTGGGGGTTTTCTTTATATTGAATTAATTTTGATTTAGGGTTCATGATGTATTGAAATTGGGGGTTTTCTTTATATTGAATTAATTTTGATTTAGGGTTCATGATGTATTGAAATTGGGGGTTTTCTTTATATTGAATTAATTTTGATTTAGGGTTCATGATGTATTGAAATTGGGGGTTTTCTTTATATTGAATTAATTTTGATTTAGGGTTCATGATGTATTGAAATTGGGGGTTTTCTTTATATTGAATTAATTTTGATTTAGGGTTCATGATGTATTGAAATTGGGGGTTTTCTTTATATTGAATTAATTTTGATTTAGGGTTCATGATGTATTGAAATTGGGGGTTTTCTTTATATTGAATTAATTTTGATTTAGGGTTCATGATGTATTGAAATTGGGGGTTTTCTTTATATTGAATTAATTTTGATTTAGGGTTCATGATGTATTGAAATTGGGGGTTTTCTTTATATTGAATTAATTTTGATTTAGGGTTCATGATGTATTGAAATTGGGGGTTTTCTTTATATTGAATTAATTTTGATTTAGGGTTCATGATGTATTGAAATTGGGGGTTTTCTTTATATTGAATTAATTTTGATTTAGGGTTCATGATGTATTGAAATTGGGGGTTTTCTTTATATTGAATTAATTTTGATTTAGGGTTCATGATGTATTGAAATTGGGGGTTTTCTTTATATTGAATTAATTTTGATTTAGGGTTCATGATGTATTGAAATTGGGGGTTTTCTTTATATTGAATTAATTTTGATTTAGGGTTCATGATGTATTGAAATTGGGGGTTTTCTTTATATTGAATTAATTTTGATTTAGGGTTCATGATGTATTGAAATTGGGGGTTTTCTTTATATTGAATTAATTTTGATTTAGGGTTCATGATGTATTGAAATTGGGGGTTTTCTTTATATTGAATTAATTTTGATTTAGGGTTCATGATGTATTGAAATTGGGGGTTTTCTTTATATTGAATTAATTTTGATTTAGGGTTCATGATGTATTGAAATTGGGGGTTTTCTTTATATTGAATTAATTTTGATTTAGGGTTCATGATGTATTGAAATTGGGGGTTTTCTTTATATTGAATTAATTTTGATTTAGGGTTCATGATGTATTGAAATTGGGGGTTTTCTTTATATTGAATTAATTTTGATTTAGGGTTCATGATGTATTGAAATTGGGGGTTTTCTTTATATTGAATTAATTTTGATTTAGGGTTCATGATGTATTGAAATTGGGGGTTTTCTTTATATTGAATTAATTTTGATTTAGGGTTCATGATGTATTGAAATTGGGGGTTTTCTTTATATTGAATTAATTTTGATTTAGGGTTCATGATGTATTGAAATTGGGGGTTTTTGAATTGAATTAAGATTCTAAATTATAATACAAGATAGGGTTCTTGTAATTTAATCAAATTAGGGTTTTAATTGGGCTGCATGATAGACTTTGATGAATGAAAGTAAGAACAAAAACTGGACAGATTCTGTCCCTGAATTTGAAACGAGTTAAACACCCCCATGTCAGAGTTTTCACTTGTTGAGTCCTAAAAAGAAAATGTAGCTTATTGTGTTAAGCAAATTTTGCCACTGGAATGGGTTAAAAAGACGAAGTAGAACTCTAGTTATGAATTTTTGAATTCAGGGTCGTCATGCTGATCTTTCAGCAAAAATAATTCTGTGTCAGTTTATAAAACGAGTAAAACTCACGTATATGAGTCGAATCTTGTGTTGGTCACTGAAGATAAAATGTGCTAAAATGTGTTAAGAAGAAGTGGCCACTGGAATGAGGTCAAAATATGTTGTAGAACTCAAGTTATGGTTATTTGAAGTTGGTAACGTCAAATCTGTTTTGTCAGTAAGAACAGCAACTGTTTGTGTTTTTAAAATGACCAGAATTCGCTCTTGAGGGATATTTAACATGTTGATCACTAAAGATAAAATGTACCTAAGTGTGTTAAGTAAATTTTGCCACTGGAATGAGGTCAAAATATTGTGTAGAACTCAAGTTATGGTCATTTGAAGTCAGTAAGGTCAAAGCTGTTTAACAGCAGCAGTGTTGGTTTTTAAAACGACCAGAAGTCACCTTTGAAGGACAATTCACATATTGGTCACTAAAGATAAAATGTAGGTATATGTGTCATGTAAATTTGGCCACTGGAATCATGTTAAAAGAGTAAGTAGAACTTGAGTTATGCTTGTTTGAAGTCTGCTAGGTCAAATATGAAAATGACGATTTTGATATGAAAGTAACTCTTGGCCAATTGAAAATGATATAAGAAGTACATGTTATGTGAACCAACCCAAGATTATTATAAGATTGTAAAAGTTGGGTTGGGCATTGAAATGCTAGTAAAGGTAGTAGTGTATGGCTTGTTAGCCTTGTGTTTGAGATAATTGAGCTTGATGACCTTATATGTGTGAATTGTGAATTATTGCTAGGTGAAATGCAATATGATTGTTTGATGGTCATCATGATTTTGGTTGTCGCGAAGGAGGTGAGTACTCTTGCATACCTTTATGTATACGTTGGGTCAATTACCATGAGACGTGGATATTCCGAGCATGGTAATTGATTTGGCGTTGAGCCCATGTGGGGCATAGTATTGTTGAGGCCTAAGAACCTCCGGGGCCTAAGAACCCCGATAGTTGTTTTGAGAAGAGGCCTAAGAACCTCCGGGGCCTAAGAACCCCGATAGTCTCATTGGTTAGCTTATATGGATCCATATATGTTTGTTTAGCGTGCAAGGTGAGTATTATAGATATGACACGACGGTGTCATAGTCTATATGCAACAGTCCTTGTGCATTGCCCTCCTTCGTATGTATAAACGTATGCAAGATTATTCACTAAGCTTTGGCTTATTCTTTTAGTTGTTTACCTTTTTATAGGTTGTCCCGGATGCGGAAGAAAGTTAAGTAATGTAAAGATTGAAGTTAAAGATGCTTAATGGATATGGGTTGCTTTAGCTGAATGCGGATAATGGTATTGGTAATAGGACCCATAGTGACCCCTTTGAACTATCGGCTCTTTGTACTCTTGTTTTGTCTTTTTTGGAAAATTATTATCGAGTTTTTGGGTATTTTAAATGGGTCGTTTAGTAGTTGTAATGTATTGATTTTGTTTAAATGTGTTTTGGAGAAATTCATAATCCGTAACAGGTTTGGATGATGATTTTACGAATGGGTCATGCCGAAATTTCCAATTTTGAATGCCGTCTTTTGTAATGTGTCAACTTGGGTAAAATGACCCGTTTCGTTGTAAATGTTACACTTGATCAAAATGAAAGCTTTCGAAATTTTAAATCATGTGTCTTTAACTCATTTTGAAGTTTGGTAGAAGATTGTGCAAGATCGAAGTTTGGGATATGATTTTTAAAAGTTTTAGACCTGCAGGAAAACTGCAGGCTGAGATCCGAGATATCCCACTGCGGCGCAGTGGGAGTGTTTCTACCCCACTGCGGCGCAGTGGGGGAGTTTGGTCGTCTGTTTCAGTAACTTCCCACTGCGGCGCAGTGGGAGGTGTACACCTCCACTGCGGCGCAGTGGGGGCTTATAAAAAAAAAAAAATCTCTTATTTTCTTAAATTGAGTTTGGGTTCTTTCAAAACTACAATAATTATAAGTTTGCGACTCGTGACTCGGTCCAAGTTCACACAACGACTCGTAAGAGTCTGGACAAAAACGAGTCACCTAACGAGTCGACTCGTTTTTGATGTAAATCGACTCGACTCGTAAGAGTCGGCTCATGACTTGTAAGAGTTTAACAACTATAGATAAGTTTAATATATGGATCAATTGTACGATTAGAAAATAAATAATAATAATAATAATAATAATAATATGTAAAATAGAAATAATAATAACTTGATAACTATATGGTAACAATAAATTAGAAACTTTAATTTTTATAAACTAAAAGTGACACCACATTAATATGACACGTGTCGATCAAATAATACTTCAATCATGTTTTAGTATATTGGTAGATTATATAATGTATATAAAGGGTAGTATTTAATTAAGATACTCGGCTAGGACTCAAACTTGTATTAAACTTAGAAAATTAATAAAATAATAATAATAATAATAATAATAATATAAAATAGAAATAATAATAATAATAATAATAATAATAATAATAATAATATAAAATAGAAATAATAATAATAATAATAATATAATAGAAATAAAATAATATTAAAATAGAAATAATAATAATAATAATAATAATAATAATAATAATATATAAAATAGAAATAATAATAATAAATAATAATAATAATAATAATAATAATATGTAAAATAGAAATAATAATAATATGAATTGGTAAAATAATAATATATGGATTAAATTGTACGATTAGAAATAATAATAATAATAATAATAATAATATAAAATAGAAATAATAATAATAATAATAATAATAATAATAATAATAATAATAATAATAATATAAAATAGAAATAATAATAATAATAATAATAATAATAATAATATAATAGAAATAATAATAATATAAAACTAGAAATAATAATAATAATAATAATAATAATAATAATAATATAAAATAGAAATAATAATAATAATAATAATAATAATAATAATAATAATAATATAAAATAGAAATAATAATAATAATAATTTAAAATGAATAATAATAATAATAATATAAAATAGAAATAATAATAATAATAATAATAATAATAATAATAATAATAATAATAATAATAATAATAATAATAATAATAATAATAATAATAATAATAATAATAATAATAATAATAATATAAAATAGAAATAATAATAATAATAATAATAATAATAATAATAATAATAATATAAAATAGAAATAATAATAATAATAATAATAATAATATAAAATAGAAATAATAATAATAATAATAATAATAATAATAATATAAAATAGAAATAATAATAATAATAATAATAATAATAATAATAATAATAATAATATAAAATAAATAATAATAATAAAAATAAAATAATAATAATAATAATAATATGTAAAATAGAAATAATAATAATATAAATAAATTAATAATAATATAAAATAGAAATAATAATAATAATATAAAATAGAAATAATAATAATAATAATAATAATAATAATAATAATAATAATAATAATAATAATAATAATAATAATAATAATAATATAAAATAGAAATAATAATAATAATAATAATATAATAAATAAAATAGAAATAATAATAATAATATGAAAATAGAAATAATAATAATAAAAATGAAATAATAATAATAATAATAATAATAATAATAATAATATAAAATAGAAATAATAATAATATGAATTGGTAAAATAATAATATATGGATTAAAATAGAAATAATAATAATAATAATAATAATAATATAAAATAGAAATAATAATAATAATAATAATAATAATAATAATAATAATAATAATAATAATAATAATAATAATAATAATAATATAAAATAAAATAATAATAATAATAATAATAATAATATAAAATAGAAATAATAATAATAATAATAATATGTAAAATGAAATAATAATAATAAAATAGAAATAATAATAATAATAATAATATGTAAAATAGAAATAATAATAATATAAATAGAAATAATAATAATAATATAAAATAGAAGAAACAATAATAAAATAATACTAATAGATAATATGTATAGATCAAGTATGTAGCATTGAGACACGATGTATTTTTCAAGGTATTTGATTTATTGATATATAAACAAATACAAAGGTTGTTGCGGAACAAAGATAAACACCCAAGTGTAAATATCTAAACAACCTAGAAATACAAGTGATCTAATAACTTGGAAATATTCGTAAGGATTACTTAGAGTATATCTCACAAGTTGCAATGCAAAGGTTTCAAGCTATTTGCAAGTTATGAGAAGACTTATATTTATAGACCAAGTCCATGATGACGTGAACCAGATCGTACGAATATGGTTGGGAGCATTTAAGGAATTAAAGCTAATTCCTTACATGCGTACTTTTAAGGTTTAAGTATGTAAGTCAACTGATGTGACTTAACATACCATATTCCCAATCTTTACTTTACCTTGTACCTTTATTAATAGTTAAATCTATTAACTGGGTAAAGAAATGTAAAGTAAAAAGTCTTCCTCGTAATCAGTGTAAAAGTGTGTAAATACTTTTACACTGAGATGCTTCAGTCTTCGATCAGGTAGAATCAGTTTCTGAGTTCCACATCTGAGCTGATTCTCTTTCTTCAGACTTCAGTCTTTGACTTCATTCTGAACGGTATTCTGATACGTTGATCTGAACTGAAGTGAAGCTTCAGTGAACTAATTCTGAGCGACCTCAGAATTCTATACAAGTATTCTTCACTGAGCTTCAGCTATTTCTGAACAAATTATACTTGGTCGATTTTCGACCTAACAAATTCCCCCTATTTGTTCTGAAATAGTGCATGCATCTCAGACTTCTATCTATACATGTTTGTAAGTCTGAAATGCAAGTTTTAGTTTAAGTTGTAAAAATTTTCTAAGTACATCTTATAGATCATTGATGTCTCAGAATTTTACTTGTGGTTTTTCTAACTTAAACCTATCATCTACTTATAAGCTACAAAATGTAACATATATATACAAACTGAAGTGTTTGTTACATTTGAAAATATTTGTACAAGTACATGATAAACTGAAAAAGGAACTACTTCTTGGCAGGCCTTGAACCAGAAGGTGCTTCAGTAGGTTTCCTCTTCAGCGGAGAATGATCCTTCTTTCCAAATAATCTGCCTTCAATCTCTACTTTGGCCTGCATCTTTTGTTGTATTCTAGATAACCATGCACCAATCAAAGCAGATTTCGGCTTCCCCCTCAGTATTTGGATCATCTCCCTATGCTCAGAAATCCCAAACTCGTGTACTGAAACCTGATTATACTCTTCAGCTGCTCTACCTTCTCTTTTTACAATTAGATCAAAAAGCTTCAATCCATCAGCTTTTGTTACCTCCATATCAACTATTTTAGCTGGATGAGATCGATGCTTCAGATAATGCTCATATTGATCCTTCTCATGCTTTCTTTGGAGCTCAACAGCATCATCAGACATTGGTTTGAAGGTGGAGAGATCAGCATCACGAATATGTTTTCTTGATGATCTTGGTTTAGTCACTTTGGGCTTTGTGGGTGGTCTTGACAGTTCTTTTTCAACCTTCAGAACTCCAGCCAGAATTTCCTTCTTTTTAATTGCCATCTCTTTTTCTCTGTTTTTTACCAAGTCCTCAATGGACATCTTGAAAGTGAGATGGTCCAGCTTTTGTTCTAAGGGAGAATAATTCATCCCATATTCATATTCGAGCATATCAACAACAGCCTTCTGCACTCTTGGATCATTTTTAATTTTCAGATATCTTTCAAGTGAGAGACCAAGAGCTGCAGCATCAATATGATCAAGGGTTCCCATTTTCTGATGTTGAACCCTTTCTCTTTCCTTGTTTTCACCCCACATAATGAATTGATTAGAAACTTGCTTCTGCAAAGCTTCTAATTTCTTGCTATCAGCATTAGGATCATGAAGTGGAAAACCGTGTTCATCAACATTTTCACCAACTACCAAACCAGAACCCTTTGAATCTTTCCTTGAAGGTTCATCCACCACTGGGCCTTGCCCTTATCTTTCTTGGTTGGTTCAGAGGCTTGCTCTTCAGATCTCTGAACCTGTTCCCCCTGAACTGAGGCACTACCAGATGGTACCTCAGCTTGCTTCTTGGTTGCTTCTATCAATTTCTGAGTACTTGAAAGCAGACCAATAGGCACATTTCCTCCTTTGGGGACCTCAGAAGGCATTTTTGCATATACATCAATAGCAGACTGAATAGCCTTCAGAGGTTCCCAACTCTGCTGCAGAAGGCAATCAGAAATGCCTTTTGCCATGGTAGAGAACTGAGCCCTTAACCTGAATGATGAGTTAAGATTCAGATTCTCTTTATCAGTAAGCTCTTTCAGCAATTTCCTATCTTCTTCAGAGAATGAAGGAGGAGGAGGAGCAGCAACAACATTTTCCTTCTTAAGTAGGGCCAGAATTTCATCTAACTGCTTGGACTGGCCTTTAACAACTTCTTCGAGAGTAGATACAGATTTCTGAACTTCTTCAACAACTTTGTCTACCTTCTCGGAAGTGTCTTGAGTGAGTTCTAAGACCATCCTTCTGACCCCTTCTTCAACCTTTTCAGCCACAGAAGCTGAAATCTGATCAACAAGAGTCTGAGAAATCTCAGACTTTAGCTTCTCAATCACATTACTACCAACAGCAGACCCAAGTTCTTTCTCATTGACACTTGGCCTTTTTACCAACTCATTCACCTCCTTCCCGACTGCCAAAACTTCTTGTTTTATCAATTCAATACCAGATGTCAAGTTCACAACAACTGAAGCTTGCACATCTCTTTTGGCCAGTCTGAAGGCTTCCCTGATAGCTATACTTATCTTATTACATGAATGTACCAGCTCATTTAGCTTCCCACCTACCAGTCCCTCATTTCCAACAAACTTGGTAAACTCAGTTCCAAGAAACATCTGAGCACCCTTCATTTCAGCAATGGAACTGGTATTGGCAATTAGAGATTTAGTTAAGTCCTCCACCTTGATAAGTAGGCTTTGGACTTCGGCATTTTGTTTCTCTAACTGTGCTTTTACACTCAAAGGAGGGGGTGGTTGTGCAGAAACAGAAGCCACAAAGGGAATTCTACCAAGCCCATCCAATGCCTTTTCCAACTGCATTTCAGTTGGACTCTCAGATTCAGTAGCAGAGTCCAACTCTTTCTCAATTTCAATATCATAATTGATGGGCCTTGGCACTTGGTGAATTTGTGGGTGTAAGTGTTGGAGTTGTGGTTGAAAACGTGGTGATGTAACATAGGCAGGTGTAGAGCCGGGTGGAAAATATGGATGTTGATGTGAAGTTTCTGGTTGGCGATATGGTTGTTCAACATTTTGGATTTCTGGGGGAGGTTGAACGTTTGTGAGGCTGAAGGTTGGCTCAGAATCAGAAGACTGATTCTCCTCCAGTAAACCCTCATCAAACTCAAAGTCAGCAAAGGAATCAAGATTCCCTTGAGGTGGCTCATCGTCATCCCAGAGGTCAGTCGTAACTGCAGTCTGATCAGATATGCCCTGGTTCAGATCACTGGTACCTGAACCAGCTTCTGGTTCAACAACTGCTGCTGCAGATGCATCGTCACCAGATTTAAGGGTTGGCTTAGCCGTAGCTTCATCGCCAGAGACAGTAGACACGGGGATTGCCTTAATGATTCTCGTACCGTCATCAAAAATCACTTCATCGGCCGTAGAGTCTGGAATCTCAGTCTCAGGTGGTGTCACACCAGAGACTTCATCAATTTGTGCTGCAGAAGAGTGTAAGATTTGTGAATTTTCAGGGGGTGCGCGTGCAGACACGGACTCTATTGTGTGCTGGGCGGACGCACTAATATTTTCTTCACCATCTCCTCCTAAAGAAGTTTTGGAGATGGCTGCTTGTGGATTTCCCTTTAGACTCGATTCCTCTGGTTCTTGTTGGGAAGATCCAGATGGGTTTGCTTCGGTACTACTGTCCTTGGGCTGTGAGGACTGCTTATATTTACATCATTTTAATAAGCCCTTTGGAGATCCTGAGGGATCTTTTGGGAGATCCTCAGGTTGGTCAGTGGATGAGGGAGGTGGTGGTTGGGTAGAAGAAGTTGTTGGGGTTTTAAACAACTTCAACATTTGACCACCAGGTGCACCAATGGGTCTCGCATTCTTTTGCGACCCGCTCGGTGACCTTTCTGAGCCAGCCGGTCGTGCTATTTCAGTTTTATTCATTACCTGAAGCATTGCAGCAGAGAGTTCTGGTTCTGGATCTGAAGTAGAAAGCTTTGATAGATCCCTGCAGAACTCCGTCGCTGAAGATTCAAGCCCCTCAAAATGATACGCATCTCCAACCATATTTATGAAGCAAACGCTCAGAAATCTAGGGAATGAGATATGTGGACTTCTTTTCCCTTTCAATTTTGCTACCAGCTGAGAGAAAAGTATCTTAGCAAAGTCCACCTCAATCCCATGCCACAAGTAATACCCAATTTCTACTTGTGTCAAGGAAATCTGGTCCAAGCCACCATAATTTCCTCCAAGGCACTCGACAATCTGAGTCCAAAAATATCTCCAACAATTACCAAATCCAGACAGAAAGATGTGTCCAGATGTCTTCAGATTGCCGTCTGCATCGACCATGTCATTATGACCAGTGGCCTGCAGTACTTCCCTGAAATTAACTCCTTTAAGCCTTTTTGCATAGGCTGAAGAAGAGGGAAGGTAGTTCAAATGAAGGGCCTCCCGAAACCCGTCAAGTGAAAGGATATACTGCTTTGTGCCTTCTTGTAAAGAAAAAGCAATGGACTTTTCATCCTTGCTAAGTATAGCAGTATACCAGAATTCAAGTAAGTATCGATGATACATTACCTGAGGATCAGCAGTCAAGGCGTAATGGAGAGGGGATTGTTCAAGGAATTTATTTATCCTCCCCATTAGAGTTTTGCCTTTGGCATTCAGTGCGGCCATGAAATTATTCATATTAAACCTAAGGGTCGATGCATCGAACCCTTTTGGCCATTGTGCACTGGCCTTGACTACCTTAGATGGTTTATATTCGAAGGCTATTAAAGATTTGACTACTTTAGCCATTATATCTACAAGGGAAAACTGAAAGTGAAAGATGAATTTAGGGTTTTGGAGTTATGAAGGAATGAGAAGAATAGAGAGAGAATGATGATTGGGAGTAAATGTAAGGAGAAGTAAATGAAGGAATTGTTTTT
>CM067173.1:119330787-119350587 GCA_034093135.1 Erigeron breviscapus
GAGGAATCAGGATCATCCCGTCTAGAAGCAACCGAGGCCGGTCGGCAAGATTCTAAAGCTAACAAACGTAACTCAAAAGCTGCAAGCTTTGCATCATAATCAGCTTTCTGTTTTTGAACTTGTTCTTGTAAATTCTTAACTTGTCGTTCATGAGCAAGTTCTCTTTCTCGCAACTCTAAAGCATTCAACACCCCCCTTTCAGTCATTGACAACAAATCACCCTCAGACCTTAGAATGCCAAGTAATAATTCACATGCAGCATCTTTGGATTGTTGATTTGTTGTGGTTGATGGTATTTGATTTGGTGTTGGTGTTCTTTGTGTTTGTGTTGGAGATGGAGTAACCAACCCGGAGGTTGTTTGCACACTTGTGTGTGACCTAAATTCAGCGAAGCTGATTCAGGATTTCCTGCAGATCCTCGGGTTAAACCTTCACCAGCAGTTTCAGATTCATTGGCTTTGCAACCAGAATCAGGTTGTGTCCTAGACTGTGATAAATCACTGTCCGGGACTTGTTGTTGGGTAATACCTCTAACAACACCGGGGTCACTGAGAATGCCCGTTAATACAGTCTCAGGTTGATCCTGAGGAACAACAGTGTCACTACGGCGTTCATATTGTCCCCTAGTCTCGGTCTGATGACTGTTACCTGCGGCTAAAGCTGGCGTGATGTTAGCTAAGGCAGGATTTCCAAGCTGTCCTTGAGGGTCACACAAAGTGGGTCCCCCTCCGCTTGTTCCAGCATCAGTACTCAACTGAGCTTGTGAATCCGTGTACCTAGGAGATCTAGACTTATGTGCACGAAATGAAGGCGAGAGGTGGGGCTGATCCTCTCTTATTTCAACACTCTCATCCTCCAAATGAGGAGAGTGTGGTGAACGTGGCTGTTCCCCGTGCTTTTGTGAGACTAACTCCTGTTGTGAGGAGTCAGAATGGTAGGAGAGTTGGTGCAAGCGAGAATGGGCAGTTCCCGACTTCTATCCTAGGGTAAACAACCCGGCTAGACTCATTGGTTTGAACTATCGGAGGGCCATCGTTTTCTTTTTGCCCTTGTCTAACCCGGACCTCTCATCCTCTCTTACATTTTCAACTCCTCCCTCATTCCCGCCTTGTTCCTCCTGCACAACATCATCTCCAGTGCTAACATTCTCAGAATCCAACTCTGAAATCACATTATCAACAATACGAGTTGCTTGCTCAACATCTAATTCAGCAGAGGCATCAACTGGTTCATTCAAATCTGCTGAACTTGATTCAATTCTGTGTTTTGCAGATTTAGAGGACTTACGTTTCTTTTTGGATTTCCTCTTAGATACCTTTGGTTGACCTGATGGTGGCTTTCGTGCTGACATTTTAATGCGTCTACCAGGTATTGGACGTGGTTCATTGGGTAAAGCAGAAGCAAGTGGTGTAGGATTAAGAACTGGTGTTGATTGAGGTGGTGTAAGAGTTGGTGGATTTGGAGAAACAACGGATGGAATCGGTGTTGAAGGTGAAGATTGAGAAAATTGAACGGCAGGTGGAGATTGTGTTGATCGAATGATTGGTGTAGATTGTGAAGAAATATTTGGTGTAGATTGAGAAGTAGGTGAAGTAGCAAATTCAGGAGTAACAGCCTCTTGTTCAAAAACAACTCTTTTTGATTTTCTTCGTCTTGAAATCATGTTAGGTCCAGATTTACTGGACTCGCTCCAGACTCGACTACTGGAGCCTTACTGAAGATCTGTCCAGAAACGTGTTCTACTGGACCTACTCCAGACTGAATCTAGAGTCCCTCTGAAGATTTGTCCAGAAATAATGGAAGACCAGTGAGCAAATACTTGTATAGGAAATCTGGAGTATTCTCCAGATTAGCTCACTGGACTTCACCCCAGTCCAGATCAACTCTACTGAAGACATTCTCACTGAAGTCTGAAGAAAGAAGACTGACAAATGGCGGAGTCCACTGGAAAGTCTTACCAGATCTGTACACTGGAGGATTGTCAGTGTTTTAGACCTTACAAGTCTGAACACTGATATCGAGTAATTGACTTTTGCCTTTACACACTTTCCAAAGGACATTCCACTTGTTCTTTACCAAAGTTTATACGTGTGTAAAGGTGGTTGGTTAAAAGAATAAAGTCATATTGATGTGACTTTATCCTTGTACCATTAACCAATGCATTTAACGTTCTTGTCGGTTCATTAAATGCATGCAACCATATTTGTACGGCACAAAATTCACTGGTGAATTTTGTTGCCTATAAATACAAAGTCATTTCTTTGAGAAAAAACTTTTAAGCATACATTTTGCATTAGAGTGAATTTGTTTAAATACCTCGATCTTAAACAGGGATACTTCAAAACTTTAAGTATCTCGATCCAAAAGAGTTATTTGACAAATATAGATCATTTGTAATTCATAGGTTGTTAGGATACATACTTATTTGTATTATCTTGATTCCGCACAACCTTGTATTTTATTTAACATCATAAATTAAAATACACCTTGAAAAATACATAATGTTCCACTTTACTTGTTTATTGCTTAAAGTCTTGTATTACTTTATTTATATACTTGCATTTATATTTAAGTAATACTAGTCCATTCTAGTGATTATTAGACTTGTTGTATTTTACACTTTTAGGTTAACCATCGTATTTCAGGGACTCACAACTAACCCCTCTTTTTCTTTTAGAAATCCTAGGACCCTCACTTGGCGACCTATGCACAGCTTGGGTAGGAATCTGTCGGCTTTCAGATCCCATTGATGTGGCTAACCACTCTCTATATGTCCTAAGGTGGGGACTCTGAGCAGGAGCCAAATTCAGTAGAAACGGTGGAATAGGAAAAGGTCTAACAAGTTCACTTCCTGTTCCTCTCATGTTGGATTTATACATAGCAATAACACATTTGAAACTATCTTCCAACTTTGGAATTCTTCAGAATTATCAAGAACATCTTCAATAATCAGAGTGAAGAATCTGATAAATGGAATGTATTTCCTTTCTTGCACATCTTTTCCCTTCACCACTTGTATCATTTTATCCCAAATAATCTTTGCAAAGTCACACTGAACATTATGAGTGACTGCATAGTATATCGAAAGAGAATGCTTTGTCATAGCATCAATGCCTTTTTGAGATGGCATCAAACAGGTGCAAAGAACATTATACATTGTATGCCAGAGAGTAGCCACATTCATTCTTTTGAAGTCTCTCATGGTTGGCAACTCTCCTTCATATCCCAATGCATGAACTCCAGCTAACATATCTTCGACAGATGGCAGTTCTTCATATTCTTCATGTTCAGGAAAGCCAATTATTGTTCTGAACTCATCCAATGTGAATTTGCAGTTAAATACATGATCATCTGACTGTAGAGAGAATTGAAAGTAGTCTGCAGTCTTATATCTGTTACTGCCTTTCACATACTCAATGGATTCCCATAAATCAAATATGTACTTCTCGGGAACAATAGCACCACCAGTTAAAGCAATTCAATGGATGATGGCTCAGAATCTCAGTAGATTGGAAATTTGGAGGAAAATGGAATATGAATTGCTTGATTAGCTTGCATTTTCATTGTAGCACCTTCTTGAACTTCATTAGTATTTAGGAGTTCGAGCATCATGGGGCATACGACATGATTACCCAACTCAAGGAAATGTTCCAACAAAAGGCAAGGGCTGAACGCTTCGAAACGGTTCGAGCGCTCCATGCATGTCGCATGGATGATTCACAACCCGTATCAACATATGTTCTTAAAATGAAAAGCTACATTGATCGCCTCGAAAGGCTAATTGTCCCGTCTCAAATGAGTTAGCTACGGATATGATCCTTAACTCATTATCTAAGAGATTTGAAACTTTCGTGTTAAATTATAACATGAACGGATGGGACAAGACGTTTCCGAGCTTCATGGGATGCTCAAAACGGCCGAGGCTAGTATGGGAGGAAAAGTTCAACCCGTTCTCATGATCAATGAAGGCGGAAAGAAAAGGGCTTACTCCGGACCCAAGGCAAATGTTGCTAAGGGAAAGGGTAACAACAAAGGGAATTTTAAAGGCAAAGGAAAGGGAAAATGGATACCCAAAAAGCGAAGAAGCAAAAGGTTGCTGTCAATGACCCATGCTTTGAGTGTGGGGAGGTAGGACATTGGAAACGTAATTGTCCAACCTATCTCAAAGAGTTAAAAGCTAAGAGGGTTGCAGGGCAAACCTCAGGTACAATATTTATGATATATATTGAGCTTAATACTGTTTTTTTTTACATATGGGTATTGGATACCGGATGTGGAACTCATATTTGTAATATGTTACAGGGGTTCATAAGAAAGAAGCACATCAAGAAGGGAGACATTAGTCTCTTTATGGGCAATGGTGCATTGGTGCATGTTGAAGCCCAAGGAGACTATCTTTGAAACTTCCAAATGGTTTGGAAATTGTATTGAACAATGTTTTGTATGCACCTAGTTTGACTAGGAGTATTATTTCTGTTTCCCGTTTAAGACATGTTGGATATGATTTTAATTTTGTTAACAATGATATCCATGTTTCTATGAATGATGTATTTTATTTTAAAGCTATGCCTTTAAATGGTATTTATGAATTAGTTCATGAAAACCAACATATGATAACTCAATGTACCAAGCTACACCAAGAAACTTAAATTAGATTTAAGTGAAACCTATATTTGGCATTGTCGTCTTGGCCATATAAATAAGAATCGCATACTCACACTTCAAAAGAATGGTCTTTTGAAAACAAAATCAAATGATTCATTTAATGTATGTGAATCTTGTTTACAAGGCAAGATGACTAAAGCACCTTTCAAAGGCACTAATGAAAGGGCAAAAGATTTATTAGGGATCATACATTCGGATGTATGTGGTCCTTTTAAGCCAATGACTAGGAATGGTGAAAGATACTTATTACATTCACCGATGACTATAGTCGTTACGGTTATGTATACTTATTAAAACATAAGAGTGAAGCTTTTGAAATGTTCAAAATTTTCAAGAATGAAGTAGAAACCAACTCAGTAAGACAATAAAAATTCTTCGTTCTGATAGAGGAGGTGAATACCTAAGTGATGCTTTTCAAGATCATCTTAGAAGTTGTGGGATTGTCTCACAACTAACTCCACCTGGAACACCACAAAATAATGGTGTGTCTGAAAGGAGGAATCGAACTCTATTAGATATGGTTCGTTCCATGATGAGCAGAAGCTCACTACCTCTATCATTTTGGGGATATGCCATAATCTCTGCTGCCCGAATTTTAAATATGGCTCCCACCAAGAAAGTGGAGAAAACCCCTTTTGAAATATGGCATGGAAGAGTTCCATCTTTGTCATATTTAAAGGTATGGGGTTGTGAGGCTTATGTAAGACATGATGCCTCAAACAAATTAGAGCCCCGATCCACTAAGTGTATCTTTGTAGGATATCCCAAAGATGATTTGGGATATTATTTCTACAATCCTAATGAGCAAATGTATTTGTTGCTCGAAAGGCTGAGTTCTTGGAAACTAAATTCCTTATGGAAGGAAATAGTTCCAGAACAGTGGAACTTGAAGAAGATCAAGAACCACTGACAGATACACACTTGGGTGACACTAGCATTCAACAAAAGGATGTTGAAGATGATCAAAGGGTTGATCAAGACACACAAAACGTTCGTAGATCTGGTAGAGCTACTTATCCACCTGAGAGATATGGATTTCTCGTGGATGAATGCTACATGGCAGTTTCTGATGAACCTACCACCTACCATGATGCTATGTCCAAATCAGATTCGGACAAATGGCTAGAGGGCATGAACGCTGAGATGCAATCCATGTATGACAACCAAGTTTGGGAATTGGTTGTTGAACCTCCTAATTCCAAAGTAGTTGGAAGTAAGTGGGTGTTCAAATTGAAACACGATATGCATGGAAACTTGAGTACTTATAAAGCTAGACTTGTAGCAAAAGGTTTCACTCAAACTCGAGGGGTCGATTATGATGAAACCTTTTCGCCTGTGGCAATGCTAAAGTCTATTAGGATATTATTTGCCATAGCCGCACATTATGACTATGAGATATGGCAAATGGATGTCAAAACCGCTTTTCTAAATGGATATCTTGAGGAAGATGTCTATATGGATCAGCCTGAAGGTTTTGTCGATCCAAAACATCCTAATAAAGTATGCAAGTTAAAGAAATCAATCTATGGATTGAAACAAGCATCAAGAAGCTGGAATCGTCGTTTTGATGAAGAAGTCAAGAAATTTGGCTTCATCAAAAATGCCGATGAAGCTTGTGTGTATAAGAAGGCTAGTGGGAGCATCATTACTTTTCTAGTATTATATGTCGATGACATTCTACTATTTGGAAATGACATTCCAACCTTGGAAGGTGTAAAAGCCTGGCTTGGAAGTTGCTTTTCCATTAAGGATCTTGGTGAAGCCGCCTATATTTTGGGAATAAGGATCTATAGGGATAGATTAAGGCGCTTAATAGGTTTGAATCAAAGTGCATACATAGACAAGATCTTGAAAAGGTTCAAGATGGAAAACTCCAAAAAGGGTTTGGTGCCTATTCAAAGAGGAACTATATTGAGTACTTCTCAATCTCCCAGCTCAAAAGTTGAGCAAGAGAGAATGGGTGGAATCCCATATGCATCTGCTATAGGATCCATCATGTATGCTATGATATGCACGAGACCGGACGTGTCATGCGCTTTAAGCATGACAAGTAGATACCAGCAAAATCCAGGAGATAGTCATTGGATGGCTGTCAAATATATATTGAAATATCTTAGAAACACTAAAGATATGTTCTTTAATATATGGATCTGGTGAGGAGGAACTCGTTGTAAAGGGTTACACGGATGCGAGTTTCCAAACTGATCGAGATGATTCTCGATCACAATCGGGGTATATCTTCATTCTAAATGGAGGAGCTGTTTCTTGGAAAAGCTCAAAGCAAGATGTGGTTGCATTGTCCACTACAGAATCGAAATACATCGCCGCTTCTCTAGCAGCACAAGAAGCTGCATGGTTGAAGAAATTCATTGCCGATCTAGGGGTTGTTCCTTCCATTCAAGGACCCCTAGAAATTCTTTGTGATAACGAGGGTGCGATTGCTCAAATCAAGGAACCTCGTGCACATCAAAAGACTAGGCACATTGAGCGGAGATTCAACTACATAAGGGATGAAGTTGAAAAGGGAAAGATATGTATTCACAAAGTTCACACCGATCAAAATGTTGCGGACCCACTCACGAAGCTCCTTGAAAGGCCTAAGCATGAGAGTCATACTTGTGCCATGGGACTTCGATATTCTAGTGATTGGATTTGATCTATTTTTAGTATTTGGATATCGGAACACTTGTAGTTATTAACACATTTATATGAATATTGGTATTTTGCATTTAAATTGTGTTATGTTCCATTTTTGCATGTTTAAATCCATGAATAAGTTAATTATTCTAAATGTCCGTAGTCGATCATATTTGTGGGAACAAATTTGAATGTAAGATTATTATGAACTTGGATTGGTAGATATTCAAAAGGTTTTGAATATAGAGCAAAGTGTTGCTACCAAGGTTCATAGATATTTGTGGGATACAAATATTGGACTGACCTGCGATCAAGCATTACTACATGGAATCTCTGTGATTGATCATAAGTAATCTTGAGTTAAAAGGCGAATATCATTGTATCCTCAGACCTGAGATACATATTGGGTCTTGATATTCACTGAATATTATACTTTGACTTAGTTCTTCGCTGTTCTGAAACATGGCAGTACATAAGACTAAGCTCAGGTATGATATAAGGTGATTGTGAGAGACGTATGTAGTCGAGATGGAATTTGTCTCTCTTATTCGTTGAGAGTAAGATGTCTAAGGCCTGCTACAAAGTTAAATCAATAGAGAATGATCACTCTGTGTCTCTAGGAATTAACATGACATCTGTGACAAAAGGATAAATGATCGATTCACCTAAATCATTTCAAGTAAGGGACTTGAAGAGGATGATGTTATTGAATGGCACTTCGTCATACGTATTAGGGGTAGCAAACCGTTGTTAGGCGGTATTTGCTGCTTGCGTCAATCTTCTATGAATCTTGTGCAAGTGGGAGATTGTTGGAATTCGTCTGCCCAAGACACATATTAAATTGACGTGGCTAGTACGTGATGATCCAAGTCGGGTCATACCCAATAACAAGCTAGACAAACACTTATGGTATTTATTTAAATGATTTGATCCTTAAATAAATATCAATACTTGAAACATTTAGAAAGTGGTTTTCTAAATAATTGCACTTGAGATATGTAAATAAATTATATGGATGATTTATTTTGAGAGAGATGTCAATATGTTTATTTGGCAAGAAGAGTTCCCACTGCGGCGCAGTGGGAGCGTGTCAAACCCACTGCGGCGCAGTGGGGTTTTTGCACCCGAAGGTCAGGGAGTTCCCACTGCGGCGCAGTGGGAGTGTATCAGACCCACTGCGGCGCAGTGGGTTAATGCCCATGTGATGGACTAAGGGGCCGGCCCCCCCCCTGCCCATGTGGTATACATGCATTTTGACACTTGTTGTCTTGCATGTTACACAATACACTTGTTCTTGTATAAACATGACAACACACCACATAGAGTGTATCACCAAGTCTTACATGCATTTTGTAAGACCACTTTCTCTCATAACTCTCTAACATACTCAACTAGCATTTTCTCTCTTTCTTTCTCCTCTCTTGATTTCGGCCAAAAGGGTAGAAAAGGGGAAGGCTTTTTCAAGTTTAATTCCTAGCACATTTGGGTGTTTGTTGATAGTTTGGGGTATACAAGCTTGAGGTTCTTCTAGGTTGAAGACTTGCCACTTCAAGATCATCATCTCCTTCATATCAACCTTCTCATTAGCTTGGAAGAAGGTAGTCTTCTAAAACACCCTATGGTTGTTGTTTTGTATGTATGCTATTCATATACATGGATCCTTATTGTTTGGGTTTTATTTTATAAGTTAAAATTTGGTTTTAACTACATATGTCAAATTGAAATGGTTCAATTTTCCGCTGCGTTTTAATATTATAAGGATAATATTACTTTGATAAAAACCCAAAAATCCCAACAGAGTGTCCATCAACCTCCAGATGCACTGAAATGAGTCATAATATTTTTTAAATACTTGGTCATTGTGCGTGCCACGTAAGCAAACTTTTTAAAGATATTTATCTTATAATCCTACGTGGCATGTAAATTTTTCAAGAAATGATGGTATTTTTACCTTGGGAAGACAAAAAGTGCAACTTGATAATGTTTGTGGGCTGTAAACTGTCACACATTTATGTGTGATGTGATGTAATTAATGCGGATCTCAGAACCCGATCAAAATTATATTTGATAATTTCAAATAAACCGTTTGAGTTCCACATTCCCTCTCCTATATATACCCACTTTCACTTTCAATTGCATTTACTTCGAACATATTTACTCCCAAATCTTTCAAATTCCTTCATTTATTTCTTCATTCAATTTCCAATCATAATCATCTCTCATATTTACTCCATTTCCATTCAATTCTTCATTAAATCTTCATCAAAACCCTAAATATTCAATTTCATCTTCATCTATTCATCATAAAATGGCACCAAGACAATCCAAATCGCTTAAAAATCTGCTCGCTGCTGAATATGCTCCAACTGAAAATGTTGATAAGGCACCCCATATCACTCTTGAGGCTAAGGCCATAAGGATAAACATGAATAACTGGATGGCCAGACTTTCACTTTCAGTGTTCATGATGCCCAATCTGTTATTGGGAGATTAAACACATTTTTTCTCTCATGTCCATTATATGGTGCCTTGACCTTAAATCCAGGAAGGATGTACCATGACTACCTTTGTGAATTCTGGTACACTGCACAATATGATGATACAACTTCATCAATTACTTATTCTCTGAAGGGGGTACCAGATCCTTGGGTTTCACTGCTAGTCTACTCAGGTCTGTTCTACAGTTAAATTATTTTGAACAGAATGAGTTGCCCATTGAACTTCCCTCTGGTATCAATACAAGGGAAGTGTGCAGACTGATGGGGCACACAGATATTGTGGATGAGCATGGCCAGCTATCCAGGAAGGGAACGGTCTACATGAGCAAACTGACAGACTCATGGAGATACTTCTTCACGCACATCGTTGAATGCTTGGGAGGCAGTTCTGGAGGGTTAGACCAGATAAATCAAACTCATCTCCAGATTGCCTACTGCCTCTGGTTTGGACTAAGAGTGGATTTCGCTCAGATCCTTTTTGATGATCTGGTAGAGCGTCTTAGGGTGAAAGGAAGAAAAGCTTTTGTTCCATATATACGCTTTCTTTCACTGATGTTTAAAAGAGCTCTTGGAGACCAGTACGATTTTGAAACTACTCACTTTTCTGTGAGTGAGTATATGAGGGATCTGACCAACCTAAGATCTCCACTGAATGAGGTAGATATTCCTCAGTCCATGCTCTCTTTTCAAAGAGAAGAAGTTGAAGTGGCTCCAGGTAGAGGTCAAGCTGGTGAAGGACCCTCTGGTGACCAAGATGTACAGATTATAGAAGCTGTACAACCATTAGACAAGTGGCTCCTGAAGGTCAAGGACCAGAAAATGTTGAACCTTCCAGACGACCTAGATCAAACAGGCGTCTGATGAGAGCTGGAGTTCAGGTGAATCCAGAAAGACATCCTGGTGATGTAATGAATTTGGATGGGTCTCCGATTTTTGAACCTGAAGAGAATGTTGAGCAAGAGAATGTACAAGTTATTGGGCAGGTGACTGATGAACAGATAGAAAATGTGGCTCAGATTATTGAGCAGGTTGTTGAGCAGGTCGAACAAGATGTTCAGACTGATGAACAAGTATCTGGTGAGCAAGAGGCTCAAATCGATTTGAATGTTGAAGCAAGTGAACAGGCTGGTGAACTGGTTGGTGCTCAGGCTGGTGAAACAAATGTTGGTGAAATGTTTTGGGATGAGGCTGATTCTCCCATGTCAGAAGATCAAAATTTTGATGTTAATATGAACTTTCTGGGTGAGGATGTTGTACAAATTGAAAGTCTACCAGAAATGCCACCACCTCCACCAGAAACAAATATTCCTCCACCAGAATCAGAAATGCCACCACCCCCATCAAACATGCCACCACCACCACCACCTTCAATTCCACAATCCACTTCTTACTTTAATCCATTCACAATCCAAACTTCACAAACTCAACCTCCACCAATTGAAACTCCAGTCGAGATATCTGAACCTCGTGCGCTGGACTCAATAGTTGTAACATCTGAAGCTGCAACTGAAGAGGTCTGGGCACAAGTACCTCTCATGACCAGATTGACTTCCAATCTTGAACCTCCCAGTGGTCTCTCCACTTCATCTTCTGCCGAGGTCCAAGGCCTTCTTAGTAAGGTGGCGGACCTGGAGAGATCACTTCAGACTTCATCGCAGGTTATTTCAGACTTTAAATCTTTATTATCAAATAACCTTGCATCTGAGATGAATGTGTTTGCTGGGAATGAAAGCTTGTTTTTGAGAAGCTTGATGAACTGGTACTGGCCACAAACAACAATACTGAAAATTTCAAAGTGGCAGTCCAGGGATTGGAGACAAGGCTGGTGAACTCTGTTCAGACTGCAGTGACTGGTGAACTTGTTCAACCACTGGCAGGTCTGAAAGAAGAGGTTCAGAAGTTGGTTACCAGGATAAGTTCTCTGGAGAGCAGGTCCACACTTGATCAGGCTGCTGTTGTTAGCACGATTAGTGATGAATGCACAAAGAAGTTCAGAAACAGTATGCTGAAAGAATTATCTGAAGAAATTTCTGAGACTGTTCTTCGAACTCTTCAAGATGGGCTGTTACCCCAAGTGGAGAAGTTGATGGAAGAAAAATTGCCAAAGCACTTGCCTAAAGAAGTTGAAACTGTTAAAAAGGAAGTGCAGGCACTTAAGAAAGTTGTGACTGATACAACTCCAGTGGCAGGAAGAACCTTTGGTGCACTGGACAGACATATGCTAGAACAATTATGGAATGATCTCAAGTCCAGAACTGGTGATCATTCCAAGGGGGAAAAGTCGTCTGGTGACCAAGAAGGTTTGATAAGAAAGAAGAAGGATGTTGTTGCCAGTGCTGTTGAAAGGGCCTTTGCTACTGAAAGCATTGTGCAAGAAAAACAAGTGACTGGTACTGATGCCAGTGCACGATTAGCAAAAAGAGCATTTGGCACTGAAGCCACTATGCTGACTGAAGAGGCTGCTGGTACTGAAGCCAGTGAGCCCCAGGCTGTTAAAGGAAAAGAACAAATGGTATCTAGAGAAGAAGAGCAAACTGCTGAAGAATCATCAGAGTATCCCACTGCTGATGATGAAACCTCTAAAAAGCTGGAACAAGAATGCATAATGATTGAAATCTTCAAGAGAAATCAAAAAGATGAACTGTTGGCCCATCAAAGGGAGATGGCAACTATGGGGACTCTGGACTCTTATAATGCTGGCAGGTTAGGCATAAACATTGATGTTTACAAAAAAATGAAGGAAGACCCCAGAGTTCATCAATGTCTGAATGCATTGAATGATGTTCATGTACGCTCCTTTTACGCTGAAGAAGAACAGATTTATGACTCAATAATTTATGGCGTTAGTGTACCAGAACTCATCAGGCAGAGGAAGGAGGAACTGGTGAACCTCCAGAGGAAGATAAGGAAAAATGCTGCTGCTCTGGAGTTAGAGTACAGAAGGAAATTGACTGGCTTACCAAAACTGACTGCCAAACAGATCAAAGCAATTAAAGATGCTGATGTAAGCAGATTCATTCCCCTGGACACTTCTCTGAAAATCAATCGTCAACAACTCCAGTCTGCTGTAGAACAAAAGAGAATGATGTCAAAGGAAACTGAAGCAATGATCTAGACAGCCAAATTGAAAGACAAGTATAATGAAATGTTGAATTTCAGGGCTGATGCTAGAAGGATCACTGGTGCAGAAATTAAGCTTGCTGGTAATCATGAAGGTATGTCAAAGTTTGAAGTAAAGTTGACCAGGGAAGGTAACTTTACTGATGAAAGAAAGAGTACTTCAGTCCAAGCGTTTGGATGGAGTGAACTGAAGGAGATTGCCTTAACATTCAGGGGGAAGACAAATGTGTCGACTGATGTTAAAGCATTTCTGAAGAGGGTTGAGAAGGTATAGAGAAGAAAGCAACAGATGGAAGTTGCAATGGGCATGAAATCGCCAGAATCAGTACATCTTCTCCATCACCAAAGAGAAAGGCTTCTGAAGATGCTCCAGGACAGACATCGAAGAGAAGGGCCTGACTCTTATCATTTACTTATTTTAATTTATTGTTTGATGAAAATTGTAACTATTTATCAGTTGATGTATGTAATATTAGTTGCAATTTTTGATTCATAAAAGTAAATGATCAGATTTAGTCTAAGTTAGAACTTTAAAGATGAAACTGAAAACACTCATGATCTATAAAGTGTTTTCCAGTAACTTAGATTTTTTAGACTAAAATCAAAACTTGTGTTTTTCAAGCATACAAAATTGTATAGATTTAAGCTTGAAAACACTTGCATTATTTCTAAACAAATAGGGGGAATTTGTTAGGTCCAGATTTACTGGACTAGCTCCAGACTCGACTACTGGAGCCTTACTGAAGATCTGTCCAGAAACGTGTTCTACTGGACCTACTCCAGACTTGGAATCTAGAGTCCCTCTGAAGATTTGTCCAGAAATAATGGAAGACCAGTGAGCAAATACTTGTATAGGAAATCTGGAGTATTCTCTAGATGAGCTCACTGGACTTCACCCCAGTCCAGATCTACTCTACTGAAGAATTCTCACTGAAGTCAAAGACTGAAGTCAGAATAAAGAAGACTGACAAATGGCGGAGTCCACTGGAAGTCTTACCAGATCTGTACACTGGAGGATTGTCAGTGTTCTAGACCTTACAAGTCTGAACACTGATATTGAGTAATTGACTTTTGCTTTTACACACTTTCCAAAGGACATTCCACTTGTTCTTTACCAAAGTTTATACGTGTGTAAAGGTGGTTGGTTAAAAGAATAAAGTCATATTGATGTGACTTTATCCTTGTACCTTAACCAATGCATTTAATGTTCTTGTCGGTTCATTAAATGCATGCAACCATATTTGTACGGCACAAAATTCACTGATGAATTTTGTTGCCTATAAATACAAAGTCATTTCTTTGAGAAAATACATATTTAAGCATACATTTTGCATTAGAGAGAATTTGTCTAAATACTCTCGATCTTAAACAGGGATACTTCACAACTTTAAGTATCTCGATCCAAAAGAGTTATTTGACAAATATAGATCATTTGTAATTCATAGGTTGTTAGGATACGTACTTATTTGTATTATCTTGATTCCGCACAACCTTGTATTTTATTTAACATCATAAATAAAATACACCTTGAAAAATACATAATGTTCCACTTTACTTGTTTATTGCTTTAAGTCTTGTATTACTTTATTTATATACTTGCATTTATATTTAAGTAATACTAGTCCATTATAGTGATTATTAGACTTGTTGTATTTTACACTTTCAGGGTTAACCATCGTAATTTAAGGGACTCACAACTAACCCCTCTTTTTCTTTTAGTAAGCCTAGGACCCTCACTTGGCGACCTATGCACAGCTTGGGTAGGAATCTGTCGGCTTTCAGATCCCATTGCTATGGCTAACCACTCTCTATATGTCCTAAGGTGGGGACTCTGAGCAGGAACCAAATTCAGTAGAAACGGTGGAATAGGAAAAGGTCTAACAATTTCACTTCCTGTTCCTCTCATGTTGGATTTATACATAGCAATAACACATTTGAAACTATCTTCCAACTTGGGAATTTCTTCAGAATTATCAAGAACATCTTCAATAATCAGAGTGAAGAATCTGATAAAGGGAATGTATTTCCTTTCTTGCACATCTTTTCCCTTCACCACTTGTCTCATCTTATCCCAAATAATCTTTGCAAAGTCACACTGAACATTATGAGTGACTGCATAGTATATCGAAAGAGAATGCTTTGTCATAGCATCAATGCCTTTTTGAGATGGCATCAAACAGGTGCAAAGAACATTATACATTGTATGCCAGAGAGTAGCCACATTCATTCTTTTGAAGTCTCTCATGGTTGGCAACTCTCCTTCATATCCCAATGAATGAACTCCAGCTAACATATCTTCAACAGATGGCAGTTCTTCATATTCTTCATGTTCAGGAAAGCCAATTATTGTTCTGAACTCATCCAATGTGAATTTGCAGTTAAATACATGATCATCTGACTGTAGAGAGAATTGAAAGTAGTCTGCAGTCCTATATCTGTTACTGCCTTTCACATACTCAATGGATTCCCATAAATCAAATATGTACTTCTCGGGAACAATAGCACCACCAGTTAAAGCAACATTCAATGGATGATGGCTCAGAATCTCAGTAATGATTGGGAATTTGGAGGAAAATGGAATATGAAGTGCTTGATTAGCTTGCATTTTCATTGTAGCACCTTCTTGAAACATTGCCATCTTTGTATTTATAATTTTTTTCTGAAAAATAAACTGACCAAATTTTGACCAGAAAACATTTTAAACACAGAAAAATAAAACACACCAACATTTAATAAACACATTTATTACACAAAGACAATGTTTCGCACATATATTAAAAATGAGAAAACAAAGGTAGTACACAAAGGCGTTCGATACCTTGCTTCTCACTCTAATATATATAAGAAACAAGACGACATATAGAATCTCATAAGTATTAAAAGATAAGACAACAAAGGTAGTACACAAAGGCGTTCGATACCTTGCCTCTTACCCTAACACTTATGAAAAACTATATAGACAAACACAATGAACACATACATACATATATACATTTTAAAATTCAACACAAATAATAAAAAACTTAGAATAAAAATTGAAGAAAATGAAAAACAATTTTAAGCATTTGCCGAGCAAAAACCTCGGCAAATAGCACATTTTTAAAAAATTTTGCCCAGAAAATAATAAGGATCAAAATTTGATTTTGGCAAAATTTTTGAAAATTTGTATGATTTGCCGAGCAAAAACCTCGGCAAACACGAGAATTGAGCAAGTCAGACACCATAGTGTCAAGTCATCGAGTATTGGAGTAAATTCTCGTAAATGCCGAGCTCATACCTCGGCAAATGAGCATTTCAGTCTAAACTCCATTTAAATGTATGAAAATTCCTTTGAATTGGACAACAAGTATGTTGACAATTAATAAAGGAACATTTCAATGGAAAATTGAAGTTTTGTAAAAAATTTCACCCAAATACCTTGTTTGCCGAGCAAAGTGCTCTGCAAACAGTTGATTTTAAAACACTTGGTGAAAAATTACAAGCATTTGCCGAGCTCAGAGCTCTGCAAATGAATGGTTCAAGTCTTAGAAAATTTTGAAAACCAATTTGCACTGTTTGCCGAGCTCAGAGCTCTGCAAACAGTTGAATTAAGACTTTGAAAAAATTTTGCAAACCAATTGCACTGTTTGCCGAGCTCAGAGCTCTGCAAACAGGTGTTTTAAGTCTTGGAAAAGTTTTGGAAACAAAATGTACTGTTTGCCGAGCTCAGAGCTCTGCAAACAAATGTTTTAAGACTTGGAAAAATTTTGGAAAACAAAATGCACTGTTTGCCGAGCTCAGAGCTCTGCAAACAGTTGATTTAAGCCTTGGAAAAATTTGGACAACCAATTGCACTGTTTGCCGAGCTCAGAGCTCTGCAAACAGTTGAATTAAGACTTTGAAAAAATTTTGCAAACCAATTGCACTGTTTGCCGAGCTCAGAGCTCTGCAAACAGTTGATTTAACACTTTTGAAAAATTTTAGAAACCAAATTGCATTGAATGCCGAGTTAAAAGCTCTGCAAAAGGTTGTTTCCAGACTTGTTGAAAAACAAACATGTTTTGTTAAAACATGCATTTGCCGAGCAAAAAGCTCTGCAAATGGCCAATTTTGATCCTAACAGTTAAGGCAAAATGAATTCATGATTTACCAGAAATTATGAAGATTTGAAGATTTTCATGAACAAACATCGCATTTGCCGAGCTCAGAGCTCTGCAAATGGCACAAATACTTCAAAAGTTCAAGAAGTTACCCAGCCCTTCAAATTTCAAACCCAGAAAATTCACAAACCAGCAGATTAAGGCATTATCATCAAATAATCAACAAGTATTTTCCCTAATCATGCAACTAAAACATCAAACAAATCAAAACATCACATAAGGCATAAAAATCATTGTAGTTCATTCAACATTTAATCAAACAGTTAGAATGCAATATGAAAACAAGAAAATTTACCTTTAAACTGATGATTTGATCGAGGATAAGAGATGAAATATACCACAAATATGATCACAAGTCTAAATCCACTTCGATTATTATGAATAATATGAAAAGATTGATTGATTGAAGTGAATAATGATCGGTTTTGAGAGAGAAAAGACAATTAAATTTGGTTTGAATTTGAAAGTGAATCAATTAACCCGCCCATTTTCCTTTTAATCATCAAATCCGGGTCGGTCTGGGTTTGACCCGCGTGTCAACCCGGATCCACAGATTTTGGGCTTAAATCACACTTTGGGCTAATCATTTTGGGCTGAAATGATTTTTGGATTTTAACAAAACAAAAATTAAAAATAAAACAACAAAAAAAAACAAAAAAAAAAAAAGAGAATAAAAAAAATCTTTTTATCATTTTTAATTTTCTAATTTTGTATTTGGTTTTTCAGATTTTAACCAAACAAAAATATTTACACATATTAGATACGCAAACAAATATTCAAATGTATTTGCACACTCCCCCTCAAATTAAGCATATATGAATACATTAAATTTACAAACTCCCCCTAAAATCATGCATTCTACCCTTTTTCTCCCCCTCAAACATTGCATGTAATAACAAAAACACATCAATGTTTGAAACAGAAAATGAACATAGAATACATGGCATGAAAGCATTTAAGTTTGTAAATCTAGCATTCCCAACTTGGTTTTAAGAAAATTAAACCTTTGTTCATCCAAAGGTTTGGTGAAAAGGTCAGCAAGTTGGTAGTCTGTCGGGACAAAATAGAGTTCGATGTTACCTTTCTCGACATGATCTTTAAGAAAATAGTTCGATGTTACCTTTCTCGACATGATCTTTAAGAAAATGGTACCGAACATCTATGTGCTTGGTCTTAGTATGCTGTACCGGGTTGCAAGAAATAGCAATAGCACTCTTAGAGTCACAGTAGATGGGAATTCTGTTGAACTGAAATCCATAATCAGTCAACTGAGTCTTCATCCAAAGAACTTGTGAACAACAGCTTGCTGCAGCAACATATTCAGCTTCTGCAGTAGATGTGGATACACAATTCTGTTTCTTCGAAGACCAACTGACTAATCTATCCCCCAAAAACTGTACGCTCCCAGAAGTACTTTTTCGATCAAGCTTACAACCTGCATGGTCAGCATCCGAATATGCAATTAACTGAAACCCGGTATCCCTTGGATACCAGAGACCAAGATTCACAGTGCCTTTCAGGTATCGAAAAATCCGTTTGACGGCCTGGAAATGACTTTCCTTAGGATTGGCCTGGTACCTGGCACACATGCATGTGGCGAACATAATATCCGGGCGACTTGCTGTCAAATACATGAGTGAACCTATCATACTGCGATATCTCTTTTGATCAAAAGATTTTCCATTTAAATCAGCATTAATCTTTGTGCGAGCTTCCATGGGTGTACCAATTGGTTGACAATTCATCATATCAAACTTTTTCAACATGTCAAGAATGTACTTAGATTGACAAATAAAAGTACCATTTGACAACTGTTTTACTTGAAGACCAAGGAAAAAGTTTAATTCACCCATCATGCTCATTTCAATTTCTTGATCATTAAAGCAGAAAAATTCTTGCAGTATTTAGGATTTGTTGACCCGAAAATTATGTCGTCAACATAAATCTGGATTAGAATGATGTCACTCCCTTGTCGTTTGATAAACAAGGTAGTGTTAATCGAACCTTTGCTAAAACCAGATTTCACAAGATAAGAAGATAGAGCATCATACCATGCACGAGGGGCTTGTTTCAGACCATATAAAGCCTTATCTAACCTGTAAACATAGTTCGGATGTTTTGAATTCACAAATCCCTCAGGTTGTTCAACATACACCTCTTCTTTGAGAATTCCATTTAAGAAGGCAGTTTTGACATCCATCTGGTATACTGTGAAATTCTTGTAGGCAGCATAGGCAAGAAACATCCGAATGGCCTCAATTCGTGCAACTGGTGCGAATGTCTCATCATAATCAATTCCATCTTGTTGACAATATCCCTTTGCAACCAATCGTGCTTTGTTTCGTACAACAACTCCAGTTTCATCCTTTTTGTTTTTGAAGATCCATTTGGTCTTAATTGGCTCCTTATTCTTGTAAGGATTAGGAACCAATTTCCACACCTCAAGACGTTCAAATTGATTCAGTTCTTCCTGCATTGCTTTCACCCAATCTGGACAACTTAGAGCTTCATTCACTGTCTTTGGTTCAACAATACTCAGAAAATTCACAAACAGACATTTATTCGCGGATGCGGATCTTGTCTGAACTCCAGTTGTTGGATTACCAATGACTTGAGAAATTGGATGAGCTCTAGTCCATTTGGTTGTGTGTGGAATTGGATCAAGTGGATCACCAGATTCTTCAGAATCAATAAAATCAGGAGTATGTTGCTCTGCCAATTGTTCAAATGAAGTGGCAATT
>CM067173.1:119351587-119386523 GCA_034093135.1 Erigeron breviscapus
AGCAGTGGAAGCTATAGGAGACTTTCATTTAGTTTTACCTACTTGTTAATTATTGTGTTAGACAATTGTCATTATGCACCTTCTATTAATAGAGGTGTAATTTCAGTTTCTTTGTTAAAAGACAACGGTTTCATTAATGTTTTTAATGATTATGGTATTTCAGTTTCTAGAAATAATGTTCATTATTTTAATGCTATTGCTTGTAATGGTATTTTTGAAATTGATATGCGTGGTTGTGATTCACTAAATGATAATTCAATGTATAATGTTAGCAAAAGAGTCAAGACTAACTTGGACTCTACCTATCTTTGGCATTGTCGTCTTGCTCATATTGGTAAGAAACGCATTGAAAGACTTCAACGTGAAGGGATCTTAAAATCAAATGATGACGAATCATTTGAAAAATGTGTGTCTTGTGTTTCAGGCAAGATGACAAGAAAACCTTTTCCGCATAAACCGGAGAGGGCTAAATAACTACTTGGACTCATACATACTGATGTTTGTGGCCCATTTAGACATGTGTCAAGGAAAGGTGCTAGCTACTTCATAACTTTTACGGATGATTTCAGTCGTTATGGTTATGTTTACTTGCTTAAACATAAACATGAAGTCTTTGAAACATTCAAAGAGTTCAAAAATGAAGTAGAAAATCAACTCGGTAAAACCATCAAGATCCTTCGTTCGGATCGAGGTGGAAATATATGCATCATGCTTTTCACGATTTAGCATAATGTGTGAGTCCCTCGATAGCTGCAGATCGCTCTCGAGATCGTCTATTGTTATGTCGTGAGTGCGGAATCCTCACGAGATAACTAGTTTGATTAGTTATCAAATATATTGCTAATTATATCAATATAATCAGCCTTATGTGATCTATCTTCGTTTTCTATATGCTAGAAACGAACTATCCTCTGGAAATGGGCACTTAATACAATAATAACATTTGGACAACTAAGTACAATTAGGACTAATAAAACGATAGTCCTCAGAGGTCTGACGCTAATTGTACATCCAATGTTCAAAAGATGGCTTCAAAATGCCTACGCTTCCAATACTTACTGTTGGTTCCCTGAAAAGCATGAAATTTGAGAGGATCAACTATCGAAATAGTTGGTGAGTTTACAGAATGTTTGACCAAGTTTTTAATCGTCATTGAGAGAACACAATGACGTGTAGTTATTTTCAACAAGACAATCAGAATCCAATACTTTATAATATTTCATAAGAACAGCCGGGGTCTAAGTCCGCTAAAGCATATGGCAGCCGGGAGTCAAGTCCGACAGTATCAGCCAATATACTACATTGCTTCGCACAGGATTTCCCTCTAAAGTGGGGTGCGCACCACAACAATGTCTATAACTACCATATGACAGCCGGGAAACAACATCCGACAGTATCAGTCAACATGCCTCGCACATGATTTCCTTCTACTAGTGGGTGCGGACCCTAAACAAGACAGTCAAGAACTAAGTTTGACAACACAACCACTATGGTTCCATAACAATGGTAACTACAGGGACAACATTTTAGTTCGTCAAACACAAAAGTAAAAGGAAAAGGGCGCCATAAACTCACCTTAGCGATCTAAGTGCTAAAAGGTATAATGTAGCTCGAGAAGATCCACGGTCAATTCTCCTGGTTATCCAAAACCTATGATATGATTACCAAAAGGTGAGGATCAAAGCTCACACGACAAGTATCCTACGTACAACTACTTAGCTATAGACCATAGAATGCCATAACCGAGAACGTGTTTCAAACATTGATTTTACCAACTAAAGGTAAATAAAATTATTGGGACTTACGGATTAAAAGTTATTAATGTTCGAAAACTGACGCGCATAAATTACAGAAATTATCCACTGCGCCGCAGTGAGCCACAGCCCTGCTCACTGCGCCGCAGTAGGCTAAAAACGAACAAGACCAGAGCTTTGGCACTGCGCCGCAGTGGCCCTGTTCTGCTGTCTGCGCCAGTAGTTCAATATGCAGGAAAACCAAATCGTTTTCAACTCAAATCTTTTCATTATAACAAGTGTAAACATGTTCAATAGGCCTGGAAACAACTCTTTTCGCCAACCATTTCACCAATTCAATCATTTTGATTTCAAATACCTAATTTCTAAATCAAAGTTTCATTAAATCAATAAACCCTGATTTCATATCACATTCAAAGGCTTCTAAATCAATTTACAAAACTGAGATAAACCCTTAAAAGAATTTAAATCGAATCAAAAGTTTGAGAAATAGTTTACTTACCAAAATTGGATGTTCTTGAGGTGGAATAAAGAAGATGATGAAGATGATGATAATGAAACCCAAATTGTTATTGAAAGATAATTATTTCCCTTGAATCCCCTTTGATTTCTCCTTGCTAAAACCCTTTAGATTGAAATTAAGAAAGTTTGTGTGTGTGTCGACTAAGGTAAATGAAAAGGAGGGAAAGGGTGTTTGGTGGTTTATTACTAGCCACAAAGAAAAGGGACGGCCCATGTGGCCTATTTTGAGATATTTTGGTACCCTTTATTCGGTAAAATGCTCACGATTAAATACCGTATGACTAAAAGGTTAAAATGTAAAGTAAAGGTATTTTCCCTCGTGTCATTTTAGTTAAGACAAGTAAATAAAATTAATTAAACTAGACTTTTTGAAATATTTAGTTTAGACAGTCTATTTACTGTGTTCAATTATAACATTTAAATCTTTATTTAACGTTATTTTAAGACTCGGCATTCGTCTAAATAGCTAATAGTCTACGTCAAGGATACGTCTACTTGAACTATATCAAATGTTCAATTAACTAATAATTTCTACGTCATAATCTCTAAATTAGACGAAATTATAAAATTGATCGAGATTAGGACTAACCCGTTGTTAATAAATTACGAGTTGTCACACCACCAGTGTCTGAATTTGAATCACCGAAATTATAGATGGCTGGTTGATGCGAATATGATCCCACTCGCTGAACTGACAAATTTCAGTCAGCTAGAAGTGGTCGCTGAAGGGAGTCAGCTAGTACTAGTAGGGGTCGCTGGCAACAAACTACTGGCAGCGAGCATTGGATTGAAGATGCCTCCAGAACAAGCCATGCTCATCTTACCAGCGATAGCCCATTATGGACAAGCCTTCGCTGACAAACAACCTCCAATTATTACTTTACTCCAGTGGCAAGTCCCTCCTTGATCAATGAAAGTCATCAGCGAGCAATTCCAGTCAGCATACTTCAGCTGCCACGTCACCAGTTCTAGAAGGTCTTGGATAAGGATGTGTGCGTGTGTGACAGTGACATCTCTAACGGTATTATGGGACCACTTGCAGGGGAATGTTTCTAAAAAGCCACGTTGTCCATTTCCTATTGGCCAAACCCAATTAGTGGCTAGCATTTGACAGCTTTTTTTTTTTATTATTTATTGTATTTTCGTTAATTCCTAAGTAGAGCATGTGGCTATAAATAGGGGTTCATTTCCTTGTAAAAGCAGTTTTTTGGTTATCAAGTTGAATGAAAAGAACACTTTCTTTTCCTTACTAAATCTTCTTATTACCTTCATAAATCGTTGTTTATTTGGGTGTTTGGAGTGATCCCTTTATCTTTAATTGTGGTGGTTCGTCCTTTATCAATTAAAGTGGTGAGATCTTAAATCTTCGATTCCTTTATCTTTAATCGTGGTGGTTCGTCCTTTATCGATTATAGTGGTGGGTTGGAGTGTTTCTGTTATTTGATTCCGGTGGCTCGTTTCCTTTACGAATCAAGTATTAGATTCTTTATCTATCTTCATTCCTTTTGTTTTGTTGTTTCAGTAAAGCCCAGAAAATACCATAAATATTTATTTCCGCTGTGCTAGTTTCGTTGTTTAATTCCGTGGTGCTTGAAATCGCGTGATTATCACATCAATTTGGTATCAGAGCCAGGTTTACAAAAGGTTTCTTAATCTTTTGGGTCTTGTTGTTTGTTTAGATCTCGTTTCGATTTAGTCAGATCTGAGTTTGTTTTGTTTAGATCTATTGATTGATTGAGTTGTTGTTGATTATAAATGGAATATAGACGAGATATGACTTTAGAAGAAGCTCATAATATTAGGAGAGATAGGCAGATTGAAGATCTACAAGAAACACTTGGTAGGGTTCTTAATCTATTAGAAGATGGTGGTTTAAGGATGAATAGGGAACGTGTTGTAAGAGATGATGCGTCTCAAGGTCCTAGTGAGAGATCTGATAATACACCCAAATCTTCTAGTGATTCTGAGGAGTCTAATCAATCTAGAAGAAGGCATAGGAGACATAAGGTTGACGATACTAGAGATATTAAGATAGATCCACCAGATTTTGTTGGTTCATCAAACCCAGAGGAATATTTTGAATGGGTTCAGGTGATGGATAGGATTATGGAAATAAAAGGTTATGATGATAGAAAGAGTTTTAAGGTTGCCATTATTAAGCTTAAAAAGTATGCTTCATCTTGGTATGATAATATGAAATCTGAAAGGGAATATAAGGGTAAGAGTAAAATCAAGACCTGGTCGAAACTGAAGGAAGTTATGCAGAAGAGGTTTGTTCCTCAAACTTACAAGCAAGATCAGTATCTACTGATGAATAATCTGAAGCAAGGTGCTAAAGAAGTGGTAGAGTATATCAGGGAGTTTGAGCAGCTGAAGACAAGAACTGGTGTCAAAGAAACTGAAGAGCATACTATCGCCAGATTCCTTGGTGGGTTGAATGCTATCATTGCTGAGAAGATGGAATTACAGCCCATCTGGACTTATGAAGTTGCATGCAAGCTGGCCCTCCAGATTGAAAAGCAGTTGAAGAAGAAGGTTCAGTACAAACCTTTCACTAAGGTTACTTCTAGCTCCAGTCAACCAGCTACCAGGCCTAATGAAACTGTTCAGAAACCCTTCGAAGGAAAGGAGAAAGAAACTGGAGGATCAAAAGAACCAGTAGGGAAGAAATGTTTCAAGTGCCATGGATTTGGTCATTTCCAGGCCCAGTGTCCCAATCAACGAGCACTGACTATCAGGGAGATAGAAAGTTTACCAGAGGCTGACACTGAGGAAGAAGAAACAGTGTACGATGATGATGATGGCGCTGAAGAAACATATGTAGGTGCTGATATTGGGGAGATGCTGGTGGTCAGAAGAATGATGCACGCTGATGAAGTCACTGCTGATAAGGCTCAGCGAGAGAATATCTTCCACTCAAGATGTACTGTCAAAGGAAAAGTATGCAGTCTTATCATTGATGGAGGCAGTTGTGCTAATGCTGCTTCAACTTACATGGTTGAAAAACTGGGGTTACCTACACTAAAACATCCCCGTCCTTACAAACTTCAATGGCTCAACGAGGGAACAGAGGTAAAGGTTACTCGACAAGTTACTATTCCATTTTCCATTGGTCATATTTATAAGGATGAGATTTTTTGTGATGTTGTCCCTATGGATGCGTGTCATTTGTTGTTGGGAAGGCCATGGTTGTTTGATAAGCATGTATTCCACAATGGTCGTTTAAACTCTTATTCATTATTTGTAAATGGGAAAAAGATCACCCTAACTTCTTTGAAACCCGATGAGCACTCAAAAACCAAGGTGATGGATCAGCGAGACAAGGCTTGTTCATGACCCAAACCGAAGTTGAAAAAGAACTCGCTGATGGCACCTCAATAATGATGTTGCTGATGGTTGAACTTGCTGATAAGAAGGGGCTCGCTGACATTTCCAGTTTAGTCAAACCCTTGCTGAAAGAATATGCTGACGTATTTCCTGAAGAATTGCCCTCTGGTTTGCCTCCTATTAGGGGTATTGAACACCAGATTGATCTAATTCCAGGATCAATCCTTCCAAACAAAGCTGCTTACAGATGTTCACCTAATGAAGCTAAAGAGTTGCAGAGGCAAGTCGATGAATTGGTTGAGAAGGGTTATGTGAGAGCAAGTATGAGTCCTTGTTCAGTACCAGCTCTCCTGGTTCCAAAGAAAGATGGTACGATGAGAATGTGTGTTGATAGCAGGGCCATCAACAACATAACCATTAAGTATAGATATCCCATTCCCAGATTGGATGATATGCTTGATGAGTTACATGGCTCCAGAGTATTTTCCAAGATTGATCTCAGAAGTGGCTATCACCAGATAAGGATGAAGGATGGAGATGAGTGGAAAACTGCCTTCAAGGTCAAGGGAGGGTTGTATGAATGGTTAGTTATGCCTTTTGGCTTATCTAATGCTCCCAGCACTTTCATGAGACTAATGAACGAAGTTCTCAGGCCACTCATTGGTCAGTTTGTTGTTGTATATTTTGATGATATTCTGGTATATTCAAAATCTGAAGCTGAACATGTTAATCATCTGAAGAGTGTATTTGAACTGTTGAGAAAACACCAGTTGTATGGGAAGCTGGAGAAATGTGATTTTTGGTGGAAAGTGTGATATTTCTTGGATACGTTGTATCTAAGAATGGAATTTCAATGGATCCTTCGAAGGTTGAAGCGATTAAGTCCTGGCCAGCTCCTACAACGATCACTGAGGCAAGAAGTATTCATGGTCTGGCATCATTTTATAGAAGGTTCATCCAAAATTTCTCAACTGTTGTAGCTCCCATTACTGATTGCCTCAAGAAAGGTGTGTTTGAATGGCCTAAGTCAGCTCAGAGTGCCTTTGAATTGCTGAAAGAAAAGCTCAGTTCAGCACCAGTCCTGTCCTTACCAAATTTTGAATTATTATTCGAATTGGAGTGTGACGCTAGTGGAGTTGGTATTGGTGCAGTCCTTGTTCAAGAAAAGAGACCAGTCGCATACTTCAGTGAAAAGTTGAATGGTTCGAAGCTGAAGTACAGTACGTATGACAAAGAATTCTATGCTATCATCAGGGCTGTCAATCACTGGTCACACTATCTGAAGCCCAAGCAGTTTGTTTTATATTCTGATCATGAAGCTGAAGTACATCAATGGTCAGCATAAGTTAAATTCAAGGCATGCAAAGTGGGTGGAATTTTTGCAGTCTTATTCATTTGTGTCTAAACATAAAGCTGGGGTAGAGAATGTTGTTGCTGATGCACTCTCAAGAAGATATTCATTGCTTTCCATTTTGGAAGCAAGGGTTCTTGGGTTCTCTTTTATCAAAGATTTGTATGCTGCTGATACAGATTTTGCTGGTCACTTCACTGATGGTCCCTCCAAAGGATCATATTTCGTGCAAGAAGGGTTTTTATTTAAAAATGGAAGGTTGTGTATTCCTAAGGGCTCAATTCGAGACTTGCTAATAAGAGAAGCTCATGGCGGAGGACTCGCTGGTCATTTTGGTATTACTAAGACTGCTGACATCCTCAGTGAACATTTCTATTGGCCATGTCTGCTGAAAGACATCCAGACTATCATCAGCAGATGCTCAACTTGTCATCAGGCCAAGGCAATTTTTCACAAAGGTTTGTACACTCCTCTTCCAGTCCCACTACAGGGAAGATCTGAGCATGGATTTCATTGTTGCTTTACCCAAAACCCAGAGAGGAAAAGATTCTATCATGGTGGTGGTTGACAGATTCTCAAAAATGGCCCATTTCATTCCTTGTAACACCACTAATGATGCCTCAGCAGTAGCAATTTATTCTTAAAAGAAATTGTCCGTCTTCATGGAATCCCCAAAACCATTGTTTCTGATAGGGATACAAAATTTCTGAGTTATTTTTGGAAAACTTTGTGGAGATTGATGGGAACTAAGCTCCTGTTCAGCACTTCTCATCACCCCCAAACTGATGGCCAGACTGAAGTTACTAATAGGACCATTGGGATGTTATTAAGGACGCTGGTGAACAAGACGCTGAAAGATTGGGATCTAAAGCTCGCTCATGCTGAGTTCGTTTTTAATAGAGCCCCCAACCACTCAACCAGCAAGACTCCATTTGAAGTTTGTTATGGTACCAATCCTTTAACTCCCATTGATTTAATTCCTTTTTCAATTGAGCCAAGAGTAAGTGTTGATGCTGAAGAGAAAGCTAAGGAAATCAAAAAAATACACCAGCAAGTAAAGGCAAAAATTGAGAAAGCAAATGAAGAATACAAGGCCAGAGCTAATAAGCATCGTCAGCAGCCTAGTTTTGCACCTGGCGATCTTGTTTGGGTGCATCTCAGAAAAGAAAGATTTCCTTCCAAAAGAAAGAACAAACTGATGCCAAGAGCTGAAGGACCATTCAGAATACTGGAAAAGTTCGGTGACAGCGCGTACAAGGTTGAATTACCAGGAAACATGTCAGTTTCAAGCACTTTTAATGTTGGAGATTTGATGCCTTACCTTGAAGATGAGGGGGGGGGGGGGGGGGGGGGGGGGGGGGGGGGGGGGGGGGGGGGGGGGGGGGGGGGGGGGGGGGGGGGGTCTTTCTCTCCTCTTTCCCTGTGGGGGGGGGGGGGGTGGGGGGGAATTCTCGAGGACTTGAGGACAAGTCCTATTTTAGAGGGGGAGAATGATGCGAATATGATCCCACTCGCTGAACTGACAAATTCCAGTCAGCTAGAAGTGGTCGCTGAAGGGAGTCAGCTAGAAGGGGTCGCTGAAGAGAGTCAGCTAGTACTAGTAGGGGTCGCTGGCAACAAACTACTGGCAGCGAGCATTGGATTGAAGATGCCTCCAGAACAAGCCATGCTCATCTTACCAGCGATAGCCTTATGTATACACACATGCACCATTTTATATTTTCATTCACTTTGCTTAAATGTCACCTTAGCCCTTGTACTTTCACCTAGGGGTGTTCGTGTTGGAAATACTAGACCCTCGTGTGTACTTTTAAATTTTATAAACGCAGCGTAAGACTAAAAATACAAACATGTATTTTATAAAACATGCACACGATTAATATTTCCACCAAGATCCAATTACACCATGATAGTTGTCATAATAAGTAGATTAAGAATAATACCTTTCAGTAGATGAAATGACGTAGGATGAAACAATATTCAATAGTATGAATATCTCTACCGTTGATCCACACGAACACTTCAAACAATACCCACAGGTTGCTAAACCTTAATCACCAAGTTTAAAACTACCAAACTCTTAGCTTGGTCTTTTTAATTATTATAGCCGTGAATATAAAGATGTAGAGAGAAATTTCTTATTCAATTCTCATTTTTGAATAGAGTAGTCTCTTCTCAAGACTGAACATAAAAATTCTCTTCTTCTTATATTCAATACTTGAATCTCTTTATAATCACTCGGCTAGAAAAACAATTCACTAGTTGCTTTCATGAACTGAGTAATTATATTCAATTATCATATGTGGCCTCTCATCCGTATGAAAGTTACATACAAAAATCCAAATTAGATATCACATCTATAGCATATTATAATGAATGATTACTTCAAAAATTTGGAACTCTTCTGCCGACAATACAAAAGAAGTAATAAAACAAAAAATGAGTCTAACCACTTCAATCATTCTCATTTTATTTTATTTATATATTTATTAATTAAATACTTTGGTGATATTATATATGTATACAATATACATATATCCGGGTATCTAAATGTTCTTTGTGTGTGACCCCGTAGGCTCGTGTGTAAGCGGTAGTATAGTTTTGTGTTATGGCGTACACACTAATCCAACAAACTCCCACTTGTGTATGGCATAACATCTAGAAAACTACACTGACAATGATTGGTGTCTAGCAACACATCATTACCCCCGAAAACACAAGAGTGTTTATTTCAGCTAAACGAACGATCATTATTAAAATAATGATTTAATGATTGAGTGTCAATTGTCCCTTTATTACCGATACCGTGTTGACATGAGACATGGATCGAGTCATTCTCATTTGTCAACAAATTTTGTTTCTCGATATAGAAAAGTCGAATGCGATCACCAAGTTAAAATTGATCAACAATCATTATAGCTTAGGCACGGCCGTATAAATATCCATTCATTTTCATCGAGGGGCCCAGTGGTATCATACTTTCGCATAGAGGAATAAATCCCATATTGATTTTATGTGCACATCATGTATTTCACATCATATCCAATAATGGCCTTTATGACTACCTTGTTCAGGATAGCGTTTAACCATATCAAAGCATAATATGTCATACAATCAGCAACCAACATACAAATCTCAGGTCTAAGGACACAAAGACATAATCACTTCGAGATTCACTGTTGACTCCGATCCATGCAGTGACATCTCGTGATTTGGGTCACTCCAATATTCATCAACAATGAATACATATGAATTTTAGCCTCAACAAGTTAACTATTCACCATCAGTGAATAAAACCAAAACTTCATATTAGTCTTAATTCATGTTACTCCCATAACATGACCGACTATGGAGATTTTGAATAATCAACAATTATTCATGGATTAAACATGCTAATATAGAACACAGTATTATAAATGAAGACGATCATACCAAGTATATCAATTCATTAATATAAAACTGCTTAATGTTCCAAAAATATCCAAATACTAAATTTCAAATGAAAAAGAACAGCAACATAATTAAGTCCAATACACTAATAGCATGATCATCATGCTTGTTATGTGTCATGGGCTTCGTGAACGAGTCAGCCACATTTTCATTCGAGTGAACCTTAAGAATATTGATCTCATTCTTTTGAACGACTCCACTAATGAAGTCAAACTTTCAAAGAATGTGTTGACTACCTTTATGTGCACATGATTCTCTAGCAAATATAATTGCACTTGAATCATCACAACATTTCAATAGGAGATTCAATTTGGGCACTACCCTTAGTTCAGCAACAAATTTCCTAATTCAGACAGCTTCCTAAGCAGCTTCTGAGGCAGCAATATATATTCTGCTTTTATTGTAGACTGTGCAACCGTGCTCTGCTTTGAGCAGGTCCAATCAACTAGTCTGCCATTCATGACAAGGACTCAGCCTGATTGGGATCGAGAATCATCTCGATTAGTTTGGAAAATAGCATCCATATAACATTAAATACTCAACTCATTTTCCAAACCATCATAAACCAATAATATATCTTTAGCTCTCCGCAAATACTAAAGAATGTTCTTACCAGCAATCCAATGTTCTTCACATGGATTCTGTTGATAACGACTCGTCAAACTCAAGGTTAACGAGATATCTGGTCTAGTACATAACAAGGCATACATAATGAATCCTATAGCCGAAGCATATGGGATTCCTTTTCATTCGTCTTATCTCATCAGATGTGATAGGACTTTGAGACTTGCTCAAGGTTATGCCCTTTTGCACAGACAGTTCTCCACGTTTGGAGTCTTGCATGTTAAATCTTCATAAGATTTTGTCAATGTATGTACTTTGACTCCAACCAATAAGCCATTTGGATCTTATTTATATAGATCCTGATTCCAAGAATGTAAGTAGCTAATCCAAGATCCTTTATGGCAAAACATTTTCCAAGCCAAGATTAACATCTTGCAAAGTTGGAATATCATTTCCAATAAGTAGTACGTTATCAACATACAAGATCAAGAAGACTACTTCGTTCCCACTAGCTTTAATAAACACAGGGCTCTTAATGGTTTTGAGAAAAGTCAAACTCTTTGATTTTATCATCAAATGAAAAGGTTTCCTCATAATCAATTCATTGATTCTGAGTATATGCTTTTGTTACCAATCGAGCCTTAAAGGTGTTTACATTACCGTACATGTTAATCTTCATCATGAATACCCATTTACACCCCATTGTCTTACAATTGGGTGGAAGATCAATCAAGTCACATACTTGATTATCCTTCATGGACTGTATCTCTATATTCGTAGCATCTCGCCATCTGTCAGATTCGGGATCTAATATGGCTTTAAGGTAGATAGAGGATTCATCATAATCCCCTAGATCAGGTTCATCTGAATTAATCAGATGATTATGCCTTGCAGGCTAATCAGGAGTTCTACCATATCTACGAAGTACAGATGTAACACGTTCTGGCTCACCAACAGTGTGCCCAGCTTTAACGTGTGGATAGCTAGTGCTTTCAAAAGGTATGTTACCCTGTGGTTCTTGAATTTCTTCAAGATCTACTTTACTCCCACTGACCTTTTGTAAGAGAAGATCTCTTTCCAAGAACTCAGCAAACCAAGCAGGAAACACTTTGTTTTCAGCTAGGTAGTAAAAATAGTAACCCATTGTTTCCTTTGGGTATCCCACAAAGTTACACTTGATGTTTCTGGGTTCTAGTTTGTTTGAAGTGTCATGCTTCACATACGCTTCACAACCCCAGATTTTCAAGAAAGACAACTTAGGACTCTTCCCATGCCACATCTTATGTAGTGTCTTTTCTACCTTCTTGGTAGGAACCATATTGAGTATGCATGCAGCAGACTCAAATGCAATTCCCTCAAAAGACGGTGTTAGAGTAATCAGACTCATCATAAATCAAACCATATCAAATAAAGTTCGATTCATCCAACCAGACACACCATGTGTTAGGTGGAGTGAATTGTGAAACAATCTCACAATTCTTTAAGTGATCCAAAAAACTCTAGACTCATATATTCACCACCTCGATCAGAACGAAGGGCTTTAATGGTCTTTCCAAGCTGATTCTCTACTTCATTTTGGAAGACTTTGAACGTTTCAAAAACTTCATGTTTATGTTTCAACAAGTAAACATAACCATATCTACTATAATCATCAGTAAAAGTAATGAAGTATGATTCACCATTTCTAGACATAGTTCTAAAAGGGCCACATACATCAGTATGTATTAGTCCTAAAAGATCTTTAGCTCTTTCACCTAAACCGGAGAAAGGTGCCTTTGTCATCTTTCCACATAAACAAGACTCGCATACATCAAATGATTCAGAGCCAGTTGATTCCAAAAGTCCATCAAATTGGGATTTTGAAAAGCGTTGTTTGTTTATATGACCAAAATGCCAATGTCATAGATAGGTCTTATTCAATTCTTGCTTGAATCGTTTGGCAATACAGGTATATATAGAATTATTATTTGAAATCACACCATGCATTTCAATTTCAAAAATACCATCACTTGGATAGGCATTAAAATAAAAACATTATTCTTAGAAATTGAAATAGCAAAGTGCGTAAATGTGAGTTCATAACTAACATATTTCAAAAGTAAACTGAAACCACATTGCTCGTAATACTTGGAGCAAAATGACATTGTTTCAACAAAACAACAAGGCCACTTGAAAAGTAAGCTCATAGGTGCCAATAGTTTCAAAAACTGTTTGATCCCTATTTCACACTCGCAGATCTAGTGTGCCTTTCTTCAGTTTCTTACTTCTTCTCATTACCAGTATATTGATACAAATCATATCTGTAACAAAATCCAGGAATCACTAGAAAAAGCATATAATTGTATATGGCATATACCCGATTGGCTAGTCTAACCAGCCTTGCCTTTCTTCAGCTTTAGATAGGTAGACAGGAACAGTTCCTTCTCCAATGACCAACTTTTTCACAATGAAAACATTTGGCGTCTTTTGCTGGGTTTTCCTTCTTGGGAGGGGTTGGAATCTTATTCCTAGCAACTCCTTTGCCCTTTCCCTTCCTGGAAATTTTCGGCTTATTCTTTTTACCCTTCCATCCTAAATCATCAGGACGCCCAGATTGGAGGTCTTTGATGGAACAATCTGTTCAGCAGCTTTGGGCATCAAGTGCAACTCTGACACAGATTTCTCCTAATGACTTTGGTAGTGAGTCCTAAATGGCGTTCACAACCAAGAGAGTCATTATGAGAGTTTCAAGCTTTTCCAGCATTTCAATGTAGCTTTTCATATTCAAAATATGAGAGCTAACTGATTTGACCCTCCTTCATTATGCATGTGTGAAGAAGCTTGTGAGTTTCGTACAACTTATGATTTTCCTGATTCTGAAACATATTTTTCAACTCAGTAATCATATGTTTTGCGATCTTCCATTTCCTTCTGGAGGTCAGGAGTCAAACTTGCAAGCATTATTAAAGCTATCTTCTCTTGCTCATTGAACAACTTTCAATAAGCATTTTGCTGAGCAGCATTAGCTGTCTTGGTAGGAGGATCTGGTAAGGGTTCTCCAATGGTTTTCAACTTCCCACTATTGTTGAGGACAATCCTCTGGTTGCGGTACTAGTCTAGGAAGTTTGTACCATTGAGTCACTCCTTCTCCAACAAAGAACGGAGTGTGTTTTGGTTTACGTTTTAGTTGTTTGTCATCTACGATAAAAGTAAGGTTTATTTTAGTATTTTCGATATGAAAACTTAAATAAATTAACTACCCAAGTTTTAATATTATAAAACAATTAATTTACGAAAGCCTAAGATCCACATAGAGATTCCATAACTACATCTGTTGATCAGCTAGCAGTTATGAAGTCTATTGGTAGGTAGCGGGTACCAATTGCATTACAAGTACAACTCTTAGATCTTTATGGGACCTTGAGATATGTGCAGTCCAACAAACCACTATTATCTACTGGCATGTTTGTCCCATCCTTGCCTCGAACTCAGGTCTCACCTTGAACACGATTAAGTCGTCCAATTTGTAAACTGTGAAAATTTAGCCTAGTCTCACTCGTAACTAAAAATCCACCTCGTGGTTATAGTTTAATTAGGTCTTACCTAACCAAAAAATAACGAGGAGTGTTTTCAAGCTGATTGGATGGCATGACTTAAAATTTGACGGGTATTTAAAAAGATTTGTGTTTAACGAATATTGCATGCACACAAGATTCGCTACACTATTTGTTAAAACTCATTTTAACCAAGTATATATATATATAGATATATATATGTCGAATATGTTTGTGTCTCCAGTTTGTTATTTTATTTTAGAATATAAAATCACATATTTTAATTTTAGACAAAAATAACAAATACACAAACGTGTATCACTTTAAAACAATTTTTAAAAGATGTCGACCATATATATATTTATATATATATATATATTTTATATATATATACATATATATATATTTGAGTTTCAAAACAATATATTTTAAACTCATTGGAGTTTAACTTTTAAAATCACCAATTTTAATCTTTAAACTCATTTTGTGTTTTTATTTAATGTTTCCATCAAAAAACATTTTAGCATATTTTATAATCAACAATTATAAATAAGTGCAAAAATAAAAACACAACCATGCATCACACACACATAGCCTAGCCCAAAAATCTTATGCTTGATTTCATGAGCCAATATGAAATCAAGAGGTCAATCTAAGGACAATCCTATACTCCCACTTAATCCAAGAACCAAGTGAGATTTTATGCCATACGTCCATGTTGTTGACTTGATAAAGAAAACATCATCTTCAAAGAAAAACTCCATGTTGCATCTTTTATCTTCAATCTTCATCTTGTTACATTTATTTAAATTGAAAAATACAACTAGTCTAATAATTACAATAAAAATAAATATAAATACAACAACTATGAAAATTAAAAATAAATATTATACAACTTTTAATTCTTGGCCCCAAATAAATTAATCAACACCATTTATAATGTTGTAATAATCAATAATCATCACAACAAAACAATTCCATAGGCTAAGGGCATCATGGGCTATGCATGCAACAATAAATTTTAATAACTACATTATTAAAAACTACATATGGCTTGTCCATGGTTGTAATGCATGGGTACAACCATGGATTATATAGAATCAATAAAAATAACTAATCAAGCCATAAAATTAAATTCGAAGTTTAAAGTGGTGATTTATTTTTCTATCAAAAAAATGATCAAAAATAAAATCACCTAACAACTAAAAGGTGTAAAAGTGGCTCTGATACCACTGTTGGAAATACTAGACCCTCGTGTGTACTTTTAAATTTTATAAACGCAGCGGAAGACTAAAAATACAAACATGTATTTTATAAAACATGCACACGATTAATATTTCCACCAAGATCCAATTACACCATGATAGTTGTCATAATAAGTAGATTAAGAATAATACCTTTCAGTAGATGAAATGACGTAGGATGAAACAATATTCAATAGTATGAATATCTCTACCGTTGATCCACACGAACACTTCAAACAATACCCAGAGGTTGCTAGACCTTAATCACCAAGTTTAAAACTACCAAACTCTTAGCTTGGTCTTTTTAATTATTATAGCCGTGAATATAAAGATGTAGAGAGAAATTTCTTATTCAATTCTCATTTTTGAATAGAGTAGTCTCTTCTCAAGACTGAACATAAAAATTCTCTTCTTCTTATATTCAATACTTGAATCTCTTTATAATCACTCGGCTAGAAAAACAATTCACTAGTTGCTTTCATGAACTGAGTAATTATATTCAATTATCATATGTGGCCTCTCATCCGTATGAAAGTTACATACAAAAATCCAAATTAGATATCACATCTATAGCATATTATAATGAATGATTACTTCAAAAATTTGGAACTCTTCTGCCGACAATACAAAAGAAGTAATAAAACAAAAAATGAGTCTAACCACTTCAATCATTCTCATTTTATTTTATTTATATATTTATTAATAAATCATTTATTAATTAAATACTTTGGTGATATTATATATGTATACAATATACATATATCCGGGTATCTAAATGTTCTTTGTGTGTGACCCCGTAGGCTCGTGTGTAAGCGGTAGTATAGTTTTGTGTTATGGCGTACACACTAATCCAACAAACTTCTGGACGTTTGGTCCGGTTTGACTAAATCTCAAACCAAACCGGCAATTTCGGTTTTAGCATATATCAAACCAAACCGAACCAAGTATATTGTGTGACCGAACCAGACCAAACCATGTAACCCGGTCCGGTTTGGACGGTTTGACGGTTTTTCAAGTTTTTTTTTCTTTCTATTTTCATATAATTATGTATATAAATGTCAAAATGTGTGTTAAGATCCATAACAAACACTTAAAACTAGAAGTATACATATTAAAAGAATTACTAGCGGGTCAAACTATTTGCTTTAATGTATTCGAACTTTAGGTAAAATCTTTATCCATATGTTAATAACAGGTATAACACTCAAATATTGAAAAAGTCTTTATTTATATTAGGAATGTATAATTAATTATAAATTTGAAATATAAGTTTATATTCTTTATAATCAAACTCTAAGGAATTTGGAGCATAAAAGTGTTTATTTTTGTAAAATGTTTAAGCTTTATGACTTTAGATAAAGTCATTTTCTTCTCGAGTTGTGAAAGTAAGAAGTACGGTCCGGTCCGGTTTTTCGCGGTTTTTTCTTTGCTCAAACCGTAACCGAACCAAATAACCCGGTTTTTCAAAACTTAAACCACCGGACCAGACTTTAACAATTCAATCCGCCCAAACCAATCCAAATACTGCGGTTTGGTCCGGATTAACCGGTTTGACGGTTCGATGAACACCCCTACTTTCACCAACCCTTTTATCAATAGGGTGAAAGTGCATAAACGTATATTAAATCCGTATTGTCTAATTAGCGCATGTATTCATTCGACTAAACAGCTATCATATATTCAACTTTTAATTCATATATTTATCTCTACTACATTATAAAACATTTGTTATATCCAAATTTTTTTAACTTTTCAACTTTTCAATTATAATACCCTTAGAAGAAATCTCAGCCACTAATTTTCATCTCTCTCTTCAAATCGCAACCACTCATTTTTTTCTCTCCCCTCCATAAATCATTTTATTCCTCTAATTCACTCAAAATCTTTTATCTCAAAAACCGTATATCGATAAACTATAAAAGTTATATGGGTGTTCTTAAAATTTCATTCTCTTTCATTAGAGAGGTCATTCGATATACTTTCGACGAATTTTTAAATCCGAAGGCGGAGCCCGTACGGCTAAGGCATTTGGCTATCACACTCTATGACCTATCACACTTTAATCCTATGACCCATCACTCCCACCATCTCACCGGCACAACGCGCGAGTAGTTATATGTATATGTGACATGTAATAACTTGTAAACTGATGTTGAAATGACAGTTACATCGCAGCTGACATAATAACGTATATGGTTATCATGTCTGCAAAAATATTTATTTTATAATAAAAATTGAAATAAATACATATAACTAACAATAAATAGAAATAGAAAGTTTGATACTTATAATAGAAGTTTTGAAAGTTTGAATTCATAATATAATAACAAAATAAAATAAATTAATGTTTCATAAACTAATCCATTATTAAAGTTGATAAATATCAACATAAGTATGCATATCGGAATGTATGTTATTTATGTATTTGAAAAATCATAATACAATTAGTGATATAGTTAGTACCCTCGTTCATTCTGTTATATATTTGTACGTTAACAAAATAATAATGCAATTAAATGATTGTGGTAGTACAAGAGTATAACTGATAGATATTTGTTTCAAGTATGTAATTAAACCAAGAAGAATGTAAAAACACACTCACACCTCGATTAATAATGTAAAAACACACTCACAAATCGTGGAGTTCACATTCAAGGGCGGACAAATATTAAAAAGAGATGCATACGTATGACCTTTAATGTGTTATCATCTACCAAACCAATAAATATCATCAGCCTAAATACCTGTTTACTATAAAACAGATATTGACTTCTCATGTAATTTATGTGCAAACGCCAAAAGCTAATTACGTAAATTGTTGTTATAACTGTAACTAGTATAAATCCAGTATAAAACTTACGACATTGTATAACTTTATGTATGTAACTACTTTACTTATACGGTACCCAAATATCAATGGATCAGTTGACGCGTTTATGGACTCTGGTGCTTCATTAATACACTTATATTTAGCCCAATCCAAAACGGTCAATACTTTGTCGGCCCTTCTTAAATGAGCTATTTAAGAATTGGTATGATAAGCCCATGACCCAACACATTCCTATAGTCCTATTCCAAAATTTTGCCCGGATAAAAAAATAAATAGGGGTGTTTGGCGCTTATACGAATTTTGTCTTGAATTTTTTGTAAAACTATAAAGACACCGGTCTTAGTCAAAATTTTGATTCAACAATCATTCATTACAAGGGTAGGAATCGAACACGTACATGAAGACCGGTGTTGTAGACATCGGCCTTCAATGCCGAATGGTGCCACGTATGGAAGACCGGAGTTGTAAACGCCATGTAACACCCCAATAACTTAAGGTAAATAAAATTAACCCTTATTGTAGTTTTGACATTAAAATAAATTCCTAGTATTTTATTTTGACATAGGGGGTTAATTTAGTTGGAACTTTAGTGGCTAGCGGGTATATTACCCTTTTAATTTTGAAGAAAACGTGGCCATCAGGGGTGAATGCCAGCCATTTAGCTTATGACTCATATTTCCCACTTAATCAAATTCATTCCATTTCTTCACTATCTTGTATCTCAAATCCTTCAATTCATGCAAAGAAAAGTTATGTAATTCTTCTTCCTAAATCCACCCATCTAATTCAATTAGCTAAGAAAACAAGTTAAGGGTTTTGATTTTGGTTGGTGGTGGGTCGAAACTCACTTAAAGAAAAGGAGGAAACTGGAGTTTCAATTGCTTCTTATTATCTTCCTTCTTGAAGGTAAGAATTTAACCTAGAAAACATTGTAATTGAATTAGGGTTCTTATTCGTGAAATTTGGGGGTTTTTGCTATTTGGGAATTCTAGAGAAGAACCCTGGTGATTTTAAATGAGAAATTGGGGGTTAATGCAAATGAGTGTTTTGATGATGAAAACCCCCATATTGATAATCTCATATTTTTGGTGTTTGGCTAGTAATGTGATATGGAATTTTACTATGAAAATGGTTTTGGAATGCATTGTGTAGCCAAACACTCTAATGGGTGGGTTCATTGTGAATTTAGTTTGTTAACGGAGAAAGAGTTGGGATTATAGAACTTATATGTATTGTATAATGTATAGGTGGAGGTGAAGATCAATTAGTAGTGCCTAATAGCCAAATAGAAGGTGAGTGTATATGCATATAATCAGATTCATGTTAATTAAGGTCATAGGTGGGTAAATTCGTATGACCCATTTGTTTGTTGAATTTGAAGACTAGTAGGTAGGTAAATTCCTACTAGCAAATTTGTTTGTTATAGACTAGTAGGTGGGTAAAGTCCTACTAGCAATTGTTGATAAAGACTAGTAGGTGGGTAAAGTCCTACTAGCATTATATATAGATCCATATGAATTATGTTTGTTATTATGATTATGAATAATATAGCTATCATTAGATAGGCTACAATTGATATTTGTGACTTTGGTAACTTGATTATGATAATATGTATATGCATTCACTAAGAGATTGCTTATGTTTTAGTTGTTTAACCCTTTTTATAGGAGTTGGTAATAGCCGTGGCAAAGAATTGAGCAAGTAAAAGTGCCTTGAGTGAAGCTTTTGGGTAAGAAGTTCTTACCATTATGTATGATCAATTGGATGGTTAGTAGTCCCTTTTGACCATGTGCTCCCAAGTGCCTTCAAGTTGGTGTTTTGTACAAGATAATTGATGAATGATGTTTTATGGTCATTGTAGTGTAACTTTCTGTAAAATTTCAGTTTGGTCAATGGTATTGTAAGTATGGAGTCAAGTTGTTAAAACTAGATGTTTGGCAAAATGGGTATGATGACCCATTTCGTAGTGAATTGTATTTTTGAACAATTGTAAGCCTTTGGAATGTTTTAATATGTGTTTACAACTCATTTGACTTGTTGAAGTGTTTTGAAAAGATTGGAATTTAGTCGAAAAACTGAAAAATGTCAAAAAGGGTGTTTTTGGTGTTCAGCTCAAAGCGCGTTCTATGTGTCAATAGCGCGTTCACTGAGACACATAGCGCGGTCGATGAAAATCAGCATCGCACGCGCTCCACTGACTTCGTCGCTTGTTTGTTTGTCGAGTCTTCGTTTGACCTTTTTGGGTCACTTGTATACCAGTCTACTTACATCATTTTAAGAATATCCCAAGTGTCTTTTCTTGATTTGGAACATTTTGAATTTTTACGAAAAATGGTCGTATTTTTCTAAGTATAAAGATTTTCCGATTTGTTTATATTTTTGTCTTAAAATGATTTGGGCGTTTCACGCCAGGGCCCAGCTTCGATGATTTGAACAAGTTCGGTAACACCGGTCTTCGTAGTTTTACAAACTTTCAAAAAATAGTTATACAAACACTATATATACTTTCCAAAATTTTGTATCCGTACAAAATTTTCACTCCTATTCCTGTATCAAACTCAAACCACCCCTCATCAGTCGACACTAAACTAGCTAATTTGAGAACCAAAATGACAATTTTGTAATATTTACTTTTCAGAGTCAACCATATAGGAATGTTCTATGTTGAAAACTAGAATTGACTGTTATGTTGATAAAGGTGAAAGTTCCATCATCATTCATTTGTAAAACGCCCACAACATCGTTGTAATCTTCCACTTCTTCATATTCATCGAACGTATCCACGTTTTGTCTCTCTGAATCATTCTTTGTATATTCATTCATTAAAATTATGATTTATTTTATAAATCCTATATGATCTCATGTTCTTACATTATTGATTCGTTGAAGGTTAAGTATGTCGGTGATTAAATTACTGTATATCAATCTATAGTGTAAACGTTCGTATGTCCTGTCGAGTAGTTTATGATTTACTCGTATAATTTTATAATATATATATATATTAAAAGCACGACCGATACGACGACGACGGCAACAATATGGCTATTAATGTAAAAGCAATTGATATAAAAGGGGTAATGTAGTTATTTAAGGTTAAATGTATGTTGTATAATAATTTCATTAAGGGTATTATAGGTACAGTAAAATCTCTATAAATTAATAATGGTGGGACCGAGTTTTTTAATAATTTAGCAAGATATTATTATATCGATAAATTAATAAATTATTAATTTAAAGAGTTTCATATATACTATTAAAATTTCCATGTCTAATTTATATTCACATATTAAATAAACTTGTCAAGTTCATTATTTTGAATTAAAGATAGTTCAATGTACATGATTCTAAATTGATCACTGTAAAATGTCGAAAAATAAGTTTTAAAATCACATTATCTATTGCTTCTAAACTAAAAGGTTTTGAAAAATCAACCATGACCAATCAACAACGAAAACTGTTATGTGAGTATAAGGGAGATCACCAAAGACTACAAATTTATTTTTTACTAGACAATGTTAGAGTTTTAAAATACTTAAGTAATTATTAGTTTATAGTTTCATTGAGACTAATATACTTACACTAAGGTTTCAAAATAGTTATTATCTTATTATTTTATCGATTGAGATTCAATCTTTGAGACCGGGCAAATTATTAATGTTATCGAGGTTATTAATTTTACGAGTATTAGTTTATAGAGGTTATACTGTATATTAGATGGAAATATTTACATTAGTGAACAAAATAGAGTAAAATTTTGGTTTATCAACTTTTTTAATTGAAAAAAAAGGCATATCAGTTTTTTAGTTGAAAAAAATTATTTTATAATATAAATATATAAAATATTCTTATCTTTCTTTTATTATACTAAAACACATTTGCTCTAATAACTTATCGATCAATCACATTATTTTTTAAAGTTAACTTTTGTTTTCAATTTTGACTTTAATTTACACTTTTTTTTTTCCATCACAAATTTATACTTTTTAACCAATAATTCTAATATAATAAATAAAAATAATAGCTAATATATATCCAATAGAATAATAGCTATTATACACATTGGGTAATAGCCCAGTGGCCACCAGCCGCCATTTTCCAGGGGATCCTGGGTTCGAGTCTTGCCAAAGGCAAACTTGAGATAATCAGGGGATTATTAAGTGGTTGAGATCACCTGGACACTAGCCTGGCTGAGGATTAGTGGGTACCAAATGGTACATGGGATTAGGGGATTTCCATCTAATTACCTTTTTTTTATTTTTTTTATTTTTAGAATAATAGCTATTATATATTCATACAACAATAGCTATCATGCTACCATTCAAATGGCACCCTTTAAGGCCTTGTATGGTAGGGTATGTCGTTCTCCTTTAGCTTGGGCGGAAATTGGAGAGAGTCAACTCATCGGGCCAGAAATTGTGATTGAAACGACAAAGGTAATATCTCAAATTAAGGAAAAGTTGCAATTGGCCCGCGAACGTCAAAAGAAGTATGCCGATGTGAGACGAAGACCGTTGGAGTTTGAAGTTGGTGATTTTGTACTTTTGAAAGTGTCACCTTGGAAGGGCGTCGTACGTTTTGTGAAGCGGGGAAAACTTGCACCAAGGTATATTGGTCCTTTCAAGATTCTTGAACGGGTTGGGAAAGTTGCTTATCGGCTAGAATTGCCTCAAGAGCTTAGCGGTGTGCATGATGTGTTTCATATTTGTAATTTGCGCAAGTGTTTGGCGGATCCTACACATCAGGTGCCTATGGACGAAATTAGGGTTGATTCGAGCCTAAACTTTGTTGAAGAACCGGTAGAGATTTTACCAAGTTGATAGATTTATCTATTAATAAAAGGTACAATGTATAGGCTGGAACATAGTACTATAAGTCACATCAAGTGACTTATATACTCTTCCTTGTGCAGCATGTAAGGAATTATGACTTAATTCCTTAAATGCTCACAACCACATTTGTACGACATTGTCCACGTCATCATGGACTTTGTCTATAAATACAAAGTCTTCTCATAACTTGCAAATAGCTTGAAACTTTAGCATTGCAACTTGTGAGATATACTCTAAGTAAACTTACGAGTATTTCCAAGTCAATTAGATCACTTGTATTTCGGGATTGTTTAGATATTTACACTTGGGTGTTTATCTTTGTTCCGCAACAATCCTTGTATTTGTTTATACATCAATAAATCAAATACATTAGAAAACAACGTGTCTCAATGCTATTTACTTGATTATATTTATATATCTTTATATAGTTTCTGCCATTTGTTCTTGCATTTATTTATATTGTTTCTTGTTATCCACATCTGGATCGTAAACTGAACTTGTCCATTCAAGATCAGTTGTACTTGCCAGTCGGGTTTACTAGTCATCTATATATTCGGGACTCACAATTGGTATCAGAGCCTCAAGGTTGAATCTTATCAATTCATTAACCTTTGGTCTACATAGATGGCTGACTTTGAACAAGGACCTGACCCTAATAATGCTACCCCACCCCCTATCATCAACAACAATATACCCTCACACAATGTTCACGTACACTTTCCAAATAATCCTGTTCCCAAGTTTGATGGGAACAGTGAAAACTTTCAAACATGGAAAGCATGCATGCTCAAGTATATTGCTGGTGTTGAAAGACATTTGCCCGATATTTTAAAAGAAGGACCCTTTGTCCTCATGAATGCTTCTACTGTTGTCAGAAATGCCGATGGGACTCCTAGGCAGTCACCTAAGGAGAAGGATCATTGGTCTGAGGAAGATCATAGACTTGTAGACCTGGATACCAAGTTACAAAATATGATTTTATACGCAGTTCCAGAAACCCTAATGCCCACTCTTGTTTTACTTGATAATTCCAAATTAATGTGGGAGGAACTACTGACACAATTTGAAGGCACTAATGAGACAATTGTCACAAGAAAAGTTGCTTTAAACAAAAGATATGAGTCTTTCTTTGCCATACCTGGGGAGTCTTTAACTCAAACTTATATCAGATTTACAAATCTGGTAAACCAACTGAAAGCCCTGGGTGTAACCAAAGACAAAGAAATTTTGTTGAAAAATTTTGTGACATTTTACCTTCTAAATGGGAAAATTTAATCTTGGTCTTGAGACAAGGCAAAACCTTGCACAGTCATACTCTTGCTTCCCTTTATGGAGCCTTCAGATATACTGAAGAGAACAAAGCTGAAAGAGCCTTGGCTGAGCAGGATGCCAAGAACCATGTTTCTACCAGTTCTGGTATGGTTCAGTATTCTGAACCACATAGTACTGCTCTACTATCTTCTGAGAGTGACATTTCTGACTCGATGAAGAAGATGGTTTCTAAAATGTTAAAAACTGGTGTCTCTGCTAATACTCATGATTGTGATGAGAATGACAATGATGATCTGGTTGCCATGCTGGCTAAAACGTTCAATCGTTTTAAGGCCAAGTCAAATCGATCTGGCAAACCCTTTGCTTCCAGTGCTTCTATTAACAAGTCCAATCTTGAATGCTTTAAATGCGGCAAGAAAGGACATTTCATGAAGGAATGCAGATCTAGTCAACCTTCATCATCACAATCTGCTCCTAACCATTCTAATTTTCAGAAGTCTGATGACAGCTATAAGGCCAAATACAAGAAGTTGAAGGCACATATGGCTCTTTTGGCACAAGACAACTCAAGCAACAGTTGTATGATTGCCAAAACTGAAAGATGGGAAGAATCTGATGAATCATCTGATGATGAAGAAGAAGTTAGGGACATGTGTTTCATGGCACAAGAAGACCAAGGTCATTTGGTCAAAACTGATGTTGAATCTGGCCGCTGGGTGGATATAGTGATGAAAAAGGTCAGTAATTTTGGCTATGAAGAAATGAGGAACACAAACTGGACCTTTTGGTTCTTTTAGAGGCTGACATCTCATTTGTTGAGACAGTGCGTTCAGAAAGCTTAAAAATGTTTGAAAACAATACTTCTGAACTGAACGCCAGTCAGGCCAGACTAAAGGAACTGAAAGATGTTCATCTGGCCCTAAAAAGTTATCAATCTATGGTTGCCACTTTAGAGTTGGAAAAAGAAGAACTGAAAACCATCCTTGAAAAAGAACAGAAAATAATCAAATCTTGGATGAGTGCACCAAAACCAGATGCTGCAATAAAAACACTTTTGCAAATCAAAAAACAGCATATGAATCTGGTGATCTTCACATGGCATCTATAATCACTGATTTAGATGCACTTCCAAAAGAACTGAAACCGGAAATTACTTTTCCTAAAGTTGGCAAACAAAAAATTGTGACTAATAAGGTCAAGGAACATTCTGAGGGAAAATCTGAAACAGCTCAGACAACTGTTTCAGAAAAGAAGGCTAAATCCAAAAAGCCATCTCCTCAGACTTCATCTAAGGTTCCAAAAGGACTAAAGAAGAAGAAAACTGTCTCCCCCACTGAGCCTCTACCTCAGATTCTGGTAAGGCTCAGTGAATCTATTTTGTTAAGGTTAGAAAGTCAATTTCAACTATTGGCTAGACAAGTGCAGAGTTGTAATGCACGTTTAAAAAATGTTGAAACCACACCTCTTCAACCTAAACAAAATGCAAAACCTTTTTCCAAGCAAATCAAGCAAAAATCTGAGAAGAAAAAGGTTGAGCACCCCATCAAACCAACAACTTTTGTGTCAACTGAGATAATGACTGAAATCCCATTTGACCCATCTGTTCCTCATAAACCAAAGAAATCTGAGACTGCTAAGGGAGAGTCTAGTGAACCCATCCATAGATGGGTTCCCAAAAAGAACTAATCTTTGTTTGTGCAGGGAGACCGAAAGAAGAACATATGGTTTCTGGACAGTGCTGCTGGCCGAACCATGACTGGTTATCAGACCCTGCTAGAGGAATATAGGTTGCAAGAGGGGCCCTCAATTGTTTTTGGAAATGATGAAATGGAAAAACTGAGGGATATGGTGTGGTGAATAATGGTCAAGTCAAATTCACACGAGTTGCATATGTGAATGGTTTGAAATATAACCTGATCAGTGTCAGTCAACTATGTGATGATGGCTTCAAGGTTTTATTTGATATTTCACAAGGCACCATATTCAACAGAGATGGAAAGGTAGTACTGGTTGCACCAAGGAAGGGAAACATTTATGTCATTGATATGAATCCATCTATCTCTGAACAATGTTTCTACACAAAGGCTGATGAAGACACAAATTGGTTGTGGCACAAGAGATTATCCCATCTGAACTTCAAGAACATTAATAAGTTGTCAAGAAAACAACTTGTTGATGGGATACCCTCTATATCTTTCAATAAAGACAAGCCATGTCCAGGTTGTGAAATGGGTAAGCAGAAAAGAGCTTCATTCAAGACAAAGCAAAGCTTTAGTATAACTGAACCTCTTCACTTGCTTCACATGGACCTTTTTGGACCAGTGAACGTTCAGACCAGAGCAGGAAAGAAGTACACCCTTGTCATCGTAGATGAATATTCAAGATATTGCTGGGTGATTTTCCTCAGTCCAAAAGTGAAGCTGCTGCTGAAATCATTGCTCTCATCAAACAAATTGAGCTCAATTACAAGCGAAAAGTTTGTCAGCTCAGAAGTGACAATGGCACTGAATTCAGAAATGCCACTCTGGAGTCCTTCTGCACTGAAACTGGCATATCTCAGAACTTCTCCCCAGCACACACACCAGAGCAGAATGGTGTTGTAGAAAGAAAGAATCGTACGCTGATTGAAGCTGCTAGAAGTATGTTGAATGAATCTGGTCTTCCCAAGAATTTCTGGGCTGAAGCTGTTGCAACTGCTTGCTACACTCAGAACAGATCTATCTATGTCAAAAGACACAAGAAGACCTCCTATGAAGTACTCAGAAATAGAAAGCCTAATATTGGATACTTCCATGTATTTGGGTGTCCAGTATACATTCTGAATAATTCTAGTCAGCTTGGAAAATTCGATGCAAAAGCTGATGAAGGATACTTCCTAGGATATTCATCAAATCGCAAAGCCTTAAGAGTCTTTAACAAGAGACTTGAAAAGGTTGATGAGTCAATTCATGTTACCTTTGATGAATCCAACTCTGCAATCTTTAAAAATTCCATTTCTGAACCACCCTCAGAAAGTCCAATCAGTTTTGGTGATTCTGATCCCATTGCTGAAATTGATCAGTCACCTGAACATGCTTCTGAACATCTCCGTTCAGAACCAGAAATAAACAAGCCAAGCAACATTCCATTTTATCCTCCAGTTAGTTTCAAACTACCTTCTGAACTAACTATTGGATCAGATGTTTATGCTGCTACTCCCATGATATCAGACTCCACTGAGCAACCTCAAATTGAAGAATTTCATGATGCAAGTCATGATATGCAGGAAGAAGAAGAAGCTGAAGATGTATTTTCTGAAGCTCCTCCTGAAGTTACTCAGAGAAGTTCTTGCACTGATATCATTTCTCATCCTGGTCAATACTCTAAATGGACAAAGGCACATCCAATCGAGCAAATTATTGGAGAGTCCAGTAGAGGGTTCAGACCAGAAGAGCCACAAGCGATCAATGCTTAAACGTCAGCTTCTTATCTCTAATTGAACCCAAGAAGATTGACGAGGCTATGCAGGACCCAAGCTGGGTTGAAGCCATGCAAGATGAGCTCAACCAGTTTAAAAGAAACGATGTATGGGAACTCGTTCCTTGTCCCAGTAACCTGAAGAAGGAACCAATTGGGGCAAGATGGGTCTTCAGAAACAAGATGGACGAAGATGGTCACGTCATTAGAAACAAAGCCAGACTTGTTGCAAAGGGATATGCACAAGAAGAGGGAATAGATTTTGATGAAACTTTTGCACCAGTTGCTAGACTTGAAGCTATCAGAATATTCTTAGCTTTTGCAGCTCATCATCAATTCAGAGTCTATCAAATGGATGTCAAAAGTGCTTTTTTGAATGGCGAACTAGAAGAAGTTGTATATGTGCATCAACCACCAGGGTTCATCAATGAAGAAAGACCACATTGGGTGTACAGACTGAACAAAGCCTTATATGGTCTGAGACAAGCACCTAGAGCCTGGTATGATACTCTTACTAAACATCTTCTTAAAAATGGTTTTAAACGTGGTGCAATTGATAAAACTTTATTCATATTGCATGATAAAAGTGATATCCTTTTAGTACAAATTTATGTTGATGATATTGTGTTTGGTTCTACTAATGAGAAGATGTGTAAAACTTTTCAAAAATCATGTCTTCTGAGTATGAAATGAGTATGATGGGAGAACTGACATATTTTCTGGGACTTCAAGTAAAACAAAATGAAGATGGTATTTTCATTAACCAAGAAAAATATGTCAGAGATTTACTAAAGAAATATCAATTTGATTCTGTCTCATCAAAAGATACTCCAATTTCTGCTCCATTAACTCTGGATTCTGATCCACATGGAAAACCAGTGGACCATACAAAATATCGTGGTATGGTTGGTTCACTGATGTATTTAACTGCAAGTAGACCAGACATAATGTTTGCAACATGCCTTTGTGCTAGATATCAGTCTGATCCCAGAGAAGCACATGCAAATGCTGTTAAAAGGATCTTCAGATACCTTAAGGGTGTCCCCAGATTGGGTCTTTGGTATCCCAAAGGCTTCAGTCTAGATCTAATGGGTTATTCAGATTCTGATCATGCAGGTTGCAAGATAGACAGGAAAAGTACCACTGGTGGGTGTCATTTCCTTGGTGGCAAATTAGTAAGCTGGACTAGTAAGAAGCAGACTGCAGTATCACTATCAACTGCAGAAGCTGAGTACATTTCTGCAGCAAGTTGTTGTGCTCAGATTCTATGGATGAAGAACCAGCTGACTGATTATGGTGTTACTTACACAAAGACTCCAATCTTTTGTGATAACACCAGTGCCATGCCATATCTCACAATCCTGTGATGCACTCGAAAACCAAGCACATCGACCTCAGGTATCATTTCATTCGTGATCATATTCTGAAAGGAGATATTGAATTGCACTTTATTTCCACTGATAAGCAACTCGCTGACGTTTTTACAAAACCTTTAGATGTCAAAACTTTTAAACATCTAGTCAGTGAGTTGGGTATGTTAAATCCTTAGACTGGTAATCTTGTTATGAACGCCTCAGTGACACTGATCTGGTTCACCAGTCTGAGCGATCCATGTATTTTTTGCTCGCCTAGCTATCGAACGCCTTTGTGATACTATCTTGGCACTTATTAATTCATGGATCATCACTTCAGGGGGAATGTTAAATATTTTTCAAATTAAATAAACCTTCATTTCTGAGGGGGAACCTTTGCTCAGAAAAATGTTTTAACTGAAGCACTTCAGAATATCAAAATATTTCAGTTGAATTTTAATGACTGAGATGGTTCAGATTTTTTCATTCTTTCTTACTTCGTTTTTCATTTACTCTCTAATCATCAATCTCTCTCATCTTTACTCTCAAAATTCATAACTCTTCATATTCCTTACATTTTCACTTTCACTTTCAAATTCTTAAAATGTCTCATAAGTCGCTCATAACCTTTGTATATACTCCTTCTAATGCTGTAAAAACTTCTGCTCAATGGCCTAAAAACTTCACTCCATCCCAAATCCGATTCAATATGAGCAACTTTTTGGCTCTATTGAATATAGATTCTGACAACTTAATGGGAAGGATAAACAATTTTTGGGAGAAATCCCCCTTCCATTATGCGCTGACCGCAAATCCACAAGCTATGTATCATCGATACTTGCTTGAATTCTGGTACTCTGCAGTAGTGAGTAAGGATGAACAATCTATATCCTTTACTCTAAATGAGGGCACAAAGAAGTGTGTCATCACTCTCGAGGGGTTCAGAACTTCCCTTCATCTGAACTACCTCAAACCTCCCCAGGTGTTTGATAAAAGACTCAAAGGAGTCAATTTTAGGGAGGTTCTAGTCGCCACTGGTCATGGTGATATGGAGGATGCTGATGGTAATTTGAAGACCTCTGCACATATTTCATGTCTGGATTTGGCAATTGCTGGAGGTTCTTCTGGACCTAAATTGTGGAAAGTCTTGGTGACAACCATGGAGGGTTGGACCAACTTTCACTACCCCAAGTTGAGATGGGGTATTATATTTGGAATGGGATACAGGTAGACTTTGCTGAGATTCTCTTTGCCCAGTTGATTACAAAGTTGAAAGGGAAGAGAAGCTTACATGTTGCATTCCCAAGATTTCTGAGCTTATGCTTCAGGGACATACTTGGAGAAGCTTATGATCAAGAAGGACATGATGCTTCTGTGCCAGAATATAGCAGAGATTTTTCAAAAGCAACAATTACTGAAAATGAGCCTGAACTCTCCTCTGCTATGATTCAGGTATTTGCTAAACTGTCTCAGCCACACTAGCTGGTTCAGAAAGGTTACTAAGTGGGCCACAAAAGAATGTGGGACCCGTTAGTGTACCTACTATTGAAATCGTTGAATCTGGTGACGATGCACCTGCTTCGGCAGCTGTTGAACCAGAATCTGGTGAGGGTACTAGTGACCCAAACCAGGGCATATCTGACCAGATCGCACAAGTGAATGCCTTCTGGGATGACGATGAGCCACTTCAGGAGAATCTTGATTCTCTTGCTGAATTTGAGTTTGACGAGGGATTATTGGAGGCGAATCAATCTGATTCTGAGCCAGCCACCATCCTCGCAAAGGCCCCTCCTCCTCCCCCAAAAATCCAACAAGAATCTGAGCCTTATGTTCCACCACCACCATCTCACCAAAATCCTATCTTTCCACCTGGCACCACACCCGCATATGTAACCAATCCTTCTTTCACACCTTCACTTCAATTTTTACACCCACAAATATACAACGTACCACCACCGATTACTTACGATGCCCCTTCAGAAAAGGACCTAGATTCTGAGACTGAATCTGAGAGTCCTACAGATGTTCAAATGAACAAAGTTTTACAAGGGCTGGGTAGTTTACCCTTTGTGGCTCCTGCTTCTTCACAACCCCCACCTCCTTTCAATATAGAAGCACAATTAGAGAAAACACAAACCGAAGTCCAAGGCCTTACTTTAAGGGTGGAGGACTTAACCAAATCTCTAACTGCCAACACTAGTTCCTTGGCTGATATGAAAGGTGCTCAGATGTTCCTCGGAACTGAGCTGACCAAAGTTGCAGGGAATGAAGGGCTAGTGGTTGGAAAATTGAATGAGTTGGTGATGACATGCAATAAGGTGAGCTCTGCAATCAGAGAAGCCTTCAGATTGACTAAGAGAGATGTTCAAGCTTCAGTTGTTGCGAACTTGACATCTGGAGTTGAGCTGTTGAAGCAAGAGGTTATGGCTGTAGGAAGTGAAGTTCATGAGCTGGTTCAGAAGCCAAGTATCAATGAAAAAGAACTTGGGACTTCTATTAGTGCTGGTATTGTGGAAGATCTGAAGTCTGAGCTATCTCAGAATCTTGCTGCTCAGATTTCAGATTCTGTCTGTCAGAAAGTTGGTGCAGAAGTTAGAATGATGATTGCTGAACTGACCAAAAATACAAATAACAAGGTGGAAAAGGCTGTCAATGAAGTTAAAGAGTCTGTTTCTAAGCTTGAAGGTACAGTTCAGAATCAGTCAAAGTAATTGGATGAAATCTTATCACTTCTGAAGAAGGAATCTGTTACTGTTCCTCCTCCCCCTGCATCCTTCACAGATGAAGATAGAAAGATGCTGAAGGAATTAAAAGATCAAGAAGCACTGAACCTTAGTTATTCATTCAGACTAAAGGCTCAGTTTGCTACAATGGCAAAAGGTATTTGTGATGCCTAGAACAACAAAGTTGGGAACCTCTGCAGGCACTTAAATCTACGCTTGATCTTTATGCTAAAATGCCTGTGGAGATTCCCAAAGGGGGAAGTAGTGTGCCTCTTGGGTTGCTGGCTAGTACACAAGAAATGATTCATGCAACCAAGAAGCAAACTGAGGTGCCTTCTGGAAGTACCTCAGTTCAGGGGGAACATGTTCAGAAACCAGAATCTGAAGCTGGAAGAAAAGATAAGGGAAAAGCCTTAGTGATGGCAGAAGAACCCAAGAAGATTGTTAAGGGTTCTGGTCTAGTTGTTGGAGAAGATGTTGATGAACAGGGCTATCCACTTCATGATCCTAATGCTGATAGCAAGAAGTTGGAGACTCTGCAGAAGCAAGTCTCTAACCAATTTATTATGTGGAGTGAGAATAAAGAAAGGGAAAGGGTTCAACACCAAAGTATGGGAACCCTTGATCACATTGATGCTGCATCTCTTGGTCTCTCACTAGAAAGATTTCAGAAGATCAAACATGATCCAAGAGTGCAGAAGGCAGTTAAAGATATGCTTGATTATGAGTATGGGGTGAACTACTCTCCTCTGGAACAAAAGCTGGACCATCTCACTTTCAAGATGTCCATTCAAGACTTAGTGAAAAATAGAGAGATGGAAATGGCCAGAAAGAAGAAAGAGATTCTGGCTGGAGTTCTGAATGTAGAGAAGGAGTTGTTCAGACCACCCACTAAGCCCAGAACTGGAACAAGGACTGCAAAGAAAGATTCTCGTGATGTTGTTCATACTTCAATCAAACCAATTTCTGATGATGCTGCTGAGATCCAAAGAAAACATGAAAAGGATCAGTATGATCATTATATGAATCATCGATCGCATCCAGCCAAAATCATTGATATGGTAGTTGCAAAGGCTGATGGATTGAAGCTGTTTGATTTGGTTGTGAAAAGAGAAGGAAGGGCTACTGAAGAATATACTCAGGTTTCAGTTCATGAGTTTGGCATATCTGAGCACAGGGAGATGATCCAGGTTCTGAAAGGAAAGCCTAAGTCTGCCTTGACTGGTGCATGGTTAGCAAGAATTCAACAAAAGATGCAAGCCAAGGTAGAGATTGAAGGAAGGCTGTTTGGCAAAAAGGATCACTCTCCACTGAAGAGAAAACCTACTGAGGCACCTTCTGGTTCAAGGCCTGCCAAGCAAGATTGAAGCGGTCAAGAATTGGAGAAGACCCGAAACACCATCCGAGATCCGTCAATTCCTTGGATTGGCGGGTTACTATAGAAGATTCATTGAAAACTTCTTCCGTATTGCACAACCACTCACCCTCTTGACTCAAAAAGATAGAAACTTTGAATGGGGCGAAAGGCAAGAGAACGCCTTCCAAACCCTTAAGGATATGCTATGTGATGCTCCTATTTTGACGCTACCGGATGGGATCGAAGATTTTGTTGTTTATTGTGATGCTTCTCGGGGCAAGGGTTGGGTTGTGTTCTTATGCAAAGGGGTAAGGTTATTGCTTATGCCTCTCGTCAATTGAAGGTGCATGAGAAGAACTACCCGACACATGATTTGGAATTGGGAGCGGTTGTGTTTGCTTTGAAGTGTTGGAGACATTATCTCTATGGCACCAAATGTGTGATTTATACCGATCACAAAAGTCTCCAACACATCTTCAACCAAAGTGAATTGAACATGAGGCAAAGGCGTTGGTTAGAACTATTTAGTGATTATGATTGTGACATCCGTTATCACCCGGGCAAGGCAAATGTAGTAGCCGATGCCTTGAGCCGAAAGGAGAGTGAAACCAAGACGGGCTAGAGCTATGAGCCTCACGGTAGGGCCAAATATTCGTGATCGGATCATTGAAGCCCAAATCCAAGCCACCCTACCGGAAAACTTTGGAAACGAAAACCTAGATGGCATGGAACAACTTTTCGACCGGAAGAATGATAACGGACTATACATGGTTGAAAGACTTTGGATTCCTATCTTCGGTAATTTAACGCTTATTATGAATGAAGCTCATCAATCGCCTTATTCGGTCCATCCCGGGTCGGATAAGATGTATTTTGACTTGAAGGAATTGTATTGGTGGCCGGGCATGAAGCGTGATGTGGCTAAGTATGTGAGTGAGTGTCTTACTTGCTTACAAGTCAAAGCCGATCACAAGAAGCCACCCGGATTGTTGGTACAACCGGTGATGCCCGAATGGAAGTGGGAGCACATTTCAATGGACTTCATTACTAAACTACCGAAGACAAGAAGCGGCCGTGACACGATTTGGGTGATAGTAGATCGGTTAACGAAATCGGCTCACTTTTTAGCCATTCGTGAAACCGATAAATTTGACACTTTGGCTCGTTGTACATCAAGGAAGTAATATCTAAGCATGGAGTGCCGATTTCTATCATTTCGGATAGAGATGCCCGTTTCAAATCCAAATTTTGGGAAGCCTTTCAAAAAGCCATGGGTACTCGACTTGACATGAGCACGACATTTCACCCTCAAACGGATGGGCAAACCGAGAGGACCATCCAAACACTTGAAGACATGTTGAGGGCAGTGTGC
>CM067173.1:119387523-119408164 GCA_034093135.1 Erigeron breviscapus
GGAGACAGAGTTAAGTGCCAAGTAGGGATGAAGATCATCTACATCAAATTGATAGAAGAATACCGGCAAGAGGATTGGTAGGAGAAAGTATGAAACCATCTATCTTTTGGGATTTTGTTAGTGATAGAGATGCTCATAAGTATGTTACTACTATTTTGAGTTGGTTTTTCGATGATGAGCTGAAATTGTTTATTATTAAAAGAGATGATGGTTGTCAGTACTTAAAGCCTATGAAGAAATATTTTAAAAGCCTTAGTGAATCCGATTTAATGGATTTAGGAAGGAAAAGGCTTGTTAATCCGAGTGGTAATGGTTATGCAACTTACTGGAGTAGAAAGTTGCAAGACGATTATAGGAAAAGGTTCTATGATAATTTTGATAAAACCAGTGTGTACATAACGCCAAGATCCTTGAAGAAAGTTACAAAGGATGATGGTACGATAGAATTTACTCAAAGATCAATTAAGCGTGTACTGAAGGTTCCAGTCAAGAAATGGCCTCAAGATGTTTTGAGTACACTTGATCACTGGGAGATTCACAGGGACACTGGTGAAGCATTGATGTATGGAGATAGAGATAAGAGAGTTATTTTGTTACGTGTATTTGATCCTATGCAGATTGTGAACCTTTCCAGAGATGATCAGAGAAGGTTATATGACACTGAATGTCTGTTTAGACCTTCATGGACCACTGAGGAAAGCAGATATAGGAAGATTTTGCGTATTTGTTTACATGCTAATATTCATGCAAATAGCAGGAGATTGTTAATTGATGGATAGTGTTTCTACAAGACTGAAGAAATCGTGTAGCTGATGTCAAGGGGGAGACTGTAAGTGCATGATTCTGAAGATGATGAAAGTTTGGAAGAAGGTGAAATGATTCCTGATTTGGACTGGACTAATGTTTTTCAAGATGATGATTTTGTGCAACAACAAGCACAAGCTCAAGATCAACAAGTTCCAGATGATCAACAAGAGGTTCAAGCTGAACGAGTTTTTATTCCAAGTTCAAGAACTCTACACTTTACGGTTTTTGCCAAAGTTGGAGATGATGAAGATGGAATTACTCTAAGCTGGAGTATTGAAGATTCTAAGGAATTTGATGTGACAGAGTATCCAGTGCCAAGTAGGGATGAAGATCATCTACATCAAATTGATAGAAGAATACCGGCAAGAGGATTGGTAGGAGAAAGTATGAAACCATCTATCTTTTGGGATTTTGTTAGTGATAGAGATGCTCATAAGTATGTTACTACTATTTTGAGTTGGTTTTTCGATGATGAGCTGAAATTGTTTATTATTAAAAGAGATGATGGTTGTCAGTACTTAAAGCCTATGAAGAAATATTTTAAAAGCCTTAGTGAATCCGATTTAATGGATTTAGGAAGGAAAAGGCTTGTTAATCCGAGTGGTAATGGTTATGCAACTTACTGGAGTAGAAAGTTGCAAGACGATTATAGGAAAAGGTTCTATGATAATTTTGATAAAACCAGTGTGTACATAACGCCAAGATCCTTGAAGAAAGTTACAAAGGATGATGGTACGATAGAATTTACTCAAAGATCAATTAAGCGTGTACTGAAGGTTCCAGTCAAGAAATGGCCTCAAGATGTTTTGAGTACACTTGATCACTGGAGATTCACAGGGACACTGGTGAAGCATTGATGTATGGAGATAGAGATAAGAGAGTTATTTTGTTACGTGTATTTGATCCTATGCAGATTGTGAACCTTTCCAGAGATGATCAGAGAAGGTTATATGACACTGAATGTCTGTTTAGACCTTCATGGACCACTGAGGAAAGCAGATATAGGAAGATTTTGCGTATTTGTTTACATGCTAATATTCATGCAAATAGCAGGAGATTGTTAATTGATGGATAGTGTTTCTACAAGACTGAAGAAATCGTGTAGCTGATGTCAAGGGGGAGACTGTAAGTGCATGATTCTGTTGACAACAGCAACAGCGATTTGATCAGTATATGTTTATGTTTTGTAATATGTAATCATAGACTTATGTTATGTTTAAACTTGTTATTTGGACTTAAGTAATGTGAATGATTACATATTGATCAGAGTTTTAGTATGTTTAATGTTTACGACTTGTATGAATGTGATTATAAATAACATACAGATACAAGTGATAAACTAGTCAGTTTTGAGTAATTAAAGTATACTTAAAAGATGACAAAAGGAAGTGTGTACAAACTCGTGCTACAGTAACACGAGTTTGTCTAAACACGTGGTCATCACGTGTTTACATATTAACACGCGTTTGTTAATGGGCTATGGGCTTTAAGACATACGGTCCATATTAGCACGCGTTTATGAACAGTATAGTATAAATACACACACATAATACGTATTTGTTTACATGCTAATATTCATGCAAATAGCAGGAGATTGTTAATTGATGGATAGTGTTTCTACAAGACTGAAGAAATCGTGTAGCTGATGTCAAGGGGGAGACTGTAAGTGCATGATTCTGTTGACAACAGCAACAGCGATTTGATCAGTATATGTTTATGTTTTGTAATATGTAATCATAGACTTATGTTATGTTTAAACTTGTTATTTGGACTTAAGTAATGTGAATGATTACATATTGATCAGAGTTTTAGTATGTTTAATGTTTACGACTTGTATGAATGTGATTATAAATAACATACAGATACAAGTGATAAACTAGTCAAGTTTTGAGTAATTAAAGTATACTTAAAAGATGACAAAAGGAAGTGTGTACAAACTCGTGCTACAGTAACACGAGTTTGTCTAAACACGTGGTCATCACGTGTTTACATATTAACACGCGTTTGTTAATGGGCTATGGGCTTTAAGACATACGGTCCATATTAGCACGCGTTTATGAACAGTATAGTATAAATACACACACATAATACGTATTTGTTAACAGTGATATTAGATAATACACAGAAATTCTGTGCAATTGTAAACTCGCGCGCGTTTAAGGTCTTAGGTTGTTTCAACAACGAAAGACGATAATATAATTAAGCAAACAGGTTATCACGAGAGGATTCTGCACTCTCGTCATAACTATAAGCGTTCTCGTTGACGATCAGTCCACAAGGACCTACAACTGATCAGGTTGTATTTCAAACCATTCACAAATGCAACTCTTTTGAATTCGACTTGTCCATTATTGAGCACACCATATCCTTCAGTCTTTCCAGATTGATCGTTACCAAACGTCACTGTCGGTCCATCTTGGACAGTGAACTCTTCCAGTAGAGGCTTACATCCGGTCATAGTCCGGCCAGCAGCGCTGTCCAGATACCAGATATTCTTCTTTCGATCGCCCTACACATACACAAAAATCATTAGTTCTTTTTGTGAACCCATCTTTTCTTGATGGGTTCGCTGGACTTCTCTACAAAAGTCACAGTAGATTGTTGTGGTGTTGAACTGGAGGCTGCATCTGGAGCTTTTTCACCAGCTCCAGGTGCAGGAGTAAAAACGATTGGTATTTGATACTTACTCCCCTTATTTTTACCAGATTTTGTTCCAGATGGAACATTCTTTAGTTTAGGTATTGAAGGGAGTGGTTTAATATTTTGTTTGAAAACTGGAGGTAATAAACCTCCTTCCAAATTGTTAATCCGGGCAGTACAACTCTGAACCTGCCGAGACAAAAGTTGGAGTTGACTTTCCAGATTAACCAAAATATTATTTTCTTCAGGCAGTTGAACCTTGGACCTTGGTTCAACTGGAGCTTTAGTCTTTCGGGTCTTGGGCACCTTAGACTTTTGAGGTAAAGGCTTGTTACCAGTGGCCTTTTTGACTGGAGCTTTAGCCTATTCGGCTCCAGTTTTAACCTCAAAGGGGGTGGTCTCAAAGGTTTCAGTTTCAACAGCTTCAGGTTGATCATAAGGTGTTTTCAACCTTGAGAGCTGGAGGCAATGCATGAAGATCTGGTATGAGAGCTGCCATCTCCAGATTTCCATGTATTCTTCTGGGCATCGATAGTTCTTGAAAATGCATCATAGTTTTTGCCAGATGCTTTTACCCATGACTTGATAATCTTTTGTTCTTTTTCAAGATCAGGAAATAGTTTTTGATTATCAAGTTCTAAAGCCTCAATCTTTAAAACTGACTCCTTGAGAGCCAACTGGACACTTTGTAAATCATTTAGTTGTGGTTTAACATTGTTCAGTTCAATTAGGATAGTGTCAAGATATCTTTCACTATCCGCTCTTACAGTTTCCACAAAAGCTAAATCACCACTTAATGATTCAGCCAGGTCCAGTTTTAGTTCAGGGTCAACCTGGTTATCATAGTCACATACCTTCTTCAGTATGATGTCCACCCATCTTCCAGAGATGACATCTTCTTTCACCACGTATTGCTGCTGTTGATCTTCCAAGGCCATGAAACACATGTCCCTTTCCTCTTCTTCATCATCAGATGAGTCATCAGAGTACTCCCATTTTCCCTCAGTTTGTGCCATTAAGCACTGATCCTTTTCCTTTTGCATGGACAGGAGGGCAATCTGGGCCTTAAGCTTCTTGTATTTAGCTTTGTAGCTATCATCAGGCCGATTGAAATTAGGGATAGAGGGGCCAGTTTGGTTGTTCAACTGACTAGATCTGCATTCCTTCATAAAATGACCTTTCTTGCCACACTTATAGCATGTAAGATTGGTCTTATCCAGAGAGATGGAGCTGGAAGCATTGTTGGGGCCATTAAATCTTTTGGATTTATGCTTAAACCTATTAAAGGTTTTAGCAATCATAGCGACCAGATCATCATCGTCAGTTTCATTACAACCATCACTGTTTTCAGTGGTCAGACCAGAGTTCAAGAAACTGTTTAACATCTCCTTCATCGAGTGTACCTGGACACTCTCTGCAGACATTAAAGCAGCACAAGGTCGCTCAGTTACACTAGCAACCTTGGGACTCTGGGCATGGTTCATGGCATCTTGCTCAGCCACAAGTCTTGCAGCATTATTATCTTCAGTGAATCTGAAGGCTCCATAGAGCGATGCAAGAGTATGGGTGTGCAAGGTTTTACCTTGTCTCAAGACAAGAACCATGTTTTCCCATTTGGAAGGAAGAATATCACAAAACTTCTCAAGAAGAATATCCTTATCCTTCTCTACACCCAAGCCTCTCAGCTGATTAATGAGGCTAGAAAATCTGGTGTATGTACCAGTTAGACTTTCATTGGGCAAGGCAAAGAAGGATTCATACTTCTTGTTCAAGGCAACCTTTCTGGTGACAATAGTATCATCACCTCCTTCAAACTGAATAACTAATTCGTCCCACATAGATTTTGCACTGGGGAACAGCACAAGTGTTGGAATTAGATCTTCAGGAACAGCCCCAAGGATCATGTTCTTGAGTCTGGTGTCCAGATCAACAAGTCTACGATCCTCATCAGACCAATGGTCTTCAGGCTTTTCTCTAGAACCTCTTCTTCCAGTAGGATCAAGAAGAGGACTAACCCCAAGAGACATGGGTATATATGGTCCATCCTTAAGGATTTTCAACATATACCTCTCAATACCACCAAAATGCAAAAGCATTCTAGCCTTCCATGTACCGAAAGTCTCACTGTTTCCATCGAATTTGGGAACAGGAGTGTTAGAGTAGTGTACATGGACATGGTTTGGGGCAGTAGGAGGAGGAGGGTTGGTGTTAACATTTTGAAAAGGTTGTGCGTTATTATTCAAGGGGTTTTCACCTGAACCAGAACCATCTCCACCTTCAGTAGTGTTCATCTTAGCAGATCTAGGCAAGTTTATTAGCCTTCTGCTCTGATACCACTTATAAGTCCCAACTCGTTAGATGGTACTACTGAAGACACCTCTATGTCGATGGTGGAGTTACTTTGCAATATATGCACTGAACTGGAGACGACCAGTTGCAGTGTGTATATACCAAGTTCTAGATAGATTACTTATATAAATGACATAAGTAAAGAACAATGCAATAATACAAATAACTTGTAAGAAAACTTGATGAGACAATATGTATTTTTCAATGTGTAATTTATTTAATGAAGTTAAACAAATTACAAGGTTGATGCGGAACCAAGATAATACACGAATGTAAATATCCTAACAACCTATGAAATACAATTGATCTACACTCGGAATTTCTCAAGACAATCGAAACACTTAAAGTTGTGAAATGTTCCTTTTAGCGATTGAGAGAATATTGCACAAGTTCACCAAGAATATTGCAGGTTTGCAAAGTGTGAAGTTTTTTCGTCTTTGTGAAATAACTTGATATTCTTGGTGGTGCAATGACTTGTATTTATAGGCAAAGTTAACATTGGGATGTTAACTTTAGCCGTACAAATGTGGTTGGGAGCATTTAAGGAATATCATTTAATTCCTTAAAAGGCAGTGTAAAGTCGCATGTTAAAGTGACTTTACGTAACCACCTTTATGTACCTTTTAATACTTAAATAATAAGATAAGGCTTATTATCCGGGTAAAGGTACATAAAGCATACAAGTCAATTCCTCGTAATCAGTGTAAAGCTTTGTAAGGACTTTCCACTGATGGTCTCCAGTTTGTAACTGACTAGAATGCCAACTAGGCTTCGCTGCCATTGCCATTCTCTATCTTCCATTTGTTGTCTTCGACTTCAACTGGAATGCTTCTTCAACTTGGTCAGTTCTCAACTTGAGGAAGTCTTCAGTTGCGTTAACTGTACGGTGCAACTGGACTTCAATATATTTCTCGACAAATCATTAAGGTCTCCAGATGCAACTGGAGACTGGACAGTTCACTGGACAGTTTAACTGGGTCTCCAGGTGCAACTGGAGACTGGCCAGTTTACCAGGTGAACTGGTCCTAACAATATTTACTCCCAAATCTTTCAAATTCCTTCATTTACTTCTTCATTTATTTTCCAATCATCATCATCTCTCTTATTTACTCCATTTACATTCAATTCCTTCATCAATTCTTCATCATAACCTATATATATATTCAATTTCATCTTCATCTATTCTGTTATAAATGGCACCTAGACAGTCAAAATCGCTCAAAAATCTCCTTGCTGCTGAATATGCTCCTTCGGATAATGTTGAAAGGGCACCTCATATCAATCTTGAGGCAAGTGCCATAAGAATCAATATGAATAACTGGATGGCAAGACTCTCTCTTTCCAGTGTTCATGATGCCCAATCGATTATTGGGAGATTAAACTCATTCTTTCTCTCTTGCCCATTATATGGTGCGTTAACACTTAATCCAGGAAGGATGTACCACGAGTACCTATGTGAATTCTGGTACACTGCTTAATATGACGATGAAACTTCATCGATCAATTATACTCTAAAGGGAGGTACCAGATCCCTTGGTTTCACTACAAGTCTGCTCAGGTCTGTTCTACAGTTAAACTATCATGAACAGAATGAGTTGCCTATTGAGCTTCCCACTGGTATAAATACAAGGGAAGTATGCAGGCTGATGGGGCACACGGATATCTTGGATGAGCATGGCCAGCTATCCAGAAAAGGGACTATCTACATGAGCAAGCTGTCAGACTCATGGAGATATTTCTTCACTCATATTGTTGAATGTCTGGGAGGCAGTTCTGGAGGGTTAGACCAGATAAATCAAACCCACCTCCAGATTGCCTACTACTTATGGTTTGGGCTTAGAGTGGACTTTGCCCAAATTCTTTTTGATGACCTGGTTGAGCGCCTAAGAGTGAAAGGAAGAAAACCATTTGTTCCTTATATTCATTTCCTTTCTCTTATGTTTAAGAATGCTCTTGGCGACCAGTATGATTTTGATACTACTCACTTTTCTGTGAGTGAGTATATGAGGGACCTGGTCAACCTCAGGTCTCCACTGGATGAGGTAGATATTCCTCAGTCCATGCTTTCCTTCCAAAGGGAAGAAGCTGAAATGGGTCCAGATAGAGGTCAAGCTGTTGAAGGACCATCTGGTGATGATGTACAGATCATTGAGGCTGTACAGCCCATTAGACAAGTTGCTCCAGAAGGTCAAGGTACAGAAGTTGTTGAACCTTCCAGACGACCTAGAACTAATAGGCGTCTGATGAGAGCAGGACTTCAGGTGAATCCAGAAAGACATCCTGGTGATGTTATGAATCTAGATGGATCACCAATTTTTGAACAAGAGGTTGTTGAGCAGGTTGTTGAGGAAGTTGAGCAAGAGGCTCCACTAGACTTGAATGTAGAGGCTGGTGAACAGGTTAATGTAGAAACTGGTGAACAGACAGTTGGGACTACTCCAGAATGGGATGATGTTGACTCCCCAATGTCTGAAGGTTTTGATGTTAACATGAATTTTCTGGGTGAAGATGTACAAGAAGAAGAAAATCTACCAGAAATGCCAACACCTCCACCAGAAATGCCACCACCACAATCAAACATGCCACCACCACCACCACCTTCAATTCCAGAACATACTCAATACTTCACTCCAGCAACCACTCAACCTTCACAATCTCAACCTCCACCTCGTGCGCCGGAGTCACCAGTTGCAACATCTGAAGCTGCAACTGAAGAGGACTGGGTACAAGTTCCTCTAATGACCAGATTACCTTCAACTCTTGAACCTCCCAGTGGTCTCTCTACTTCATCTTCTGCCGAGGTCCAAGGCCTTTTAAGTAAGGTGGCGGACCTGGAGAGATCACTCTAGACTTCATCACAGGTTATTTCAGACTTCAAATCATTATTATCAAATAACCTGGCATCTGAAATGAATGTCTTTGCTGGGAATGAGAAGCTGGTTTATGAGAAGCTTGATGAACTGGTACTGGCCACAAACAACAACACTGAAAAGATCAAAGTGGCAGTCCAGGGTCTAGAGACAAGGTTGGTTAATTCTGTTCAGACTGCAGTCACTGGCGAACTGGCAGGTCTGAAAGAAGATGTTCAGAATTTGGTTTACAGGGTCAGTTCTCTAGAGAGTAGACCCACACTAGACCAGGGTGCAGTTGTTAGTACTATAAGTGATGAATGTATAAGGAAGTTCAGAAACAATATGTTGAAAGAATTATGTGAAGAAGTTTCTGGGACTGTTCTTCGTAGCATTCATGATGGGGTGTTACCCCAAGTAGAAAAGTTACTGGATGAGAAGTTGCCAAAACACTTGCCTAAAGCTGTTGCAAATGTTCAGAAGGAAGTGCAGGCACTTAAGAAAGTTGTGTCTGAAACAACTCCAGTAGAAGGTATAACTTTTGGTCCACTGGACAGACTTATGCTTGAATAGTTATGGAATGATCTCAAGTCAAGAACTGGAGATCGTTCCAAGGGGGAAAAGTCGTCTGGTGACCAAACACTGAAGAAATTGTCACAAAGAGCATATGGCACTGAAGCCGGGCTAACTGAAAGACAAAGAGCATATGGCACTGAAGCCGGGCTAACTGAAGAAGCTACTGGTACTGAAGCCAGTGAGCCCCAGTTTGAGACCTTCCCATATATTCCAACTACACTGAAGGCTGTTAAAGGAAAAGAAAAAGTAGTATCTGGTGAAGAGGAAGAGCAAACTGAAGATGCTGATGATGAAACATCCAAGAAACTTGAACAAGAATGCATCATGATAGAGATTTTCAAAAGAAATCAAAAAGATGAACTGCTGGCCCATCAAAGGGAGATGCAACTATGGGTACTCTGGATTCTTACAATGCTGGCAGGTTAGGCATTAATATTGAAGTGTATAAAAAGATGAAGGATGACCCAGAGTTCATCAATGTTTGAGTTTATTGGATGATGTTCATGTACGCTCTTTCTACGCTGAAGAAGAACAAGTCTATGATTCGATAATTTATGGCGTGAGTGTACCAGAACTCATCAGACAAAGAAAGGATGAACTGGTAAGTCTCCAGAAAAAGATCAGAAAGAATGCTGGTGCTCTGGAGATAGAGTACATGAAGAGACTTACTGGTTTACCAAAATTGACTGCTAGACAGATCAAAGCAATCAAAGATGCTGATGTAAGCAATTTCATTCCCCTGGACACTTCTCGAAAAATAAATCGTCAAGAACTCCAATCTGCTGTAGAGCAAAGGAGAGTGTCCAAGGAAACTGAATCATTGATCCAGCAAGCCAAGCTGAAAGAAAAATACAATGAGATGTTGAATTTCAGGGCTGATGCCAGAAGGATCACTGGTGCTGAAATCAAATTGGCTGAAGATCATGAAGGCATGTCTAAATTTGAAGTAAAGTTGACCAGGGAGGGTAACTTTACTGATGAGAGGAAAAGTACTTTAGTCCAAGCTTTTGGATGGAGTGAACTGAAAGAAATCGCTTTAACGTTCAGGGGGAAGACAAATGTGTCGACTGATGTTAAAGCATTTCTGAAAAGAATTGAAAAGGTATGGAGAAGAAAGCAACAGATGGAAGTTGCAATGGGCATAAGAACGCCAGAATCAATACCATCTTCTCCATCACCAAAGAGAAAGGCTACTGAAGATGCTCCAGTACAGACATCAAAAAGAAGGGCCTGACTCTTATCATTTACTTGTTGTAAATTATTGCTTTATGAAAATTGTATACTATTTATCAGTTGATGTATGTAATAATAGTTGCAATTTTTGATTCATATAAGTAAATGATCAGATTTAGTCTAAGTTAGAACTTAATTGATGAAACTGAAAACACTCATGATCTATAAAGTGTTTTCCAGTAACTTAGATTTTTTAGACAAATCGAAACTTGTGTTTTTCAAGCATACAAAGTGTATAGATTTAAGCTTGAAAACACTTGCATTATTTCTAAACAAATAGGGGGAATTTGTTAGGTCCAGATTTAGTCCAGATTTACTGGACTCGCTCCAGACTCGACTACTGGAGCCTCACTGAAGATCTGTCCAGAAACGTGTTCTACTGGACCTACTCCAGACTTGGAATCTGAAGTCCCTCTGAAGATTTGTCCAGAAATAATGGAAGACCAGTGAGCAATTACTTGTATAGGAAATCTGGAGTATTCTCCAGATGAGCTCACTGGACTTCACCCCAGTCCAGATCAACTCTACTGAAGACATTCTGACTGAAGTCAAAGACTGAAGTCTGAAGAAAGAAGACTCACAAATGGCGGAGTCCACTGGAAAGTCTTACCAGATCTGTACACTGGAGGATTGTCAGTGTTCTAGACCCTACAAGTCTGAACACTGATATCGAGGATTGACTTTTCCCTTTACACACTTTCCAAAGAACAATCCACTTGTTCTTTACCAAAGTTTGTGTGTGTAAAGGTGGTTGGATAAAAGGACACAAAGTCATTTGATGTGACTTTATCCTTATTCCTTATCCAATACATTTAATGTTCTTGTCGGATCATTAAATGTATGCAACCATATTTGTACGACACAAAATTCACTGGTGAATTTTGTTGCCTATAAATACAAAGTTATTTCCTTGAGAAAAATACTTTTAAGCATACACTTTGCATGAAAGTGAATTTGTCTAAATACTCTCGATCTTAAACAGGGATACTTCACAACTTTAAGTATCTCGATCCAAAAGAGTTATTTGACAAATATAGATCATTTGTAATTCATAGGTTGTTAGAATACATACTTATTTGTATTATCTTGATTCCGCACAACCTTGTATTTTATTTAACATCATAAATAAAATACACAATTGAAAAATACATAATGTTTCACTTTACTTGTTTATTGCTTTAAGTCTTGTATTACTTTGTTTATATATTCTTGCATTTATTTACAAGTAATACTAGTCCATTCTAGTGATTATTAGACTTGTTGTATTTTACACTTTCCTGGTTAACCATCGAACTTAAGACTCACATATATGAAGGCACCAATGAGACAATTGTCACAAGAAAAGTTGCTTTAACTAAAAGATATGAGTCTTTTTTTGCTATCCCTGGTGAAACTTTAACACAAACATACATCAGATTCACTAATCTGGTAAATCAATTGAAAGCCCTGGGTGTAACTAAAGATAAAGAAATTTTTTTGGAAAAGTTTTGTGACATCTTACCTTCTAAATGGGAAAACTTGATCTTGGTTTTGAGACAAGGAAAAACCTTGCACAGTCACACTTTAGCCTCCCTGTATGGAGCCTTCAGGTACACTGAAGAGAACAAGGCTGAGAGAGCTGTGGCTGAGCAAGATGCCAAAAATCATGCTTCTACCAGTTCAGTCATGGTTCATAATTCTGAACCACATGGGACTGCTCTACTATCTTCTGAGAGTGATCATTCTGACTCGATGAAGAAGATGGTCTCCGAAATGTTAAAAACTGGTATTTCTGGTAATGTAACTCATAGTTGTGATGAGGATGACAATGATGATCTGGTTGCCATGCTGGCTAAAATGTTCAATCGTTTTAAGGCCAAATCTAATCGATCTGGCAAACCATTTGCTTCCAGCGCTTCTATTGATAAGTCTAATCTTGAATGCTTTAAGTGTGGCAAGAAAGGACATTTCATGAAGGAATGCAGATCTAGTCAGCCTTCATCATCACAATCTGCCCCTAATCATTCTATTTTTCAGAAACCTGATGACTGCTATAAGGCTAAGTACAAGAAGCTGAAAGCCCAAATAGCTCTCATGGCTCAAAACAACTCAAGCAATAATAGTTGTATGATTGCCAAGACTGAAAAATGGAAGGAATCTGATGAATCATCTGATGATGAAAAAGAAGTAAGGGATATGTGTTTCATGGCACGTGAAGATCAAGGTCATCTGGTCAAATCTGATGTTGAATCTGGTCGTTGGGTGGATATTGTCATGAAAAAGGTCAGTGACTTTGGCTTTGAAAGTGATGAGGAACAAAAACTGGACCTTTTGGTTCTTTTAGAGGCTGACATTTCTTTTGTCGAAACTGTGCGTTCAGAAAGCCTAAAAATGTTTGAAAATAATACTTCTGAACTGAACGCCAGTCAGGCCAGACTAAAAGAACTGAAAGATGTTCATTTGGCTCTAAAAAGTTATCAGTCTATGGTTGCCACTTTAGAATTGGAAAAGAAGAATTAAAAACCATCCTTGAAAAAGAACAAGCAATAATTAAATCTTGGATGAAAGCACCAAGGCCAGATGCTGCAATTAAAAATACTTTTGCAACTCAAAGAACAGCATATGAATCTGGTGATCTTCATTTGGCATCTATAATCACTGATTTAGATGCACTTCCAAAGGAAATAAAACCTGAAATCATTTTTCCTAAAGTTGGCAAGCAGAAAACTGTAACTAATAAGGCCCAGGAACAATCTGAGGGTAAATCTGAAACAACTCAGACAACTGTTTCAGAAAGGAAGGCTAAAACCAAAAAGCCATCCCCTCAGACTTCATCTAAGGTTCCAAAAGGCCTAAAGAAGAAGAAAAATATCTCCCCTACTGAGCCCTCTACCTTAGATTCAGGTAAGGCTCAGGTGTCTAATGAAGAATCTATTTTGTTGAGGTTAGAGAGTCAATTTCAGTTATTGGCTAGACAAGTGCAGAGTTGTAATGCACGTTTAAAAAATGTTGAAACCACTCCTCTTCAACCTAAACAAAATGCAAAACCTTTTTCCAAACAAATCAAGCAAAAATCTGAGAAGAAAAAGGTTGAGCTCCCCATCAAACCAACTGTTTTTATGTCATCTGAGATTATGACTGAGATCCCCTTCGATCCTTCTGTTCCTTATGAACCAAAGAAATCTGAGACTGCTAAGGGAGAGTCTAGCGAACCCATCACCAGATGGGTTCCCAAAAAGAACTAATCTTTGTGTTTGTGCAGGGAGACCGAAAGAAGAATATATGGTATCTTGACAGCGCTGCTGGCAGAACCATAACTGGTTATCAGACCCTGCTGGAGGAATACAGGGTGCAAGAGGGGCCCTCAATAACATTTGGAAATGATGAAAATGGAAAAACTGAGGGATATGGTGTTGTGAATAATGGACAAGTCAAATTCACACGTGTTGCATATGTGAACGGTTTGAAATATAACCTGATCAGTGTCAGTCAACTATGTGATGATGGCTTCAAGGTATTATTTGATATTTCACAAGGCACCATATTCAACAGGGATGGAAAGGTAGTTTTGATTGCACCAAGAAAAGGAAACATTTATATCATTGATATGAATAGTTCACCCACTGAACAATGTTTCTACACAAAGGCAGATGAAGACACAAATTGGTTGTGGCACAAGAGATTATCCCATCTGAACTTCAAGAATATTAATAAGTTGTCAAGAAAACAACTTGTTGATGGGATACCCTCAATGTCTTTCAACAAAGACAAGCCATGTCCAGGTTGTGAAATGGGCAAGCAGAAAAGAGCTTCATTCAAGACAAAACAAAGTTTTAGTATAACTGAACCACTTCACATGCTTCACATGGACCTCTTTGGACCAGTGAATGTTCAGACAAGAGCAGGAAAGAAGTATACCCTTGTTGTTGTTGATGAATATTCAAGATATTGCTGGGTAATTTTCCTCAGATCTAAGAGTGAAGCTGCTGCTGAAATCATTGCTCTCATCAAACAAATTAAACTCAAGCATAAGCGAAAAGTTTGTCAGCTCAGAAGTGACAATGGCACTGAATTCAGAAATGCCACTCTGGAGTCCTTCTGCACTGAAACTGGCATATCTCAGAACTTCTCCTCAGCCCACACACCAGAGCAGAATGGTGTTGTAGAAAGAAAGAATCGTATGCTGATTGAAGCTGCTAGAAGTATGCTGAATGAATCTGGTCTTCCCAAGAATTTCTGGGCTGAAGCTGTTGCAACTGCTTGCTACACTCAGAACAGATCTGTCTATGTCAAAAGACACAAGAAGATAGCCTATGAAGTACTCAGAAATAGAAAGCCTAATATTGGATATTTCCATGTATTTGGATGTCCAGTATACATTCTGAATGATTCCAGTCAGCTTGGAAAATTTGATGCAAAAGCTGATGAAGGGTACTTCCTAGGATATTCATCAAATCGCAAAGCCTTTAGAGTCTTTAACAAGAGACTTGAAAAGGTTGATGAGTCAATTCATGTTACCTTTGATGAATCTAATTCTGCAATCTTTAAGAATTCTATTCCTGTACCACCCTCAAAAAGTCCAATAAGTTTTGGTGATTCTGATCCTATTGCTGAAATTGATCAATCACCTGAACCTGTTTCTGAACATCTCAGTTCGGAACCAAGAATAATCAAGTCAAGCAACATTCCATTTTATCCTTCAGTCAGTTTTAAACTACCTTCTGAACTGACTATTGGATCAGATGTACATGCTGCTTCACCTCAGATATCAGGCTCAACTGAAGTACCCAATCTGAACAGTTTCATGATGCAAATCATGATCTGCAGGAGGAAGATGATGAGACTGAGGTAGTCTTTTCTGAAGCACCTCCTGAAGTATCTCAGAGGAGTTCTTGCACTGATATCATAGTTCATCCTGGTCAATACACTAAGTGGACTAAAGCACATCCTATCGAGCAAATCATTGGGGATTCCACTAGTGGGGTTCAGACCAGAAGAGCCACAAGCGATCAATGCTTAAATGTCAGCTTTTTATCTCTAATAGAACCAAAGAAGATTGACGAGGCTATGAACGACCCTAGCTGGATTGAAGCCATGCAAGATGAGCTCAATCAGTTTAAGAGGAACGATGTTTGGGAACTTGTTCCTTGTCCCAGTAATCTAAAGAAAGAACCAATTGGGACAAGATGGGTCTTCAGAAACAAGATGGACGAAGATGGTCATGTTATTCGAAATAAGGCAAGACTTGTTGCAAAGGGTTACTCACAAGAAGAAGGAGTAGACTTTGATGAAACTTTTGCACCAGTTGCTAGACTGGAAGCTATCAGAATTTTCTTAGCTTTTGCAGCTCATCATGAGTTCAAAGTCTATCAGATGGATGTTAAAAGTGCATTCTTGAATGGTGAATTGGAAGAAGTTGTGTATGTGCATCAACCACCAGGGTTCATAAATGAAGAAAGACCTCATTGGGTGTACATACTGAATAAAGCTTTATATGGTCTGAGACAAGCACCTAGAGCCTGGTATGATACTCTTACTAAACATCTTCTGAAAAATGGTTTTAAAAGGGGTGCAATAGATAACACTTTATTCATATTGCATGATAAAAATGATATCTTACTTGTACAAGTTTATGTTGATGATATTGTGTTTGGGTCTACAAATAACAAAATGTGTGAACAGTTTTCTAAAATAACGTCATCTGAGTATGAAATGAGTATGATGGGCGAACTGACATATTTTCTAGGTCTTCAAGTGAAACAAACCAGTGATGGTATTTTTATAAATCAAGAAAAATATGTCAGAGACTTGTTAAAGAAATATCAATTTGATTCAGTCTCATCGAAAGATACTCCTATTTCTGCACCATTAACTTTGGACTCAGATCCCAATGGAAAACCAGTGGATCCTACAAAATATCGTGGTATGGTGGGATCCCTCATGTACTTAACTGCTAGTAGACCTGACATAATGTTTGCAACATGCCTTTGTGCAAGATTTCAGTCTGATCCCAGAGATGCACACGCAAATGCGGTGAAAAGGATTTTCAGATACCTTAAAGGTGTCCCCAGACTTGGTCTTTGGTATCCCAAAGGCTCAAGTCTAGATCTAATGGGTTATTCAGATTCTGATCATGCAGGTTGTAAATAGATAGGAAAAGTACCACAGGTGGTTGTCATTTCCTAGGTGGCAAATTGGTTAGTTGGACAAGTAGGAAACAGACTGCAGTATCACTCTCCACAGCTGAAGCTGAATACATTTCTGCAGCCAGTTGCTGCGCTCAGATTTTGTGGATGAAGAACCAACTAACTGATTATGGTGTTAAGTATACAAAGACTCCAATATTTTGTGATAACACCAGTGCCATTGCCATCTCTCACAATCCTATCATGCACTCCAAAACCAAGCACATCGACCTCAGGTATCATTTTATTAGAGATCACATTATTAAAGGTGACATAGAGCTTCATTTCATTCCTACTGATAAACAACTCGCTGATGTTTTTACAAAACCCTTGGATGTCAAAACGTTTAAACATCTCATCAGTGAATTGGGTATGCTAAATCCTGTATAGCATCACCTCAGGGGGAAGTGTAAAATATTTTTATGTTAAAAAGAATTTTTCTCTAAGGGGGAACTTTGCTTTCAGAAAAATATTTTGACTGAAATGCTTCAGAATTTCTGAAATGATTTCAGAATAATTGTGTAAACTGAGATGGATCAGATCTCTTGATTCTGATCATACTCAGATTTTGTATACCATTTCTGAAATGAGTCTGTCCTTTATAATGTATTTTGATACTTGGTCATTGAGTGAACACGTGAAGGTTACTGTTTAACGTTTAAATAATGATGTTTTTGGCTGACGTGACACACAAGTTGCGCCGTAAAAGGAAAGTAATGATCACTTTTTCTTGAAAGTGTTGAAAAGTTTTGTGAAAATGTGGGGTCATAGCCGTCGTTGCATTAAATGCGGACGTGTACCAAAAAATTATTTTCGGACTTCAAACCCGATCAAAACTGATTTCATTTTAATAATATTTCATTTTTGGGTTTGAATTTCAAAAATCATTTTATTTTATTTATTTTTTGGAAAACCTTTTGTATTCCATCATAAATATAAATACCCTTCCCAAAACAATTCCTTCATTTACTTCTCCTTTACATTTACTCCCAATCATCATTCTCTCTCTCTACTTCTTATTCCTTCATAACTCCAAAACCCTAAATTCATCTTTCACTTTCAGTTTTCCCTTGCAGATATAATGGCTAAAGTAGTTAAATCTTTAATTGCTTTCGAATATAAACCATCTAAGGTAGTCAAGGCCAGTGCTCAATGGCCACAAGGGTTCGATGCGTCGACCCTTAGATTCAATATGAATAATTTTATGGCCGCACTGAATGCCAAAGGCAAAACTTTAATGGGGAGGATAAATAATTTCTTGAACAATCCCCTCTCCATTACGCCTTGACTGTTGATCCTCAGGTAATGTATCATCGATACTTACTTGAATTCTGGTATACTGCTACTTTGAGCAAGGATGAAAAATCCATTGCTTTTTCTCTACAAGAAGGCACAAAGCAGTATATCCTTTCACTTGATGGGTTTCGGGAGGCCCTTCATTTGAACTACCTTCCCTCCTCTTCAGCCTATGCTAAAAGGCTCAAAGGGATTAATTTCAGGGAAGTTCTGCTGGCCACTGGTCATAATGACATGGTTGATGCAGACGGCAATCTGAGGACATCTGGACACATCTTTCTGTCTGGATTTGGAAACTGTTGGAGATATTTTTGGACTCAGATTGTCGAGTGCCTTGGAGGAAATTATGGTGGCTTGGACCAGATTTCCTTGACACAAGTAGAAATCGGGTATTACTTGTGGCATGGGATTGAGGTGGATTTTGCTGAGATACTTTTCTCTCAGCTGGTAGCAAAATTGAAAGGAAAAAGAAGTCCACATATCTCATTCCCTAGATTTCTGAGCGTTTGCTTCAGAAATATGCTTGGAGATGCGTATCATTTTGAGGGGCTTGAATCTTCAGCGACGGAGTTCTGCAGGGATCTATCAAAGCTTTCTACTTCAGATCCAGAACCAGAACTCTCCGCTGCAATGCTTCAAGTAATTTCTAAAACTGAAACAGCACGACCGGCTGGCTCAGAAAGGTCACCGAGCGGGTCGCAAAAGAATGCGAGACCCATTGGTGCACCTGGTGGTCAAATGTTGAAGTTGTTTAAAACCCCAGCAACTTCTTCTACCCAACCACCACCTCCCTCATCCACTGACCAACCTGAGGATCTCCCAAAAGATCCCTCAGGATCTCCAAAGGGCGTTTTAAAACGACGTAAATTTAAGAAGTCCTCACAGCCCAAGGACACTAGTACCGAAGCAAACCCCTCTGGATCTTCCCAACAAGAACCAGAGGAATCGAGTCTAAAGGGAAACCCACAAGCAGCCATCTCCAAAACTTCTTTAGGAGGAGATGGTGAAGAAAATATTAGTGTGTCCGCCCAGCACACAATAGAGTCCGTGTCTGCACGCGCACCCCCTGAAACTTCACAAATCTCACACTCTTCTGCAGCACGAATTGATGAAGTCTTTGGTGTGACACCACCTGAGACTGAGATTCCAGACTCTACGGCCGATGAAGTGATTCTTGATGATGGTACGAGAATCATTAAGGCAATCCCCGTGTCTACTATCTCTGGCGATGAAGCTATGGCTGAGCCAACCAATAAATCTGGTGACGATGCATCTGCAGCAGCAGTTGTTGAACCAGAAGCTGGTTCAGGTACCAGTGATCTGAACAGGGCATATCTGATCAGACTGCAGTTATGACTGACCTCTGGGATGAAGATGAGCCACCTCAAGGGAATCTCGATTCCTTTGCTGACTTTGAGTTTGATGAGGGCTTACTGGAGGAGAATCAGTCTTCTGATTCTGAGCCAACCTTCGGCCTCACAAACATCCAACCTCCCCCAGAAATCCAAAATATAATTCTTGAACAACCATATCGCCAACCAGAAACTTCACATCAACACCCATATTTTCCACCCGGCTCTACACCTGCCTATGTTTCATCACCATGTTTTCAACCACAACTCCAACACTTACACCCACAAATTCACAAAGTGCCAAGGCCCATCAATTATGATATTGAAATTGAGAAAGAGTTGGACTCTGATACTGAATCTGAGAGTCCAACTGAAATGCAGTTGGAAAAGGCATTGGATGGGCTTGGTAGAATTCCCTTTGTGGCTTCTGTTTCTGCACAACCACCTCCTCCTTTGAGTGTAGAAGCACAGTTAGAGAAACAAAATGCCGAAGTCCAAAGCCTACTTATCAAGGTGGAGGACTTAACTAAATCTCTAACTACCAATACCAGTTCCATCGCTGAAATGAAGGGTGCTCAGATGTTTCTTGGAACTGAGTTCACCAAGGTTGCTGGAAATGAGGGACTGGTAGGTGGGAAGCTAAATGAGCTGGTACATTCCTGTAACAAAATAAGTTCAGCTATCAGGGAAGCCTTCAGACTGGCCAAAAGAGATGTGCAAGCTTCTGTTGTTGCGAACTTGACATCTGGTATTGAATTAATAAAACAAGAGGTTCTGGCAGTCGGGAAGGAGGTGAATGAGTTGATAAACATGCCAAGTGTTAATGAGAAAGAACTTGGGTCTGCTGTTAGTGATGGTGTGATTGAGAGGTTGAAGTCTGAGATATCTCAGCATCTTGTTACTCAGATTTCAGCCTCTGTGGCTGAAAAGGTTGAAGAAGGGGTCAGAAGGATGGTCTTAGAACTCACTCAAGATACTTCAGAGAAGGTAGATAAAGCTGTTGAAGAAGTTCAGAAATCTGTATCTACTCTCGAAGAAGTTGTTAAAGGCCAGTCCAAACAGTTAGATGAAATTCTGACCCTCCTTAAGAAAGAAAATGTTGTTGCTGCTCCCTCCTCCTTCATTCTCTGAAGAAGATAGGAAATTGCTGAAAGAACTAACTAAAAAAGAGAATCTGAACCTTAACTCATCATTCAGGTTAAGGGCTCAGTTCTCTACCATGGCAAAAGGCATTTCTGATTGCCTTCTGCAGCAGAGTTGGGAACCTCTGAAGGCCATTCAGACGGCGATTGATGTTTATGCAAAAATGCCTTCTGAGGTCCCCAAAGGGGAAATGTGCCTATTGGTCTGCTCTCAAGTACTCAGGAATTAATCA